>JANHMN010000015.1:26606902-26632981 GCA_030674055.1 Rhabdomys pumilio
CAGGTGATCTGTTCAAGTCCACCCAGCTGTATCTGGGAATAGAATCCATGCCATGTACCAGCCAGGGCCCAGGACTCTTCTAACACTGTCTGCCTATGGCAAGGCAGGTAGAAAGCAGTAATGTATTTCATATTTTAGAAGCAAGCACAGCTTCATATTTTATCATATCACCCTCCGTGCAAAGCTCCAAGATGTGTCTACTCTCTGGACCTAATTTTTCCTCATTCATTTTTTTTGTTTGTTTGTTTTTGTTTTTCGAGACAGGGTTTCTCTGTGTAGCCCTGGCTGTCCTGGAACTCACTCTGTAGATCAGGCTGGCCTCGAACTCAGAAATCCACCTGCCTCTGTCTCCCAAGTGCTGAGATTAAAGACGTGCACCACCACCGCCCGTCCCTCATTCGTTACTTGAACATAGTCATTCTCGTCTCTTCAGGCTGACATCAAGATTACATTGGATGCTGTGTGTGGAGTTCTAACACAGGTCTCCATGAATGGTGGTAGGTGTGACTGCCACTAGACTTTGGTCACTCTGTCATCTACATATACTGATCCTTATCCTGTGAAGAAGCTAGGGCATGATGAACCGACCTGTGGGTGAGGGTAGCCCAGAGTGAAGAAGATGGGCTTCATAATGGAATGCAGGAGCATTCAGAAAGAAGTTTTGGGCTGGCTTGGAGCCAGGAGGAAAAGGACTTTCCAAAGCTGGTGGCCAAGACACTATGTTCTCTGGGACTGTCACATACCCAGTGGTGTTCAGAAGCTGCTGGGTAGCAGTGGGGCACAAAGAATAAAACCCTTCCTGTGGAGGCTGGAAAAAAGAAAATCTACCTACTTGGCCTTGGATGGATAAATGACTGGGCTTGACCCCATAAGTATATGTAAGTGAGATCCATGTCTCTGGGGTCCTACAGTGTCCTGAGTGGGCTCAGGGCACAGTAACAGATGATCCACCACCTAGGTCTCCATTTGTTATTTTTTTATGATGTTGTAACCAAATACCCGACAAGAAGCAATTTAAGGAAGGAATGCTTGTCTTGGCTCAGGGTCCAACCTATCAAGAAGCAAAGATGTGGGGAATGGTAGTACCTGGTCAGCTTTCTCTTTCCCCAGTTTTATTCAGCTTAGAACCCCACTCCACGGGATGACATCATCCATATTTAGGATACGTTTTCTCAAGAAACATCTACACAGATCCAAAGATGTGCCTGCTGCTGTCCTAGTTAATTTTTAATCTAACCAAGCTGACAATCCAAATTAGCCATCACACAAGCCGTCAAACTGTGGTCCTTATCCCAGAGGCCCAGGACTACCCATGAGCTTGTTAAAACTACAGCCTACCCTACACCACCCCGCCCTGCCCGCTCTGCCCCACCCTGACCTACTGAATCTGAAACTCTGCAGCTGATCTCCAGGAAACTGCTTATCAAGCCCTCCAGCGATTCTGAGAGGTTGTGAGGTTGAAAACCACTGACCTGTGCCCCCCCACCTCCCCTCCACACCCCCACACCCCCTCCTCAGCATCCAACTCAATCTCGGCTGTACCTAGAAAACCCAGAGCCAAAGCTGCAAGCCGGATCACGTGAAGTAATACCTCAAAGACCGGATCCCACCCAGCATTTTAAAAGCTTCTTCTAGCCCAACAGTGGTGGTACATGCCTTTAGTGGCAGTACTTGGGATGCAGAGGCAGGGGTAATCTCTGAGTTGGGGGCAAGCTTGGTCTACAAAGCAAGTCCTAGAACAGCCAAGGCTACATAAAGAAATCCTATCTAGAACAACAACAAAAACAAGAAGCTTCTTTTCCAGTTGAGTTTAACATGCAGTCAAGCTGAAGACAGCCGTGAATTCTCAACAGGACAGTGTCAAGCAACTGAGAATACTGAACTGGCAGCCTTTCCTTCACCCAAGTGTGTGTGTGTGTGTGTGTGTGTGTGTGTGTGCTCTCATGACAACTTTACTGAGTACACTCATTCCCTATCCACTCTCCTACTGCGCCCACTGATGATGACGTGGGTGGGCCATTGGTCAGTTCTGAGGGGGGAATCAGAAGCAGGCTCCTTTCTTGAAGACCTTTGGATGGACTGAATTGACTAATTAAAGACAGTTAGAATCCTCTCCTGCACAAGTCTTCTCTGTTGCTTTTGTTTACAGTGCTCTTGCTATATCCCAACATTTATTTAACCAGAGTGAGCTAATAAGTATCCATCTGCCTTATGGTTTGTTTGGCCTTTGTTTCACCTGGTATTTAATTAACATCAGAGTGGGGGAAGATCCACACCATACCATGCCCCACCACCACCAAGGTGGAAGGGAGAAATGCTGTGGAGAGGAAGGGAGAAAAGAATTTTCCCCATAGTCTGTAGATCACTGCAGTATGAGGGGGCTAGTAGGTAGCCCTAGGACCAAGGCTCCTGATTAAAATGCTGTGCTCTGAACTGGGGCAGCAGTGCAACGTGAGTCATCATCAGAGGCTAGGCGAATGCTTTGCGCTTCTGATCAATTACTCTGTTTTAGAAATCTTCCCAGAAGTCCAATTTAGAAATTTGTGCAGTTTGGGCTTTAACAATTTCAGCTTACTAGTGTGTATTTAATGTCTATGCCCAGGAGATTTTTTTTCTCCTTGGACTTTCCAAGAGTTCTAAAGCCCTTCTGTGAACAGAAATGGATGCAACAGATAGTGAATATTCCTGTTCAATGTTTCTTTCCATGTTGTGGTGGTGGGACAGACTGATTTCTCTGGAACTTTCCCATTTTAACCCTGAAAGTGCCACATGCCAAGAAACCATTGATACTGGGAACTTTGGAACACTTGGTTACTTTTTACATTCTCTCTCTCCCTCTCTCTTTCTCTCTCTCTCTCTCTCTCTCTCTCTCTCTCTCTCTCTCTCCCTCCTCCCCGTGTGTGTGTGTGTGTGTGTGTGTGTGTGTGTGTGTGTGTGTGTGTGTCTGTCTGTCTGTCTGTCTGTCTGTCTGTCTGTCTGTCTGTGTCTGTCTCTGCCCCCTCTCCTTGTCTGTCTATCTCCCCACCCCACCTCCAGGTCATCTTGTCTGTCTTCTGCCGTGTCCGAGGCAGTGTCTCTTATTTGTCTCATGTGTATTTTGGTTAGCTGGCCTGAGAGCTTTTGGGAATACTCTTGTTTCTACCTCCCATCTTCCCATAGGAGCTCTGAGATTGCAGATGCTTGCTGTATTCGTCTGGTTTGTATACAGGTTTTGGGCGTTTGAACTCAATCCTCTGGCTTATGCAGCAGACAGTTTTTACACACTGAGCCGGCTTCCCAGTTTTTGTTTTTCTCTTCTTATGAACCTTCTGGCTGTGATTCACACAATGCCTCTTCAGCACTTGTGTTTAAGAAGAGTGTCAAATACTCGTGAATACTATCTTGGTTAGGACTTTTATCACTGGGACAAAACACCATGACCAAAAGCAAATTGGGGAGGGAAGAGTTTATTTGACTTACACTTTCATTGAAGGAGGCTAGGACAGGAACTCAAAGAAGGCAGGGACCTAGAGGCAGGTGCTGATGCAGAAGCCATGGAAGGGTACTGCTTCCTGGCTTGTTTTCCATGCCTTGCTCAGCCTGCCTTCTCATAGAACCCAGAACCACCAGCCCAGGGATAGTAATACCCACAGTGGGCTGGGTCTTTCTCCATTGATCACTAATTGAGAAAATACCTCAGCTGTATCTCATGGAGGCATTTCCCCAACTGAGACTCCTTCTTCTATGATGAAGCTAGCTTGTGTGATGCTGACACACAAAACCAGCCAGTACACATGCCAAGACCATTACCCTGCTGCTCATGACATTAACACAGATGCATGCCTGTGTTCTTGAAAATTTTTTCTCCCTTTTCTTAGGACAAACACTGCCCTATCTCAGCACAAGGATGAGTCCAAAATATCTTGTTCTTTTCAGCCAGTCTGCTAGGACAAATGTGGAGGGAGTGGGGGGAGGTATTTTGTGTTTCAGAGATGAACAGAGATGAAGGAATACCTCCTGCAAAGAAATTAACAAACAAACAGAATGTCTTTTTATGCCATGAAATAAATATTTATTGCCTGTTCCTCTGTGCCAGCTTCTGTGTATGGAGGTCTAGGCCTCTCTCTAATGCATGTGGCAATTCCCTCTGCTGGGAAGGCTGGCAAACACCTGGATTTCTTTGCTCTTTGGTTTTTCACCAGTAGGTAGGGGAACCAAGGCCTTGTATAGCCATTCCTCACCTTGCATTGGGAGTAGCAATGGACTCCATGTTTGGTTCATGCTTTCTAGCCAGAACACTGTTCTAAGATCTCAGCCTTTCAATGCCCCTGTAGTAGCAACTCCAGATCTTTCTCATGTTTAATGCATTAGTCACCCATCATGCATCGGTAGCCTATCATCTCCTCTCCAGGTATTCAAATGAACTGGGACTCTAGACAACACCACTCATCTCCACTACATTCTCCTCATCCACCGTGCCCATTGTTCACTTGCCTTCTCATCTTAAATTAAGACATTTTTGTTCTTCTTCTCGGTGAGGCTGCATCCTTTATCTTTTTTAATCACTTCATGTCTCACTATATAGCCCAGGCTGTCCTTAAACTCATTGTGTAGCCCAAGCTGGCCTTGAATTCATGGTGATCCTCCTGCTTCAGCTTCTCAAGTTATGGGATTGCAAGCAGGTACTGCCACATTCAGCTTTCAAATATAAAGCAAAACAACAACAACAACAACAACAAACCCTCTAAATGATGGGCTGTGATTGTGGAGTGCTGAGGAACGGGAGCACATTGTTGTATATGGTTGCCTGTTTGGCCTGATGATTAAATTTACTGTATTGTAGGCCTCTTATGTCCACTTTAAGGTTTCCGGGAAAACACAGGCAGCCCCAAAATTACTCTCAGCAGACACAGGAAGAAAGGAAGGAGCCCCCTCCCCCTCTCCTCCCAGAACCACCTTTACAAACCCCTCTCCCATTACCCTTGCCCCTTCTCAGAGAAAGGGAAGCCCTCCCCTTAGGTACCACCCTGCCCTGGGACATCCAGTCCCAGAAGGACTAAGCACATCCTCTTCCACTGAGGCCTATCTAGGCAGTTCAGTTAAGGGAAAGAGATCCAGTGGTAGGCCACAGAGTCAGAGACAGTCTTCATTCCAATTGTTAGGGGACCCACATGAAGACCAAGCTGCACATCTATTCCAAATATGTAGGGAGCCTAGGTCCAGCCCATGTATGCTCTTTGGTGGTTCAGCCCTGTGAGCTCCCATGGGCCCAGGTTAGTTGACTCTGTCGGACTTCCTGTGGTGTCCTTGACACCTCCAGTTTGCTCAATTCTGTCCTCTAATCTTCTGCAAGATTTCACAAGCTCTGATATTTGGCTATGGGTCCCTGCATCTGTTTCTATCTGCTGCTGGATGAAACCTCTCAGGAGACAGTTATGCTAGGTTCCTGTCTGCAAGCATAGCAGAGTACCATTAATAGGGTCCCCAATCAAACTCACTTTATTTTGCCAGCACCCCACCTCTTTTAATGTGTGTGTATACGGTGTGTATGTGTGCATGGTCCTATGTATGAGTACGTGTGCACATGTACCATGGTACACACATAGAGCTCAGAGGACACCCTAGGATGCCTGTCCTCTTCTTCCACCTTGTTTGAGAAATAGCCTCTTTCCTCTTTGTGTACCTGCAAGCTTCCTGCGATGCTCCTGCCTCTGCCTCCCATCTGGAAGGAGAAGTGCTGGAATCCCAAATGCTCTACAGTGTCCAGATAAATAAATCCTGGGCATGAAAACACTCGTTCTCACTCTTGTATTAAACCCCCACTAGGCCATCTCCCCAGGCACCCATGTCTCTGTTTTCGAATGACTAGTTGCAAAGAACTGGCCTTGATGTGACCTCACAGGTGAACTCAGTTTTTATCGCTGTTTTTGCTTCCACAGCACTGTGTGTACAGACTCCTGTACCTTGTCTTTCCTTTGCTTCCCCATCGACAGTTCTCTTCGTGGTTTATTTACTTCTTGATCATCAGCAGGAAAATCTATAAACACAACAAAGACCAAATGGACCCTGTGTGGCTGTGAATCCCATAGAATTTATAAACGAAGTGTTTCATCCTGCCGTGAGGGGAGACAGTTCTCCCAGTGTTTCACATTGCCCCTGCCAGGGGAGGCATGAGACGCCATCCTCTTCTTCCTTGGTGTAGAATGAGGATGCTGGAGGAGGAGAGCTGCCCTAGTCACTGTTAGAACAATCATTACTCTGCATCATGCCCCACTGGACTCGGGAATCCGAATCAGTGTGCAAGAGTGCTGTCTCCATATTAAAACCATTTCATCTCTTTTCGTTCCCCCTCATCACGGGTGATCCAAAGATCTTCCAAAATGGAGTGCAGCCTGGTATGAAATTAAATTAATCTCGTAGTTGTATTGCAACCGAGAGTATTTATCCTGCATGTTAGGAGACTGCAAAGCTATTGTAGTCATTTTAAAAGAGAACAGAAGAGGCTGGAAAGGTATTCTATTTATTTGAAAGGGAGAGGGGGAAAAGTCATTCAAATGGAAGATTTAAGAAGAGAAAAGCACATGCTGTGTTGAGCATTTGAAATCCTCCAAGCTGCCAAGAAGCAGGCTCCTTCCTTTGAGAGACAGGCAGGCAGGCATTCTCTCCCTGGATTTGTCCACCTCGTTATTCTGACTTACCGTGCCCAATCTGCTGTACAGGAAAACCAAAGCTCTCCAGAAAGTTCCCTGCCCTGCTGGCTTTAGAGGGATGGCTTCTGTCAGGCTCATTGTTTCCCTCCATGTGACAGTGACTGCACTTCATAAACAAAGTCACCTGCTGTCACACACCAGTGACAGGGGCTCTTTGCAGTGTCTGTGTGCAAGCACATACATGCCAGTGAGTCTGTCCTAGGGCTAGGAGACAGCGGCCTGTATGTTTCTGTGTAGAGATTGCTTCTGTGTCTGACCTCAAGGTGCTGCATTCTGCAGGCTGGGGATGCTTTCTGGACATTGCTACAACCCACATGGCCATGTAAAGGAGGAGTAGTACCCAGGCAATTCTGCCAAGAAAGGGGACAGACTATGTGCTGAGAGACCTCTGACTTAACAGAGAGGCCACTATGCTGTGGCTCAGAGCACCTTTGCCTTTCTTAGCTGTGAAAAGCAGGAAATATCACGTTACTGTAGGGGCTGCCGTTCTCCTACCTGGAAAAACGATGTGTTTTCTAAAGTCAGGGCGGCTCTATTCTGACACTCGTTGGACTCTCTTAATTTAAAGAAAAAGATCAGGCATACAAGGGTCTGACCTGAAACCAAATTCAACGTATGGCGACAGAACTCAAAGATGCTATGCCCTTCAAAGTTCCCGAGTGACACAGGCGTGCCCACGGCGGAGCACGTCTGAGGTCTTGCCACAGTGACACTGTAGAATTGACTCCTTCCCCTGATTAGGTGTCCTGGAAGCTCTGCTCCATCTCCTTAGCTGGTCACATTACCCATCATTGCATATTCCTATAATGGAAAAAGCCCATGTGTCTAAGTCATTAGGTCTACAGCCTGGGTAGTGTGTGCTGAAACACCTGCAGTCAGCTAGACTAACCAGCCTTAAAGGACGTGAGAGGCTAACAGCAGGGAGGGAAGGCTCTATTGTTCAAAGGAATCCTCAGTGCCCCAAAGAAAGCAGCAGGATGGCAAGGAAACTAGCTCTTCTGTCTCGGACCTCTGAGCATTTGCCTGCTTCCACCCTGAGACAGCTCAGAGCTGGGCTGCAGAGATAAACTAATTGAATCAATAACCAGAGTGGGGTTTTCAACTTGTGAGCATGTCACACAATTTCCTTTTCCAAGGCAGCCACACACTTCTCTCTGCCCCATCCTCCTCTCGCCTTAGAGCTTTTTATATTCTTATTTCCCAGCTACCCCGCCCTACATGCTCATCAAATTGTTCACAAGCCCGCCGTTGCTCTGGCCTCAACACTCTCCTCCACAGGAGCCTTCTTTACAATTTCTGTCTATCTCTCTCTTAGTCTTGCCCCTTTCCTCCTATTCTTTCATTTCCAAGACAATATTTCTGGGCCATGGATGGGTGTGAGATATGAAAATTTGAGACACGGGCATGAATAATAAGTTGGGGAAGGCAGACTGAAGCCAGCAGAACTGAGAAACGCAGCCAAGTCATTGAACGAGGCGGTATCACATTACTGCAATCCCGGAAGCCCCAGACACACTGTTAATTATGAAAACTCAGCTCTAAGTAGGAATCCAGTCTTGTAGATTTGGGCTGAGGCCCGAATTCATCTCAGCTTCAAGCAAGCAGAAGCCAGGAGCCACCTGCTCTCCTCACACTGACCAGCGTTGATCGCTGATGGGGCTTGGTGACCTGCTGGCTCATTCCTGGAATTTCCTTGCCAGGTTTCGGGTGGGGGCAGGGAACAGCTGGATAAGGATTGTTAGAGGGCTGGAACTGGGAATTCCACATAGCAGCCAGGTCAGGAGTCAGGAGAGAGAGGAATCCAGATCCCTCTCTCTGCCAGAAGGGAACTTAGCCAGGGGCTTAGATTCCAAGGAGTACAGTCTTGCTCTACTAGGTCAACTGGAAGTAGCCTAGGTACCAGATCTCAGCTCAGATATGCCTAACACCAGGCTGTTTGCGGCTAATCCGAAATGTCCTCTCGACCTTCCTCCACAAGCAAAGCATGGGTCTGTGCTTCTCAGGCTAACCTGGAGACTTGTTGGAACTCATTTGAGGAGAAGACTTAAAGACAGCATTGAATTTTTAGTTGGTTGGTTGGTTGGTTGGTTGGTGGTGGATTTGCTGTCCCTTATGCTCTTTGTATTCATCCCTGGACCTGCCATCGAGCTTTGTAAAATATAAACTCATACTGTACTCCTGTCACAGACTAGCCACTAGCTCACTGTTGACCACAGAACTCAGGTCAAATTCTTAATCATGGTATTCAAGACCTTTTATGACATTGCTCAACCTTTCGTCTTCAAGCTGGCATCTGTAGACCACCACCCAGTGATGCTGAATGCCTTGAGCTTTACACACACATACACACACTGCCCCTCCCCCACATACCTTTGCTCAGGATGTTTCTTTAGCCAGAACTGTGTTTCCCACCTGCTGTGTCTAGTATAATGAGTTTCTATTTAACCTCCAAGACTTAGCTTAGGAATTCTTTCTTCTGAAAAAGAGCTTCTAGGTTGGAATTTCCTTTATGCTCTCATGATGTCTACTGGCCACCATGCATGTTTAGCCTGGAATAGATTAATTTAATGAGGGTGGAAACTCCATGCCCAAAATACAGTAGACGCTGATTTGTGTTTGTTGGGGGAATCCTGCCTGAAAAGGAATAAGGAACCTAGGATAACAGGATTCCAATCTTAACCTGTTTACAGAGAACCACAGCCGCTGCAGTGCAGAGTCTAGCAGTCTAAACGGTGCTCCCCTTCTCTGCCCATCCCCACAAAGAGCTCCCCAGCAATCAACCTTCCTCAGCCCACAGGTGTTCCAACTGTGATCTCATGGAATCAGATGCTCCCAAGTCCCCAGGCTCTTCTGGTCTTGGTCGGGCCAAGGCAGGCTGTGGACACACCCTGATGACTCTCATGTTGCCAGTGGAGAACTGAATCCTTCCAGCCAAGCTTAGGTCATTGTCCCTGAAAAGGGGGCATGTCTGAGTCAGGAGGAAACAGGTAAAGCAGGCATGACTCTCCATTTGAAAAGGCAAATGTGCAGAGAGAAAACCAGTTAAAAAAAAAAAAAAAAACCCAACCTATCTTAATGTCTATTTTGGTCTCTTGTTTATTTTAGGAGTCAGTCTTTCTTGATCCCTCTCCCCTTTCCAGGCACTTGAGCCCCAAGAAGGCATTACAAGTGGTGAAAAGGGGCTAGTATCATCTTCAGTCTCCCCGCTGTCTGTTCACTATGGCTCTTAATGGGAATGGTATCTGGTCCAACATCACTGTCCACCCAGGTGGTTTCTGAAGAAACCTTACTTTCACAGAGGTGGTTTCATTCCCATTCTCCCATATCTAGCTTTTGGTGACCACAAGGCCATGCAGGTACTAGGACAAAGAACTCTGTGGGCCAACGGAAGCCACAACCACCATGCCTCACCAGCCATTGACACCTTATAGTGATGAGACATGGGACCACTGTGTTTTCTCATCATCTGAGGTCGTATGTGAGGGGTTTTGGGAGTCACTTTGGTTCTAGCTCCAGCACCCCTAACACTGGGCACAGGAATCAAGACTAGGAGGTCTGTGTCTCAGAAACACACCAATATTTGTGATTTCACAATGTCTCTGTCCAATTTTCTCTCCTTCAGTTGATGACTTCCTGTCCTAGCTAGTGTGTAACTGGGGTCAAGGACAGAATGACTTCCTATAACCATCTATACTCTACCAATCGGTTATCTCAGCCCTGTTTCCATTTCCTAAAGGCTTATCTTTGGAAAATCAAAAGCCTCAGAAGATTTTTTTTTCTTCTTTTGATCTCTGCCGTCCTGCCCCTTCCCTGTGCCAATGATCACAGCCTACTGTAGTCACTGACAGGAGAGAGAGGACTGGGCTAGCAAAAGGGAACATGATAGAGGAAATACAAGAAAGAACACAGTGTGTGCAGCAGACCCATCATTGTTCTGAAGATTTGAAGACATGAATGGCTAAACCTGGGAAGTTCAACAAGGCAGCTACCTTTAGTATTCCGTTCTACAGTGAGGGATCTGATTGGGCAGGGACAAACGGAGGAGCTAAGACCAAGGCAGAAAGCCTGGGTCTGGAGCAGTGGTTCTCAAGCTGTGGGTTGTCACTCCTTTGGGGAAGGGACGAAGGCTCAAACATCCCTTTCACAGAGGTCGCCTAAGACTATTGGAAAACACAGATATTTACATTGTGATTCATAACAGTCGCAGAATTGGTTATAAAGTAGCAACTGGCTGATTTTTCTGGTGGGGGAGGGGTCACCACAACACGAGGAACTGTATCAAAGGGTCAGTCTTGAGAACCACTGCTCTCAATTCTACACTCTACCCCTGTTAGGGCAGTTTCTCATGAATGAATGCTCTGCCAACCATCCCTTCAAGGATCTGTAGAAGAAGGCGTGTTTAAAATATTATGACGGAGCCATCCTATTTCTGCTAAATGAACTCATGTTGAGATTTAATTTTGATGGCTATGAGACACCTGTCAATCCTCTCTCTGCGTGTCAAAAGAAATCAGGAAAGAAAAGAAAGTCCTGGGAGTATTGAAAACCAGGGCCTGCCATTCCCAACATTACTCTCAGCCCGTATTGGCCTGTGGCTACTTCGTCAGTCCTTTCAATAGTGGATTATAGCGCCTGACCTCTGGAAAGGTTGCCAACTTCTTGTGTTTGACTTTGCAGACGTTCAGTGGATCCACCCATTCTGAGAATTACCTTTGAATGAAAAGGCATTCTGCAGTCTATGGGGTATGGGTGGGAATACTGGACATATAGAGCAAAATGTGCATACAGTTTTGTTAAGCACATTACTCGGGGATGTACTGGGAGAAACCAGAAGGGAAGTTGGTCTTCTAATTTCTGTCTCTTTAATATCCAGTTAAAAAAAAAAAAAGAAAATAATTGAGTCTGGCCTGTTCCACCATGGCTCAGCCCTGGTCCATCAGTGGTGTCCCTTATTAGTAAAGTAAAACACAAAATTAGCTGAAAGTGCTAGATGCCAACAAAGGACTTTGTTACTTGCACGTTTGTTGTGCAGTGTGCACTGGCCTCCAAGAGCTGATTAGAAGTCAACTCACCTGGACAACTTGGAGGTTACACAAATGATTCTAAGTGTCTCGTGGGATTCAGGCAGAAAAGTTCAAAGCTCTGTTTGGCTCTCAGAACTCTTCACCCTATGAATGGTCCAAGATACATTTTCCACTGTTGCGTTTTCTCCTCTTTCGGAAGAGAATTTAACATCTCAAGTTTTAAAATATCTCAAAGAAAACTATGGAGTTCCCTGTACCTCTAGGACATCAGTTCTCAACATGTGGGATGCCACCTGGTCACATGTCAGATACCCTGCAGGTCAGATATTTACGTTACGATCCATAACAATAGCAAAATTACAGTTATGAAGTAGCAATGAAATAGTTTTATTGTTGGGATACACCACCACATGAATCTCTGTATTAAAGGGTCATGGCATTAGGAAAAGTTAAGAACTACTGCTCTAGAATATCCTGGGACAACAATTACCTCAGCTTCTCACCTCTCAAATTAGGGAGCAGAGAGAAAGCTTGGGTCAAGGCCAAACATTACTCTCTCTTTGAAGAAAACACAGAGATGGTTCGGGATAAACTCTAAACAAGTCAAGGCTCTCTACAAGAAATCATTGTACCAGCAAGTGCAAACACTGCCTAGATTATCATTTGTGGTTAGTTGGATGTGTGCCACCAGGGTGACTATTAAAAATAAGTAGGTAAGCCAAGGAGAGACACCCAAAGGATGTTGGGAAATAATAAGAATACCTTCTTAGTTTTCATTTCCGTTTTCCTTTCCTCTTATGTTGTGATAACATAGCTCATCTTTTGTATTCATTCTTATACACTTTCTCTATGACTGATGGTTTTACTTTGCAATCTATTCCTGTTACCGAGAATTAGATTCTAGACTGTATTCATAGGTTTCTGGATGTACATGCGAAAGGGCATCTTGGTTATTTACAGTGTCCTTAAGCCTTAGCATTACACCACACCTGTCAGTCGCTTCTGTTTTGTTTTGTTTTTCTTCTGCAGTGTTGGGGATCCAATCTGGAGCTTCTCACATATTAGCCAAGCTCTATTCCTGAGTCGCATCCCTAGGTAAAGTTGTTCTTTATATAACTTCCATCATGAGTGTACATCTGTGAGTAAACAAATGGCATCCATGTAAAACCATGAGTGCAGGCCAAGCATTATAGAAGACCGTATTTTTAGCCTATGCTTCAGACCGAAGCCCTGTTGGGGCTTTGGGAAGTAATGAAACAGCGAGACTCAGTTCTTCAACTTTCCGGGAACTGCAGTTTCTCCACACACTTCTGATGGAATCACTGAATCCGTTCTCCCCCTGGGAACAGCAGAGGGAGATGCTGGTTTTGCTTATTTGACTATTCAAAAATAAAGCTCCTTCTAAAGTAATTCATTAGAAAAAGAAAAAAGAAAAAAATCACTGAGACAGTAAAATTTGACCAAAGGGGATGAAAGTGTACTGGCAACAAAGCAAGCCCTGAATTTAGGTTCTGTACTGGGAATACTCAAAGCCATGATTATTCTGTTAAAAACAAATGTGTAAGTTGGGAGAGATGTGAGGCCAAACGTTTGCATCATTCTTTGCATTCAAGGAGGAAAATCCAAGAGCAACCACGAAATACAGAAGAAGGTAAGAGCCCTACAGAAGGGACTGTTTTAAAAGCATATCCAGCTGGGCAGGGTGGCACACACCTTTAATCCCAGTACTTGGAAGGCAAATGCAAATGGATCACTGTGAGTTAGAGGCCAGCCAGGTCTACATAGTTCTAGGCTAGCACTGGCCTTACAGAGAGATCCTGAAAAAAAAAAGAAAAGAAAAGAAAGAAAGAAAAAAAGAAAAAAAAGAAGAAAGACAAAAGAAAAGAAGCCCATTTTCAAAATAGTTTTCAGCCCACATCTGTTTTTTAAAAGTACAACTGATTTTAAATATCCACCAATTGCAAGTGCTCTCCTTGAGCCATCTTCTTATGTTGAAGAACCTCATCCTTCAACAAACACCTCAAAATTAGTAAAGGTCAATGCTCCAACAAGCAGGAGTTCCCAGGAACATTCTCAATAAGCATACATAGTCATATACAAGATACACAATTGATTTTAAAATCGACTGAAAGATTCCAACACCATCTAAAAAGAATATTTAACATTAAAATGATAAGAAAAGCAGTCAATCCAGACTACAGAGAAAACAAACGAAATGGAAAACAGTAGTGGAAGAATTACAATTCAGCACAGAAAAGAAAAAAAAAGAAGGGTAGAAAAAGTTGAGAATGCTTGTTGCTCTTTTAGAGGACTGGAGTTCAGTCCCCAGCTTCCATGCTCCAGCTCCAGGAGCGCTAACAATCTCTTCTGGACCACTTTTGTATACACACATACGAATATACACACAGGGATGCATAGGTATACACACACACACATGATGCACACAGACATGTATAGGCACACACACTCATACACACATATTCACATACATATATACACACATGAACACACATACACAAGTAAATAATAAAAGAAATAATTTTAAAGACAGTAAGTCCTTGTAGTATTGCATTAGATTCAGAATCAATCAAAAAGAATGTGATGAACAGAATGGAGACAAATTGAAATGGGCTAAGGGTTTTCTGTTACAGTAGAAACCCAATGTTCGTGTTTTAAAGACTAACAAAGTCAAAGAAAAATTCAATTTCTAGGAATCTACAACTATGCGTAACACCATTATATTACAGAAAATGAGATTTATTTACTAACAAGCAAAAAGAGAGAAAGAAAAAAACAGATATAATCCACAAAGCAGAGACAATTAGCCTACCAACTGACTTCTTGTCCCAATAATGGAAGTCAGAAGACATTGGAATGAGATTTTTCTATAACCTAAGAAAAAAGAACTCAAAAACTAGAATTTTGTCCCTGCAAATTTATTATTCAAAGATAAGAATAGAACAGTATAGAAAGCCACGGCTAGCGGTGACAGCATTCGCCATTACAAGATGGCGCTGGCACCCAACACTCGTGGGTAAACAAGTAAATTGCGCATGTGCAAGTGGTGAAAGTGCGCCAAGTCACCGCCCAACCCGGGGCGTCATACGGGGTTTTGAGCAAGCAGCCAATCAAATATGTCCACGCCACCCTAGAATGTGTATAAAGCAGCGCCATCTTGGGTCTCTCTCTCTCTCTCTTCCTCCTTTCATTCGCAATAAACGCTTGCTGCAGAAGGATCCTGGTGCCTGCGTGCGTTCTTGCCGGCGAGATGATTGCCCGGGCCACAGAACAGATATCCTAAAACGAATAAGTAGTAATGTGTTGGACAGACTATGTCTATAAGAATTCCTGAGTAAGAATTCTCTAACAAAAATATAAACCCCAGTCACCATGTCTGGGATAAAAAGAAAAATGTGTGTAAAGAAATTAGTAAAGTTCTGGATATGTGCAATCAAATTATAATATTAGTCAGAATAATAATATCATCTTTCTGTGCCAACAACAGTAACAGAAGAGAAAACTAAAAGGTATGTTGGGATAGCAGTACACATGAAGTAATTGCAGTCTAAGTGTTTATAGCATATACCATTTAAAACAATGGTAAACATATAGATTAGTTTTAGCATTCTAAGTTTGTATTCACATAAAAAAAAAGTGTCCAAGGTAGCAACTAATATAATACATAAGCAATAAGAGGTATGCATGCATGCACATGACAAAGCTTGCTGTCATGAAGCTATATACCTCTATGGAGAGAAAGCAGACAAGTCCCTTGCCTCTCCCTCCCTCCTGTGTAATAACAGGGCTGTCTAATCCTCTTATTTGCTGTAATGGCCAGTATGAACAGTAGCTCTTGCCATCTCTGCAACTTATCCAATTACACATTTCTTGGAGATCTAACTCAAGTCTGTGATTTCCTCTCTAAGTCCCATAAACATGCAGTCTTGGGTATTATATGTATCCGGTGCTTAATTAATCATATATGAGGTACTTTGAACTATAATTTGTGGGTTTAAGATTTTAACCTCCTGACTTATTTGTATCATTAATATGTTTTAACACAAAACTGAATGTCATATTTACGAGTTTGGGATGGGTTTAAAAATCTGAAGAGCCACTGTCTTGTTGTATCTTGGTTTGTTCCCTTCGGTCTTCTAAACTACTTGCTAAATTGGATCTATTAAAGTCAGCTTGTTTCAGGCATTTAGGAAAGAGAACATCCATGAACACAGACTCACAAAATACAAAATTATCCTATGAGCAACCATACAAACATGTCTCAATGACTTTATTTTGTGTTGCTAAAAAGAGAGCATACAGAACGCATTCTGTGATCGTGTTTGTATATGACAGACTTTACTTGAAACTAAGAACTCAAGAGAAGGCCAGAATTACGTGTTGGATAGGAGCAGGGTCTTAGGGTACAGCTGAGGGTGAAGCATTGATTGCAGGCACCTTGGCCAATACTTATGAGGGTCTTTAGAGAGCTGAGAGTTGACAAATTAGTTGCATCTAGAGAAGCCGAACTATGACCTAGGCACTGAGGAAGCAAATGGCTTTCTGGAGCCTGAAGTCATCTGAACCAAGTCACTTTGCTGCATATTCATTTGAATCCTAACTAGCCAGATACCATTACTGAAAAGACGCATGAGAACTGTCCTTGCAAATGCGTGTGCTGGAGAGGTTTTTGCTCTTAATGATGGTTAATCTTCATTGTCAACTCGATTGAATTGAGAGATATCTAGGGCATTGTGATGGTTAGTTTGAACGGTCAACTCAACACAACTTAGAATTTCCTTAGAAAAGAGTCTTTCTTAATGATGAAGATGTATCTACATCAGGTGTGGGGCCAGGGAGAAGGGCCTGGAGCAAGAGTGAAGGAGGGAAGTGTCCAAATCCTGTAAGTCTCTTCTTGGGACCAAAATCTCATCTGGAGACTGGCAGGAGGAAGGATCAATCTCTCCCTATTCTCAGCCTGCATGCCCCACCTCTACCATCCTTAAGATAGTCATGTAGCCCTGAGGGCCAAATTACAGGTATAAGCACCTGGAATACCTCTTCAAGCAAATAAAGCATTCCAGGTACCTCAGCCCCAGCCAATAATGTACACTCTCCTTGAAAACCCCTACTCACTCCTCAAGGTTTATATAGCCCTTGTTACTCCTGAGTAAAGAGAGCTGCTGTTTTACAGACTATAAGAGAGCTGTATAGTCGCTTCCCATAATAGAAAAGAGCAGTAACAATGAATAACTCATCTCTGGCACTCACTTGTTAGGACAGAGATCCTATAAACTCCGTTCCCCTCCCCCCCTCCCCCAAGCTCCATTCTTTTCATTCCTTCCCAGCTTGCAGAGGTGCCTGAATATCCCAAAGGCAGAAGCAGAGATGGGCCCACAGTTTGGACTCTGGTCACACCTGTGAGGTTTGTCTTGATGGTTAGCTGGTAGGAAAAACCATTCCCTAGGCAAGGGCTCTTGAACAGTCTAAAAGAGGAGAAAGCTACCTAAGAACAAGCAACAAGCAGGGGTCCATACGCGATTTTTTTCCTCTGCTCTTGATTGTCTTGACTTCCTGACAATAATAGATTATTGTGTATAAGTAGTAAATAAATCCATTCTTCCCAAGAGATTGTTGTTACTATTATGATATTTCATTACAGCCACAGAATGAAACTAGAGTAGACATTAAGGAGACACACTGGGGCATGTCTGAGAGAATCTTTCCAGAGAAGTTTAAGGGAAGGAGAACCACATTGAATGTGAGTGGCAACATTCTATGGGCTGGGGTCCTAGACTGAATGAAAAACCAAAAGAGAAAGTCAGCTAAGTACCACCATTGTCCTGGTCTGTCAACCCCTGAGATGTTTCATCATTATGCACCTGCTGACGTGAACTCCACCATGCCTCTCTTGCCATGATGGACTACACCCTCCCCAAACAAGAGGCAAAATAAAGCATCTTCCCTTATGCCATTTGCCAGGTGATTTGTCATAACCGTGAGAAAAAAGTAATATACTAGAATTGTGTTTTCTTGCCCAGATCATTTCTTGGAATGAGAGCATAGCTAGGTATCCACTATGTAGAAAGTGTGAATGGGAAATGGTTGGGGCAAACAGAGAACACTAAAGTCTGACTCTCTTCAATGGCCCCTAGTCAGTAACCTTCTCAAACGTTCATGTGTAAGAGAACAACCTGGAAGTCCTTTGGAAATGCAAATGTATGAACCTCATCTTTGGAGAGTCTAGTTAGAAGGCATTGGAGGGGTGCATTTCTTAGGATTTTACAGCTGTTAAGAGATACCATGAACACAGGAACTCTTATAATGGAAAACATTTAACTGGGGCTGGCTTGACAGTTTCAGAGGTTTAGGTCATTATCTCCATAATGGAAAATGTGACACCATGCAGGCAGACATGGTGCTGGAGAAGGAGCTCTGAATTCTACATCTTGATCTTCAGGGAGGCCTAGCTTGAGCATATGAGACCTCAAAACCCTGCCTCCACAGTGATACACTTCCTCCATTAAGGTCACACCTCCCAATAGTGCCACTCCCTATGGGGCAAACATTCAAACACATGAGTCTATGGGAGCCATTCCTGTTCATGCCACCGCAGAGGTGTTTATGAATACAAAGTTAGCGGGCAGCCCCAGGTATATGGTACAAACCCATCTTTCACAGCAGAGCCAGGAAGGAAAACTACAATGGGAGGTAATCCCTTAAACTGCTAATAAACCAATCGATCACAGAATTTTAACTCAGTCTACATTATCATAATTTTCTGTGCACCCCATACATCAGGAGGTACCAGGTCTTATCAGGTTGGTGGAAAGAATTCAAAGAACTTGTTTATTGAAAAGCAGCACTGATAACAATGTAGGGCCTAAATTCCACTCTTCCAAAATTATCTTAACAAAAGGAAGCAGAGTGTCCCCTTGATGGTGTGGAATGGGGAGGGACACCAGCTGAAGCCCCAAAATAAATAAATCCTATCCCGGGTTTCATCAGGGACTTTCTTCCTGACATTTGCCTCCGTTGGATTTCCATGAATGTGCAGCTGCTCTGGCCACGCAAAACTGTGCCACGGGGAGAGAACTAAGAACCTGACATGTTAGAAAAGCTGCTGCTCTTAATCTAAGACCTGAAACTCTGAACTCATGAGAACAAAACAAGATAGAAGAAAAGGCCTGGGTTTTCTGAAGAAGGCTCCAATGGCACAGGAATGACCACACCGACTGGCAAACAGGATTGCATGACACAAAATGGCTTGAACAGCTAAGGATCTTCAGTAGAAGAATAGTAAGTAGACTATCAAATAGAAGAAAACCTTTGCCAACTACATGTCAATCATGGGGCTGGCATCTAGCGTATGTACATGATTGCAAAAATTGAATGTAAAAATGTAATATACAATTCTCAAAATAAATGTCACTATCTGATAAAAACAAACATGTCTGTGTTGTGTGTTTGAGAGTGCACACACATGTGACATGGCACACATGTAGACATCAGAGGACTACTTGAAAGGAGTCCCTCTGTTTTTCTCTTTCTATCCTATAGGTCCCCAGATTCAGAGTTCATGCCATTAAATTGGGTAACAGTCACCTTTAACCTTGGAGCCATCTCACCAGGCAGTCCATGCAAAGACATCTTTAAAGACTAACCACTTCCAAGCAAACAAGAATTTGAATGAACAACAAGAAGGAGGTTGTTACTCTCCTCTCCCATTAATGAAGCTTGGATATCCATTTTTGCTCACCAAAGTCATGATTGAAATAACTGAATCTTAAGTGAGAATGATGATCAAGGGAAAGAGCCTGTTCCTGAAAGGGGGTGGGGAGAGGGAATAAATATGATAGTCACGTGAGGAAAAGAAAACCTCTCCAATCCTAAGAAAATAAAGTGATCATGAAGATGACAAGGATGATGATGATGATGATGATGATGGTGATGATGATGATGATGATGAAGACGATGCAGATGATGATATGATGACAATGGTAAAATGGTGGCAGCAGTGGTGGACTGTCACCTGTCACCTTTTGAGAATTTCTTTATCCCCTTTTCTTTCTTTCTTTCTTTTTTTTTTTTTTTTTTTTTTTTGGTTTTTCAAGACAGGGTTTCTCTGTATAGTCCTGGCTGTCCTGGAACTCACTCTGTAGACCAGGCTGGCCTCGAACTCAGAAATCCACCTGCCTCTGCCTCCCAAGTGCTGGGATTAAAGGCGTGCTGCAAACATACAGCATGACTTATGAAGTTCCTTATTCCCTCAGAAGAGAGACTACACTGGATGAGCCACTTATGCCTTGAAAATGCAGACAGAGAGAGACCACTTACCGCTTCAGTAGTAACATTCCCAGTGTGGTGAATCTGGGCTGCTTGAATATTAACCCCCCAGGCACGTCCCTCCAGATAATGTAAATTTACATTTCTTTTTATCCTCAATGAGATTAATGTGATTCTTCTAGAAGTTCATCATATTTTATTTGTTTGTTTTGAGTGCTGGGAATTGAACAAGGGCAAGGATTCTCTACCACCTTTCCACTGAGCTATACGCCTAGCCCAGAATTTTTTTTTTTTAAAGAGTGAATTGCATGGTTGTTAAATAATCAGAAGCTGTGGAACGTCATTTGATTACAAGCTCTCCTGTTGTCCTACTGTGTGCAGTTAAGCAGAGATAGGTGGCGGGCCACAGTTTTCTCTGTTGTGAGAGTTGTAATCAATACATCCCATGGCATGTAAGAGGACAGATTCAGGCTGGCACTGTTGGCAAGCATGGGTAGTTCCCATGCTACTGATTAGCCTATTCATCCATTTTCAACAAGTAAGTAACAGCCACTTCCCTTGTGCCAGCTGGGCACTCTTAGCTGGGCACACACGAAGGACACCGAAAGCCTGCGGTGGACAGAGGTCTACCTGCCAAATGCCTGGTTAGGGTCCTATGAGTTTATTGAGAGCCTAATTCTTGGCCAGGCCGGAAGTTGAGTCTCCACAGTGGCTAGGCAATTGTTGTCTGAGCTTGTTAAGTATGATAGCGTCTCAAATGTCTATAATTATCCGACTTCCACCCAGAGTTTAGAGATCCACTTCATGTGTTTGTGTGAAGATCAAGGCCCATGATACCAAATAAAGAACCAGAATGCATTCTCCCTTGTGCTAAATCTAGAAAGCAAACAGAGCTGGTGTCTGCCTCATCCTGTGTGCTGTGCTATGGTGTATATTTTACCTTGAAACAGTTCACAGCAGAGAGAGGAGAGTGAATGCCACACAGCCACACTGGTGAGAAAAATGTTCCTTGGGGGCGGTCAAACTTGCTTTAAGCACTTTTTATGAAGGACACGGTGCTCCGTTTAGCACGCTTCCACTTACACGTGGGGCGCCTTGGCTATTTTAGCAAAATAGCAACCAGAGGTTTCTTAGAATAGAGTCGCAGAGGCCCTCCACCTGCAGAGAAGATGTCTAAAATAAGGAAAGGCACATGTGTGCACGTGCCTACACGTACATGGGGTCTACATACAAGGACTAAAGGAAGCGTGGCTTCTGTGAGAGTCTGTTAGTTTAAAATAATTTGAAATGTGTCCATTTTTAGATACAACATCTTCTTTTTTTACTGAATGCTGAAATTGTTTCTGGTGACCAACATCTTGCTTTTTATGATAGAAGGTGAATAGAAAGGTGTGGTGGAGATGCAGGGCTTTAAGTGTAACCTTGATGACTCCAAGACTCCCAGGAAATGACGAGCTTCACCTGGAACTCTCTGGGGTCTTTGCTCTCCTGAGATATGAATGTGTGAGCCCTTCCTAATTCAGATGCTAGAATGTGGCCCCCACATGCAGCTGTATCCCTGACCGCACAGCTATTCTGAGCTGTCTCGTGACACAATGTGTCTTCTCAAGGATAAGTATGAGTTTATTTCTTATATTTATTTTAGTTCCTATTGCCACTTAGAAGAGTGCTTGACCCCCATCTCTGCCTCCAAGAGGGGGCTCAGTCACCTCAGCTCCTGGTAGCACATGCAAGCATAGTCCATAGGATGTTTGAAGTAAGAACCTTACACAGAGGACTTGGGCACAGCTAAGCACACTCATGGCTCCTTTTAGAATTTCGATCCACTCATAGTTTCAGGTTCAGATCTGTCTTTTGCAGAGGCCTTACCAGGCTTTGTTCATACCACTAGCCAAGTGTCACTATGTCTCTCAAGAGCAGGGACTGCCTTTCTTCCATCAGTTCAAACCCCTTCTCTCCCCTCTGCTCCCTCCTTTCCCCTCCCTTCCCTTTCCCTCCCTTCTCCTCTCCTGTCCTGGATAATTAATAATCCCCTTCTCTAGGTATTCTTCCTCTGAGTATGTGTACACAGACCTCCAGAGTTTGCTATTGCCCATCACAGATGACAGGAGAATATCCTAATGGCTGACATAGCCACCTCCAATTCTCATGCCTATGGGCTTTAGCAGCAGAGTGTGTGGGAACCAAGGCTCAAGTAGCTGTTTTTCTTATTCTGTCCTGCAGTCTGAAGGGAGTTTGGAGAACTCCTTGCTATGTCCTTGCTCCCTCTGTCCCAGTCTTTCTAAGCAACTGGATGGCAACACACACACACACACACACACACACACACACACACACACACTACCTATGCACAAAAACAACTTCCGGGAAGCTTTTAGGGTTAATGTTTTTCTGTCTCAACTGATACAGCATTCTAACTAATCAGCATTGCCACATACCTTCTCTGGCTTCCAAGTTTCCTGCAAACAGAGGATAGCTGTTTGAGTTATAATTAATGTGCTAAAAGGTCCTACTCAGCAGCACCCTTACTAGAAGAGGAGGCTCCACCCCATCAATATTGCCGACACTCTCAACCCTGCCGTGTACACGCTCATCAAAAGACCCAGCCTTCTGTCCACAGGGGGCCTGATTTCATACACATTGATTTTTAAGTAAGCATTTTTTGGAGCTTTTCAACTCCATCCTGCAATCTCAGACTCTTCTTCTCCTCTGCTCTTCAGTCACACCTTCTATTATAGCATCTATAGAAATGGTTCTACAGTTCTCACCCAAGGTACCTTATACCAGCGTTGCAGATGTGGCCATTCCGGGAGTTGGGTCAGGTGAGGATTTACAAAGAAGCATCAATGTTTTAAGAAAGATTTCTTGTTAATTCCTCAGTGGTGGCCAGCCCGTTGCCTCACCTCCACTCCCGAAGAGCAGCAAACAACTGTCTATCCCTTCTTTATTGACATAATTTTGCATCGTACAATTTTATTAGCAGTTTAGATAATGTGGTTGGTACAACAGATACAGTCCACGGAAGAGCAAGACCATAGGTCGCCTGCCAGGGTAGAGGAGCATAATTGTTGTTTTTAGCATCCCTGGATTGACAACTGGGATTCTAATTTAAATTGTGCTGGAGGCGCATGTATTAGATAAAAGCTAGGGAGCCTTTGGTAATTATTATTCTCCCCTGAAATTTAAATTGCTTTAAAAAAAAAAAAAGCTAGAAACGAAAGAGCAGTAGAAGAAAAATGATCCTAACCTTCTGTAAATACCAGCCTCCAGACAGAAGAGTTTTGTAGGCTGTGGAATCAGTGGGAGTGGTACCTAAGGATTCAGGGAATTTCAGAGAAGCCATGTGGTTGCCACAAATCAGTTTCTTTCCTTGGTGCATTTAAAATGCAAATGCCCAAGTCTCTAATATGCAAGGGCACAAAGCATCTGAAAAGGGTGTGTGAGAGAGTCCTACCCACCAGCTGACATCATCACAGTGCCCATAAGAGCGACACTTGGGAAATACTAGTTGGATTCATAAATGTCGATGGATTATCAGTTTTTACTGGATGTTGAAGGATTCTAAACATTATTTTCCTATTAGAATAAGTCCTTTGCAAAGAATACATTGAAATGACAACACTTTAAAGACTGTTTAATGGTCCAAAAAAAGGAGTTTCTGGATATGATTCTAAAACATTAGCAACTAATGCAAGACTTGCCATATGAGATGAAATCAAACCGAAAGGCTTCTGGGAATCAAAACAATCAACAGGATGAAAAGAAAACCTACAAAATGGGAGGAACTGTCTGTGAGGTACTCAGCCAACGTGGGATTATGCTGAAGAGACCAGGAATTCTAGCCCCTGCCATGGTTTGAATAAGAAATATCCCCTTCAAAATGCTCACGTGTTGAAGGCTTCTTTCTTAGCTGGTGGAGCCAGGCCTTGAGAATGGCTGGATTGTGGGAATTCTGACTCATTCTGCTAATAATTTAATGGAATTGTTGGCAGATAGTGGGGGATTTCGAAGCAGGCCACTTGAGTGTCTTTATCATTGGGAGCTATATCTTATCCCAGCATGAGCAAGCTTCCTCTCCCTCTCCCTTTCCCTCTCTCCACCCCTCTCTCTTTTTCTTTCTCCCTCTCCCGCCCACCTCTCTCCTTCCTAGTCACCAAGAAGTGAGCAGCTCTGTTCCACCATGTATTCCCACGAGTGAAGGAGGACCTCACTATGACCCAGGAAGCATTGACGGCACATAATCATGAACCTGACTTCTCTCTCTCTCTCTCTCTCTCTCTCTCTCTCTCTCTCTCTCTCTTTGAGTTTCCTCTTAAGTATTTGTCAAACTGACAAACCGTACCACCAAACACAAATGTCTCAACAGGAAAAGAAAAATGAATAATTGGTGGAAAATGGACAGAGATTTTAGTAGCCATTTCTCAAGATATAAATGGCCAACGAAAAATAAAACTTTCAACATGACTAATCTTTAAGGGAAGTGCAGATCAAGCGTACAACGAGGTCTCATCTTACCTCAGTAAGAATGGTTATATTAATACTATATTAAAGCCCTACATAACAAACACTAGAGTGGACAAGGCAAAGGGCGAACTCTCAGACAGTGCCAGTGGGAATGTTCATTTTCCCTTGGAAAATCAGAACACACCTGCTCTACGATCCAGCAATCTCACTGTGCAAATACGCAAAGGGACAGAGTCATTTTGTCAATCAGCTGTTCTCCCACACATATTTTATTCTATTCCTAATAGTTGAGAGGTGGAGTTGAGCCACAGGTATTCATTAATGGATGTGGATTAAGAAAATGTGGGGGATATTCCAATGGAATACTATTCAGCTGAAAAAAATAAAATAAAATTCAGTTACCGGTGGCAGCATGGGTGGGCCCACAGCGCATGTTATACGACATGAGTCAGGTACAGGAGAAAGACATTCATGTTTTTTCATTTATATGCGAAAGATAAAACAAAAAAAAAAATCAGGTCTTAAAACTATAGAGTAGAACAGTGGTTACCAATGCTCTGTAAGGTCAAGTGAGAGACAAGGAGAGAGAGCCGATGGTATTGAGTTCAGAGGAAGAACTGGATAAGAGAAGCAACTATAAGAGCACTGTGGTTGATAAAATTTTTATTTCAGTCAGGGTCTTGTCTAGCCCAGGCTGAGTTCACACTCTGTATTTAGATGAGCATGACCTTAAGCTTCCGATCCTCCTGCCTCTACCTCATGTGCTAGGAATTACAGGTGTATTAGTCACAGGGCTGAGTTTACTCAGGCCTGGAAATGGATGCCGGGGCTTTGCCTGTGATAGGCAAGCCCTCTATCAATTGACCTACAACCTTCATCCCCTCATCTCGGGTTGACAGCAATGAATTGCACACTTCAAAGTAGCTACCAGAATGGCTTCGAATGTTGCCAACATGAAGGAACAATAAATATCTGAAGTGATGGACATGCGGGTCACTCTGAACTGTCACTGTACAGTGTTGTACACTGACATGTATTGAAAAGTCACATAGTACCTCATAAACATGCTCAACTGCTGCGTGTCCATTAAAAAAATCTTAAGTATACGTCAATCATTTAGGTCATTAGAGAATCCTGAGATTGATTGTAGAAAGTAGCCAAAGGAACTGAGTGCGTTGGATGAAGCAACCTCTGTGGAGGGAACAGCTGACCAGAGCTCCTTGGGAAATAAGCACAGTCTGTAAGAACACACGGACTCTGTGTCCAAGCACTGAGCTTTGACAGACACTGAAGCTTCCCATGAGGGTACAAGCTAACACGCACAGTCTGCTGTATATGCAGACCGGAAGCAAATGCATGCTAAATGGCACAGGTCAGACATCCCCCTGTTGGAAAAAAAAGTTGACAGATAAGTATCCATGAGTTCCTTGCCGGGTAGTGGTGGCCACACCTTTAATTCCAGCACTTGGGAGGCAGAGGCAGGCAGATTTCTGAGTTTGAGGCCAGCTTGATCTACAGAGTGAGTTCCAGGACAGCCAGGGCTACACAGAGAAACCCTGTCTTGAAAAACAAAACAAACAAACAAACAAACAAACAAACACACCAAAGAATCCATGAGT
>JANHMN010000015.1:26633081-26649716 GCA_030674055.1 Rhabdomys pumilio
GTTTTTCAAGACAGGGTTTCTCTGTGTAGCCCTGGCTTGAAAAACAAAACAAACAAACAAACAAACAAACAAACACACCAAAGAATCCATGAGTGCCTACACTTAAATTGGACCACTCGATATGAATTTGTTTTCAGTTTATCATAGCTACAAATGCATCTGAGTGTACTTTGCTTACATACAGAATATTTATAGAGGCATTTCCCTGTTCTAGCATCTTAAAGAGACTAGGATAAGTGTCAGGTCACAAACCTCGTGCCCAGATCTTGTTTCTAAATGGCACCTTCCAAGTCTCCAATAGGAGAAATGAGGATTCATGGAAAGAGGTTAATTGTTGATCTGGAGTCAGAAAATATAGATGAAGGAACCAGAATTTCATAGCGTCATAAAGTAAGACTGTACTTCTAAGTCCTACAAAACAAGGCAAAGAAGTGTCTCAGTTAGTACACTACTTCCTGTAGGTAAATAAAGATCGGAGTTTCATCCTTAGAACACATGTGCTAAATCTGTACATGATTATTTTTGCTTGTAAACCTGGTATTATAAAGGTGGAGCCAGGAACATTGCTGGAGCTTGATGGCCCAGGCTAGCCTAATGGACTAATGAGCCATAAAGGGTGGCTTCTGAAGAATAATAACCTAGGCTGACCTCTGACCTACACACACACACACACACACACACACACACACACACACGTGTGTGTGTGTGTGTGTGTGTGTGTGTGTGTACTCTGCACACATGGATATACATGGACATATATGCACAATTAAAGAATATATCAAAGAGATGCAGAAGCCAACAACAACCACCTCATGCCTGAAGTTAGAACAGTTTGAGCCACAAAGTAGAACCAGCTTATGGCCTAGTAAAACAAGAGTCTATGTCAACATGAGATATTGAATAGACCAGGCTCCAGATCCCCCTCCAGGTAACATGTGACACTTATCCCATGTTCTTAAGCCCCTTCTTGGTTGATGACATTGACAGTTTAGAAGACAAGGAGTCATCGCCTGTTTTGTGGAGCATACCTCAAGTGGAACTCATTCTTCCTTCTCTCCCTTGACTCCACATGGATTTCAGGTTTTGAGGAGGAAGGACACAGAATAAGAGCAACTGAGGAAAGGAAGAGATATTTGCACAAGGGGGAAAAAATCAAATACTTAAAGTGCGTCATATCCCTGATAGAGGTGAGACCAATTCCCTACTTGTTGAGTATGGGTTGTACAGGGTAACTTCTCCCGGAGTACATATGGAAAGGCAAGAGAAAAGTAAGTGACTGCCTGCTAAAGCAAACAGAACACTCCCTTAGAGATCACAGCCAACAACAGCCAACAGTCATAATAAGAACAGATCCAGGGTTTAATGTAGCCAGACTCCTGCTTGCTCCTCAAATCTAAAACCGATGTGGGATCATGAGAAAGAAGGGGGATGCATTCCGCTTGAGCTACGTTCTACAAGACAGACGACAACACGTCATCTCCTAAACTGTCAAAGTCATCAACCAAGGGGCTTAAGAGCAACTGATAGTTAGGTGTCACATAGTATCTGCAATGGAACCTAAAACCAGAATAAAGGGGAAAAATAATTATTTAAGAACTAAGGAAATAAACATAAATACACTGTGGACTTGTGTTCTTTGTACTGCATTAATATTGGTCTGTGAATTATAGCAAACAGACCATAGTAGCATGGGAAACTAGGTTCAAGGAATGTAGGGGTTCTCTATATTATTTTTCCACTTTATAAATTTGTCAACTTGAAGAGGCAGACCTCAGGCACACCTGTGAGGTATTATTGACCTTAAGGTTAGCTTTTGGGAATGTATGTGAAGAATAGTCTTGATCTCATTAATTAATGTGGAAAGCTCATTCTGGTTGTGGGTGGCACCATTCCCTAGGCAGAGGACCCTGGACTGTGCATCTGTAGAGGAAGAACGGTAAGAACAATAATGCATTAATTCACTGGAAGTATAGAATGTGACTTCTCTCATGCTCCTGCTACTTTGCAATGACAGACTTTAATTTGGAACTGGGAACCAAATAAACCTTTAAGACAGCAACAGGAAAATGCAAAACTGGTCCACAATATAAAGTTTATTTATTTATTTATTTATTTATTTATTTATTTATTTATCTATTTATTTATCTATCTATCTATCTATCTTCCATAGTGTAACCACATATGAGTGAATCCTTAGAGAAATGGGTTTGAAGGCAGTCTGGGTGGCTGGTGACTGACTGCAGTCAGGAGCTCTTTGGTGGCAAGGCTTGTGGCTCACGGAACACAATATTAACCTCTGAACCTCGGCCGAGATAACGCCAAGAGAAGCTCAAAGATTTATGGTCTTGTTGTTTAAGGAGTGGAAAAAGAAGGAAGGCTTGGAGAGTCCGTTAACAATTAACCCACATGTTTGCCTTGTTCCAATTCCAAAGGAGAAAAAGAAAAGCCCTTCATTTACAAAGAATTAAATCAACCACTTATCGGTAAGACTGACTAAAGTATTTTGTTTTTATAAAATATAAGTATGATAAGTAAGGAGACTTTATTTCAATAATAGTTCTTTGTTGACTTTTAAAATCTTTTAGAGGTTTACAGAGTAGTCACTCAAGAAACCGATTTTAGTAACCCTTTTCTTTTATGTTTTCTTCTCTGCATAGGCCATTCTTGGGAATGAAAACTCACCCATTTAGTCTGTATTTATGACTTGAAAGCCCATTGTATTGCACTCATTTTTCATTGCATAAGGCCCATATAGCACCTGTTAAATTATAAATTGTATTTTGATCCTAAGTAAATCTTTCTTGGCTATAAATATTTTATTCTCCTATTAAATGTTAATGTTTTGTCTTACCAGACTACATACGAGTTCTATCTCCCCCAGTGCCTCTGTAGAGGTGATAAGTGAACTTTTGCTTCCATTCTTCATTCTTCATCCCTTCTCTCTCTTTTCTTTCAAAAATGCTTAGTGGGCATCTTCTCTGGTGGGGATTTAGAAAAACCAACATAAATGACAGCAGATACTAGCAGCTCTCGGATGCGTAGGAGAAGCGGGTGAGAGGGAGGGTAATCCAATCTCGCTGTATGAGGATATGGCTAGAGACTTTAAAGGATGCTTATGGGGAAAACACTGAATCTGTGGCTGCTTCTAAGATGGGGGTGCCTCTCTGTGCTTCTTTTCCATGCTCAAAGCCTGATCATCAGTTCCAGAAAATTCCCTGTGTATCTTGAAATGGATCTGGAAGTTAATCTGTTCTATCAGCTTTCAGAGGCATCAGATGTAATGGGATCAACCAAGCTACCTCATAATGACCTGACCTCTTTTTTTTAGCAACATCCTCTACAAATATAAACTGAAGCATTTGTATTAGTCCTTGAAAGAGCTCTCTTCTGATCAAACCCATAGAGCAGAAGGGATTTGTAGAGGTGACAATAGTGACACATTGCTTTCTGCAATATTTAGTCAAATATTTGAGTGGAAACCAGGTTTTTTAAGGCGTAAAAAAGCTACTGAGCTTTTTTTTTTTTTTCCATTGGGTCCTTGGAAATTTGATTAGGAGTGTCTGGTTCCGGTTTCTACATCAACTCAAAGTGACAAATAGTTAACAAGCCATAATCTGACAGTGATTAAGCTGGTCTCCATGGCTGTCTTGAAAAAAGAATGTCCCCTTTGTAAGCTACAGCAGGTCAAAGTGGAATCCTGTCAGAGGGTCTTAGCGTCATGCTTTTTGCTCCAAAATGTGCTGAATGCCAGGAGCTTGTGTCACGTTACTGTGTGAGACAATGCCTATTTCAATACACACAACTACATTATATGGAGTAAGCAAGACACACCAGCAAATATTAACAGTGGCATATAACTCTGAGCATTCCTTATCTCAGCTCAGTCTACCAGCACTTAGCAGTATGCTTTTAAGAGTTCTGTTAAAGTTGGATGTCATTACAGTTCTTATTTTGCACAGGAGATACTTTAACTCTATGAACATTAGTGGGAGAAAAAGTTATTTATACACAGACTCAACATACTCATATATTGTACTTAAGTTGTACCCCAGAAAAGAGTTTATTAATGCTGAATGTTCATAACATGCTAATGAGACCACCAGGATGACATCTGATTTCTCCTACATGAAAGGTAACAATGTCTGGAAGGTAAGAGAAGGCTACAGGGTGCTTAGCATATGATCTGGCTTCAGTGTGCTGTAGATGAGTCCAAGTATAGCTGTGGTGCTTTCATGACTATTTCATTAAACATGGAAAGTCCTGATGGTGGGTCGTTGCCTAAATGGCCTCCCTCTGCCAGAATAGAATGCTCTATTCCAGTCTAACTCAGTGAGCCATAGCTGGCACTGCTCTTGTTACATCAACTATTCCAGGCATCTGGGATTCACAGAGAGTGCTCCTTCAAACACAGGACTTCCCCAACACCATCTGCACTTTGGCGGTGGGCCATAGGGTGAGGCAGAAATCCCACCTAAGGTTATCCAAAAGCAGCTGCTGAGAAGCTGCCTAAGATCCCTCTGCCTTCTGGAACTTTCTGCCCCTTCCCTGCTTTTCTTCTTTACTTTCTTGGGAATAGCCATGCTTAACTCTTAAGATCCTCATCAGGCTCTACCAGGAAATAGCTCCAGTACCAGGATACCTTACACAGTACGTGTACCTACTACACCTGTGGCAGGACCACTCTTCAGTGGGTGAACACTCCCTGAATCTCCTTGACGGTGATCATGGCTTGAGCATTTGCCCACGAAGATACTGTGAAGTAATCCAGTGATAAGGAAGAGTGAGAAGCTGGTCTTGGGAGGAGAGTAGCTTGCAAGATTGATACTCCCTATTCTGAAATCTCCAATATAGATTTCAGCACATGGGAGACGGTCACAATTAATGCTGTCACTGTCTGATAAGAATTTAGGTAACTGTGGGAAGGCTTAGATTTTTCAAAACCTGCTTTAATAAGGGTTTTTAAATGCTTTAACCTCTCTTCTAGCATATCAACCACCAGAGTTAATGGGAAGGAAAGGTTAATAGGGCAAAAGAGAATGTGGACCTGCTTGAAATAGTTCTTTGGGGCAAATCCAATCTTTGTTGTCAGAATATCAGCAAGTAACTCAATCCCTACTCACAAACAGCATTCAACATCACTATCAGCAAACGTAGTTCAATCCAGAAGAAACCTTGAGGCTCTGCTAATTGGCCCAAGTCCACAAAGAATCTGCAAGAAGCCTCCAGAATATCATGAGAAGTTCTTTGATTCATTTCTCTCTAAGAAGTCACGAGAAATGGTGATCAGCAAAGAAGACAAGGTGAACCAATGCCACAGTATCGTCCACTGTCTGTCGGGTTATACTTTTACCCTTTCCAAACAGGTGTCCTCTTAAGTATCAGCTAAAGCAAAACACCACGTGCCCTTTTTCCAAACAACTTCCAAATAAACATCATGTGTTTGTACTCAAAAAAAAAAATCCTGTCACATGTCTGCTTTAGCAAAACATCCTCTCTCTCATAAGACAGTTTCCAGAAAAACATCACATGGCACAACTGAGTCTCCAAAGAAACCAGCAATTTCCACTTCACTGTGTAACTTGGAAGCAATGGAGAAGAGTTACATCAAAATAAGTCCCAACAGCCAAAAGGCTATGCCTGAAGTGTGTGTGTGTGTGTGTGTGTGTGTGTGTGTGTGTGTGTGTGTACATGTAACACCTAGGCATATATATATATATATATATATCACACACCCTGCTTTGTAAAAGAATGTGTCAGCCACCTGGGATGTGTTTTCCTCTGCCTCTGAGAAGAAATTTCTTGGCTTGTAATGACTGGCACTAATTCAAGTGAGATAATCCCAGAAGAATCGCTCACCTTGTCATTCCAAAACCCAGATACTATTTAGTTTTAAAGTAATTATTTCTGTCCTTCTCTCAAAGGTGATTAGTCCTTACCACCAATTCCCAGAAATAAGGTGGTTCAAGTTTGCTACTCTTGACATTGGTGTTTTCATAGAACCAGAAGGATCCTAGTCAAAAAAACATGAGGACTAATTGTTATCACAGCATGACCACTTTGGCAATGAATTCCTAGCAAAACTGTCTGATGTCTCTAAAACTTCCTGAAATTGAACAGGAGACCCATCTCAAAATGGGAATGGATGAACACGGCTTGTAACTGAGAACACTACCTGGTCAAATTGCTTGAGAAAGTTTATTTTCAGAGGTCAGCAAACTTTCTCGAAAGTGCCAGGTCGGAAATATGTTCTGCTTTGTAGGCTTCATTTAGTCTTGGTCATAGCTGCTCAGCTCTGCTGTGGAGATGTGGAAAGACATAGATCCCAAGAACCAAACACATTGTAAGTTCTGAATGTCTCTTAGGTTATAATCATACAGGATGGATAGATAAAGGATTCTGAATTTGAATGCTTGCTCTCCCCCTAATAAGACATATCATTTGATTTTCTAAACCTTGATTTCCAGATCAGCATTGCCACTAATCATTTTGAGTTGTGGTAAAGACTGAGGAAAATAATAGCTGCCAAGCATGATAACTGTTTAATGATTATGTCACCCACATACAATGTCCTCAAAAGTCGGCATTTGTCAATAAGAAAGCCAAGCATTGCTTCCCCTGTCTCTAAGCTGTATCTGTGGGCTGTAAGTTCTATAAACTGGTTCCAACCATGATCAAGCTTGTCTCCCTAGAAGTTTCATATCCTGACTGGCTCCTTCAGGGTCTCACCTAGTAATCATCATTACAGATAAACATTTACTAATTGCCTTTAAGCAGGTCTGTTTAGGGAAAGGATCTGAGTTCTTTCCCTGTGTTTCAAACCCATTTAATGGCATCATTTAATTGCACGGGCTCACACTTTTCCCTTCCCTCGCCTCGAAACATAAGGCTTCTTTTGTCTTTGATTTTTCCAATAATTAGCACAGTAATGATCACATAGCAAGTACTCAGTACATGTTTTTTGAAGGAATGTTGGCTACAGGATGAAATGGAGACAAGGAATTATAAGACCAAAGTAGCAGCCTGTGACTCCCAGGGTGTTTTCCAGGGGTCTAATTCCTTACCCTATATGGAGCCCCTTCCAGGGACAGAACAATTCCCAAAGGGAGGAATTTTTTCAGTAGCTTATTTCCAAGGAGGAGCAAACTGATAACAGCATTCATTCTGTACACTCGTTTGAACAAGAGCTATTTATTAGTAGATTTTTTTATTAGTAGATTTTCTGTAAACCCAACTAAAATTGTGTTTCACGCTCCTCTGCTCTCTCAGTGGAAGAGACTTAGTCTGGTTCATTCCAGCTCCTTTTTCCTTGAATCATTGTGGAACCTGGGCTTCCCCTAGTCCTAGGACACCCCCTGTCCAGTTGCATCCCTGAGGGGCCATACACTGTCTAGCCCTGGGCATCAGGTACACAGAAGTCTATGTGTTGTTACTCTTTATCATCCTTGCAGTTCCTGCCAATGTCGTGCTTTTTCTGCTCTGTCCCTGATCCATCAGGCACACACAGTTGACTCTGTCCTCTATATCCCGATTCTTTCGCCGCCCTGGGGCAGGAGGCACTAATGTCCTAGGTGATTTATGAAAGAAGGGTAAAGGGTACAAGGAAATGAAATGGACATAAGTATAGAAAGAAAAAAAAAAGTCCCGGTTAATAGTTCAGAATCCCTCTGCCCTCTGCCACATAGATCAATCAAATTAAGATGAATTGGGGGAATGTGCACCTGTGTCCAAATAGCCCAGGAACTGCTTGGGAACAAAGTTGTTCTAAAGTATAGAAGCCACTGGGAAGTGGAGCAAACCTGCTCTTTGAAGCAAGCAAGGACAACGAAACTGTAATCACAAGGGCTGTAGCTGCTTCGGGGGCCAGTGAGTTCCTGGACAGAAAATGATCAGCTGAGGTTCTGAGGCTTGTTTAGACAGATACTACAGAAGAGATGGATGAGCGCTGGATAGATTGTCTTTAATAACATCTGGAATGTGATTCTTCAAGTAGAAGTGTGTGCGTATGGGTCTGTGGGTATGAATTCACAGAGAATACAGAGAAGGGGAGGAGAGAGAGAGATATGGAAGTGGGGAGGGAGAAGAAGAGCAGGAGAAGGTAAAGAGAAGAAAGAAAGAAGCAGAGACAAGAGACCGGCAGAGAAAGGAGAAGGGAGGAGGAAGGGGGAGGGAAGAAGAGAGGAGAGGAAGGGAGAGGAGGGGAAGGGAGCAGGAAGGCTCATTAGAGAATCAGCATATGAAATTTTGGAGATTTGGAGGCTTGGTAAATCCAAAATCTTCAGGGTAGACCAGTAGGCCAGAGACCCAGGGAAGTGCAGTTCAGGTCTAAGATCATTGGCCGATTTCCCTCTTGTTTTGAGGAGAGCTACCTGTTTGGTCTACTAAGGCCTCGAGTGCACAGACAAGACTCATCCACATTTCAAAGATAATCTTTTATCTGTCTTATCTAAGAAACACCCTCCCAGAAACACCCCAAACCACGGTTGACCACATACCTAGGCAGCCTAGGACTCAGACAAGTTGACACATAAAATTAACCACCACGCTATGGTTCATAATAACTCATTCCAGATTCTACTAAGTTTCCCACGTCCTGACAATCATGTACTATCAAATGGGTCTGATTTTGAAAACAACTTTTGAGATTCTGTGATACAAGGTCCTCTAAAATTGCCCATGTTTTTCACTCCCTTCTCCATCCCCTCCTCCTATTTTCTCTTCTTACATCCTCCAGCTCCCTAGGCCCCCCCTCCCTCAAGTCTTTCTTAGAGGAGAACTATGCTGGAGAAAGAAAGTTTAACTGCAACATTTATACAGGGCGATACCACAGCATGTTGCAACACTCTTATGCCCCAGGCGAATGTGCGTGAGACAAATTCCTCTCGTAGGCACACACCATACGGTAACTCAGCACCTACTGATCTTAGCCCTTTGATGTCTTTATATGTATTTTTCGTCTTACTCTGGTGGGTAATTTTCAAAATGAACGAAGGGTTTAAAGCACTGAAGTTTGACTCCCAATTTTCTATGGGAAAGGCTTTAAAACCTTTTGCACACAATTATTTACATGAGCTCAATTGCAAAAGGACCACAGGAACGGACACCTAGGGCTGCTGCAGTCTCTGGACCTACAGCTGTCATTTTCTTCATTATGTAGATGTAGACAGGGAAGGGTGTGCTCTTCTCCATGTGGAGAGACTCAGACCCAGAGGGACAAGTATAGAGATATTGCTGCTCGTTGGAACCTCTGTGACAAATTGCCATGACCAACCTGCACTGGTTAGAATCGTATCTTAGACTATATGTTTCAAACAATAAGCAAAGGACAGGTCTTTTATTTCATACAAAACTAAAAGTAAAGAAGTTATAAGTTATTGGGAGTAGGAAGAGTTAAGTCAGGTTTAAAAAAAGAAAAGAAAAATGATTTTTTTAATGAGTATCATTTAAAACTACCCAACCTGAGAAATAGCCCAGATATTCATCAGTTTATAAATGGATAAATGAATGTTCGTAAGTTTCCACGTAGAATACTGCTTAGCAAGAAAAAGGAGCAAACACTTTTCTGTAGGACATGGTGACTAAGTCTCAGTAGTGTTAGACTTAAAGTAAGAAGCCTAGATTGAACTGCTATACACTGTACAGTCTTATTTTTGTGACTTCTAGGGAAGGGCAAACCTATCAAGCCAGAGGCAGAAGAGCAATGTTCTCAGGTTTGGGAAGACAGGAGGTGTCTGATAACAAAGGAGGGAAATTTGGGGGTATCTTGTCTATATAGGGTGAGCACATGCCTGTCCCAACCTAAGAAGAGTGGTTCCACTTAAAGTAATAAAATTATAGCACTTAAAGATGGCTAATTTGGTGTCCATAAAATATCTTTGTACATGTGACCTAGAAATAAGGTGCCTAACAATACCAGAATCTCAGAGAAATCGGTTGCTGGGGGAAAAGAGAAGGCAACTGGGAGAATCTTGCTGATGTTTCTTCCCATCTTCCTCTCCCAGAGCTCCAGGCATCTATAGGCACCCAAGCCTTTAGGGGAGAAGAGAAAAGACAGGGCAAAAAACCTGTTTCCTAAGCAATTCTGCCAGGCGAGCTTTGCAAGGACCCTGAGTTGTTTTTCCAAAGCTTTCCTTACATCTTGGACAACTGAAAACACATAACTCAACTTAACCCTTCTGGGTAGTTGCCTATGAGGAGGGGTGGATCACCAGAGGAGCCTGCTGTGGTTCCAGCTGGTTCACTATCTGCATGGATTTAAGTGGGCAGCATACACTTGTTCTGTTTCTGCACATGCTACTGTTTGAGTGTGGCTCGTGGCTTACAGACTCTTGTTGGAATTTAACCCCCATTGTGAGATATCTAGAGGATGAAATTTTAACCTAATCTTGAATATTTAGAGATAGGGCCTCTGGGAGGTGATTGGGGTTAGATAAGGTCATTGGGGTGAAGCCTTGTTAATGACTCCTCTTGTTTGTATAAGAGAAAGATCAGGAAATAGACACGCACGCATGTGCCCTGCTTTACCATGTGATATCCCACATCATTTTCTGACTCTGTCAGTTGGCAAGCCATCGCCTGATGTGGGACCTGAGTCTTGAACCAGAGCTGTGAGCCAAAATGGACTCTTTATAATTTACTCAGTCTTTAGTAGTGAGTTGTAGCAACAGAAAACAGACTAATATAGCACCTTTGGTGGTGCACTCAAGACAACTAAAAACATAGACACACGGAGTTCCAGCAGGAAGAAACAGGAAGGGATTCCAAGTGCCTCTCCGCATGCACGCACACACACACACGCGCACGCACACACACAGACACACAGACACACACACACATACACACACACACACACACACACCAGGGTGACTGTTCTGACTGAAGGACCTCATCTTTTCCTATGCAATCCTTATCATCACAGGTTACTGTTAAACCAACACCAAGGTGATAAGTTACAAAAAAGAAAAGAAAAAGTCAGTGCTCCAGCCAGCAAAGCTGAAAGTCCAACTCAACCCAGAGCCTTCATGTTGCTGAGAAACAGTAAACTATTTGAAACTCTATCACCCAGAAAAGGGGACTAGGTTCAGGGACTGTGTCAGATGAGTGGTCTCAGCGCAGAAGAACACATGTGGCCCAGAGAAGGTGGGATTCTGCACTGGATATCCAAAGTTTGGCCGAGCAGATGTTAACCTGGTCCTAATGATGTGTTTTCTGAAGCTTTCACAGGAAGGGAGGGACTGCAGTGGCGGTGGAGTAAGCACTACGCCAGGCAGCAGTGCATGATGCATTAATGACCCTATTTATCTGAGAACTCAACAGGTTTAGACCTTGGTGAATCTGAAGAAGGAAGGAAGATATGCAAAGGACACTCTGGAGATGGTTCATAGTTCAAGTCAGCGTTTGAGATACTCACTTCAGCCAGGGTTGGCTTATCTATCTTTCAGCTGTTTTGTCCTAACCCTGTCAAGATTCTGTTTCTCTACCCATTCTTCCTCAGTCAGTTAGGGCTGAATTATACTGTTCCGGGCTAACAGGCCACAGCCTTGAGTTCAAATGAAAGTCTGGCTGGCATTAGAAGTGGCACATCGCTGCCCTGAAGTTTGATAGCTTTACCCTAGGAGCCCTCACACATACACTTTGTTTCAATCCTTCAAGGCAAACAAAAATCCTGTCGTTTTAGTTATCATCAAGACAGGAACAAGATGGGAGCCTGCAAAACGTTTAAAAGCAACAAAGGGAGGTTTGAAAGTAGACCCTAAAGGAGGCTGATATAGATAGCTGGAGTCCAGGATGGATGGGACAAGAGGGTAAGGACATTGGGAACGGAGCAGGCAAAAGACTTAAGATGAGAATTGCCAAAACAAACAAACTAACAAACAAAAACCAAACCTAGCCAACAACATTAGGTGGGAGAAGAGAATGAGAGGTGAGGGTTTTAGAACTGAATAAAATAGAAATCATGATGGGAAAAGTCTTTAGATCTAAGTGTCAATGGTGACACATGAAAAGAGATGTCACCTAGGTGCCCTTGTACAATAAAACTCAGGGAAGACCTGGAGAGAAATAACCTGAGAAATAATTAGAGATTGTGAACTCCTTCCTAGAACCCAAATGGGAGGGCAAACTAATTGTTGGATGTAGGAGACACCAGCTTTTGAAAGAAGAAAATTGAGCATTACTTCATCAAATCATGAGAAACCTTAGAAGTGTTTTGTTTTTGTTTTTATTTTAAGACAAAATCTCACGAAGAACAAAGTCTGTGGTTGACATGGCCTTGGGGATTAAAGAGGTACTCAACATACCTTCTGAGAAAGCATATTGGTCTTACACCTGGAGTAACCAAATAAGATCTGGTATACATCTTAACAGGACAAGCTAGATGACCATGGTGGCTCACACCTGTAATTCCATCCTTGGGTACACAGCGAACTTGAAGCCAGTTGGGGCTACTTGAGTATGTATCTCAAAAAATCCAAACAACACAGAAAAAGTCACTCTGTAGTCAGGACAGCCTAATTTCCCCACGTGAAATAACTTTCTGTTCCTCCCTGTGGGGGAGACCTGTGCGTGTAGACCAGGAAGGTGATGAAGGAGATGAGCCTGAAGGAAGCCTCTGGCATGTCAGATACACTGTGAGGACTTTGGATCAAATGCTGAACGGCTTAGAGGGGTTGGTGTCTCTGTGGCTTGCCTTGAGCTTGGCACACAGAACCATGTCCCGGCTGAAACAGTCATTAGAGTGACATGAAGATAGCCTGAGTCTCTAGGGTTGCTCATATGGTTGGATGGAAGGCAGGAGTCTCAGTCCCCGATGTGTGGGATGTGAATTTTAATCACCTGGAGGAGATCAGATCCGGGTGGTCCAAAGTTAAAAAACACAGAATTTAAGGTAATTTTTTTCTTTAATTCTGTCCTTCTTACTTTTCCTTTTCTCTCTCACTTGACTTTTCTTTCATCTCTCATCTTTTTTCTTCCTTCCCTTTTGATGTTAAGGAGACTTTACATGCATCCTGGGTAGTCAAAAGACCTGGAATGAAAAGGCCTGGATGATAGCCTAAATCCTACCGAGCCACATACACCATTGTTTTGGAGTCCAACTTTCTCATGACCAAAACTAAAATTCAATCCTCCAACTTCTAGGTCCAGGGTAAGATAATATCCTACAGGTGCCTTCACCTTCCTTCTGTGTCTGTAACATGTCTCCCAGGTATTCCCTACAAACTTTCCTGACATTCTCTCTGACATAATCTGAGTCTCTGTGCTGCAAAGGGTAGAACCCACATCCCCAAGTAACACTCAAATTTAATCCTTCCTAGTCCACACCACACCACTAGATAATCTGACTCCCCCACCCCCACCCCAAGTACATGAAATTAAACAATAGACCAGATAACCTTTTCTACATCCTGCATCCTTGCATCCTTGATCCCAACATTCCTGGGGAGGTAGGTCCTGGACTTCAGAGTGGCATTGGAGTGTGCTGTTCCTCCAAAGCATAAAATTGTGATCTCATTGGTTCTATTCCACTAAGAAAGTCAAGAGGCACCTAGCTGTTTCCTCACTACCTTACCGAGGAAAGCCTGACCTAACAACCACCCTCAGGGGACACTGCTATGTTTTGATCCTAGCATGGGAGACAGAGGTAGGTGGATCTCTAAGTTCAAGGCCAACCTAGTCTACAGAGTGAGTTCTAGAACAGCCAGGAATACACAGAGAAACTCTGTCTCCAAAACAAAACAAAAAGACCTTGACCATTTGATGAATGCTTTAAAAAGTTAGTATTTTCTGAAAGTACAGTATATGTATGTCAGACCCCAAGCTAGATATAATATAAAACATAGTATCCTTAACTTAGAAAGTAATTTTTATGAGGCCCTGAGAGATGGCTCAGGAGCCCTTATTGCCCTTCTAAAGGACATGAGTTCAGGGCCCACGACCTTCATGGAGGCTCACAACAGTCTATAGCACTAGTTCCCAGGGATCTGACCTCCTTTTCTGCCCTTTTTAGGTTCCAGGCATGTGTGGTGAACAGATATGCATGCAGGCGAAATACCCACTATAAAATAAAATAAAATAATCCCCCAGAAGTAGATATACATACATTATCCCATTTGATAAGAAAATGGCAGTTAACAGAAGCACCAAGAAGGGACATCCCAGAGTCAGAGGGATAACAGTCACATCTTTTTTGCTTAAAGCCTTCAAGGGCATAGTGGAACTAAGTTTAAGACTCCACATATCTGGAAACCTAGCCCTCTCTGTAGAGAGGCTATACACACAAATCGATATTTCCCAAGATAAGGGATAAATCAGGGCTAAACTGATTGGTCATGGAAGGCATAGAACTTTTTCCCCATTCTCCCTCCACCATGCTGCCAAATGTAGCTTCCTTGAAAACAAGAACTGAGGTTGAGGGTTCCCCCATGAGCTACTCCTGGTGGTTTGCCCAGCACAGGTTGCCCTGTGTTAGAGACTTGGCTCTCTCAGGCCACTCTCGACAATGCACTAGCATTATGGTGTGTGCTAATAGACAAAGCCAGTCTGAGCCCTGATCTGAAAGTCCCATTTCTCTTCATCTGAACATAAGCTCTGTAGGGCCCTGCAAGTGAAGGCTGCTGTTATCCCGGCCTTAGTCAGCTGAGTCACAGTAGATTTTTCTGTTTAATATTTTTTTTTGACAATCCATTTCTGTTTGAAAATGGATTCCTTCATGATCAAAACCCTCCTCTCTCTTGTGTCTTGTGATGCTGACCCAGGGGTGAAAATACTAGATATTGGAATATTTATTTAAAAGAGAATAAGAGATTAGACTCTTGAGTTCCCTCGTGACAGAAGTACATTTTCGTCTGCTAGTATACTTCTGTGAGGCATCTTTCTGGAACCTGCTTTCTCATTCAATGCCCAGCCTCCCTCCGCCCCTTCATCCCCTTCCCGACCCCCAGCCTCCCCGCCCCTGAATCCCTCCTCCCGCCCCCACAGCACACACCGGGCAAGCCTGTCTGGCAGCTCTGCGGGTGTCCCCTCAGCCTCTGCTCACAAAGCCTGCTTGTTAATCAGCCCATCACGTGTCTTTTGACCCCCTTACTACCCCGCTTTCTCCACATCTCTTCCAGCCAACCATCGCTACCACTTCCAAAGGAGAAAAAGCCAAACAGCCAGTCAAAAGAGCTATTATCCTAAAGAGTCCTTAACAAGGCCTACAGCTTTTCCAGTAAATGAGTCCAAGTTGTTGTCCCCTCCCCCCCTTCTAGACCAGCTGACCCTGCCCCGCAAACATACTCTCCTTCCTGGGTCACTGCAAAGCTTTCTAACTCTGTATGCTGTGTCCACTGGACATTCCCGGAAGCCTCTCAGCCACCATCCTTGTGCCCTTTCCTTCTGTAGTGGCTGATAACATCAATGTCCGTGCTTGTCACCTTCTGATTATATATGAAGGGCAGCAGTTGTAATACAGTGCATAGTTATTGGGTTGTTTAAACTAGGAATGTGGTTAAATCGAATGAAAATGGCCCTCATAGGCTAACAGAGTGTGGCACTTTTAGGAGGTGTGGCTTTGTTAGAATCGGTGTGGTCTTGTTGGGGGAGGTATGTCATTTCCGGTAGGCGTTGAGGTTTTAGATGCTCAAGCCAGGCCCTGTGTCACTCTCTGTTTCTGCTTCTTGAGGAACTAGGTCTAGAACTTTCAAGCTATGTCTCCAGCAACATGTCTGCCTGTGTCCAGCGGTGTGCCACAGTGCTTCTTTCCATGACAATAATGGACTGAACCTCTGAACTATAAGCCAGCCCCAATTAAGTGCTTTCCTTGCTATGGTCATGGTGTCTTTCTTCATAGCAATAAAAACCTCAAACGAGTCCAGAGACTAGGAAGAAAAATCTGTTTTCTAGAACTTTCTGATGTATATTATTGACTGACTGGTCTGGCTATGAAAGTCTCCCACACCTCACTTTACTGAAATTCAAGTGAGAAGAATATTAATTGTATGCATTATGACTTGGGAAGATGCAGCTGTATTTGTAGAAGGTCCTGCAGTTAACACAATGGGTTTGGAGAGGACCTTGCCCACTGTGTACCATAGACAGGAAATGGAAGGAAGGCTTTATGCACCCACAGGTCCTAAGAGTAAAGGTTTCACTTCCTCTCCAGTGTCCACTCACTCGGCCTCTCACGGAAATCAGATAACATCTGTCTCTGGGCCAAATTTATACCATCAGAAGCTCAAAGAGAAAGATGCTAAAATCCATTTTTATTTACATTGGTTTTATCTTGGGATGTACCATGAAGAGAAATAGGAAATTTCCCAAATGAGATTTCCCCAGCCCTGGTTATGAACAAAATGCCAGAGATAACTGTGACCCAGTGGTACCCATAGAGCCCCAAACCCCCAATGCTGTGGGAAGGTAGAGAACAGACTCTAAGCCACCGAACTTCAGCAAACTGTGTAGTGTTTTCTCATGAAGAGTTGCTGAGCGGCAAACTACCCATAGATTCCTTAATTTTATAGGATCAGAGATCAAGTTCTTTGCTTCACAGACTTAATAAATGGTGATCTTTTCGATGACTAAGACAATGGGTTTCTCTGACCTATTTCAACTACCAAAACCAGTTAGAGAAACAGATTCCTTCTCTCTGGCTCAAACCAT
>JANHMN010000015.1:26649726-26667061 GCA_030674055.1 Rhabdomys pumilio
CCATTTTAAATACACAAATTCAACGACACTGAGTAAAATTTCTTACTGCTCTACCAGGACTGTCCATATGCAGAACTTGCTTCTGCTAAAACCATAGCTTTGTGCCCATTAAACTTGAGGTCTCCACTCACCTCCCCCTACCCTCATTTTCTGTCCTGCCTCTGTGAAGCTGACTTCTCTGTGTATCTCAGATAAACTGAACTATATGGTATTGTCATTTTATGACTGGCTTTTTTGACTAGGCACCATTTCCTTCCTGCTTATGATGTTGTAGCATGCATCAGAATTTCTTCGTCTCTCTGGTCCAAATGTCAGTCTATCGCCTTTTCTCCTATAAGCAACTTGTCTGATAATGGATCATTCCCATAAATTAAGATCAAAGATTTATAGCAAATTGGTCATGCTTTTCAACCATGGTCAAAAGAAATCCTGCTTTAGAACATTCTTGTGTCCCTTTAGTTACCTTGGCTCTATTTCAGTCCCTAATCTGCTTCCTGTCACCACAGGTTTACCTTTTCTGGATATTCCATACAAATAGATGATACCACAAGCAATTGCTCACATTAGTCTTCTTTCACTTGGCATAGGGCTGAGGAGGGTCTAGAACAGCTGTTCTCAACCTGTGGGTCTCGACCCCTTTGGGGGTTGAATGATGCCGAAGACCATCCTCCATATCAGACAATTACATGGTAATTCACAACTGTAGCAAAATGACAGTTAGAAGTAACAATGGAAATAATTTTATGATTGGGGTGGGGGTCACCGCAACATGAGGATTTGTATTAAAGGCTCGAAGCATCAGGAACACTGAGAACCACTGTTCTAAAGGACCATAGAGTGTTATAATGTGAACCAATAATTTATTCTTCTTTTTCATTTTTTATCCCCAAATAGTAATTTTATTGTACTGAGTATATCAGATATTATCTACTCATTCTTGAACTGATGGGCACATGGGAGCTTCCCATGCTGGCTATTATTGGTTATGGTATGCCTGCGTGTGCAAGTCTTTTTATGAATCTATTTTCATGTGTCCTGGGTAAGTCCCAGAGTGGGACTGCTGGATTATGTGACAAGTTTGTGTATATCCTTTAAAGAAATTGTGAACGTTTCCCAAAGGATTTGTTCATGAAGGAGGTTTCTTTAGGGCAGACTGGTGGACATTCAAAGGGGATAGGGTGTTTCTTCTCGTGATTGTTTGTGTATACTCAGCCTAGAGAATGGCACTATTAGAAGGTATGGCCCTGTTGGAGTAGGTTGTCACTGTGGACATGGGCTTTAAGATCTTCATCCTAGCAGCTTAGAAGTCACTCTTCCACTAACAGTCTTCAGATGAAGATGTAGAACTCTCAGCTCCTCCTGCACCATGCCTGCCTGGATGCTGCCATGTTCTTGCCTTGATAATGGACTGAACCTCTGAACGTGTAAACCAGCCCCAATGAAATGTTGTTCTTATAAGAGTTGCCTTGGTCATGGTGTCTGTTCACCACAGTAAAACCCTAACTAAGACACTTCTTCAACTCCTCTTCCTGTGAAGAGCTGTGCTTCACTCTGCTCTAACTACAGCACAGAGACCAAGTCAAGCAGTGGGAGTCATGAATTAATTCCCAGGTTGTCCCCTTGTGGCTTTGATACGTGTCACTTCACGTTGCCTTAGGAAAGAGGTGCACTTAACCCATACACACAAAGGTTCGAATTGTGGAACCAGGTCTTGCTTTCAACCAGACACCCTAAAACTGCAGAATGAAGTAGCTGTCATTGAAAAACGAGCATCCGCTTTGCAAGTCAGACAAAGACTGAATGGAGGGACAGTTCAAGTTTCTATTATAAGACTCCTTTTGCGAATCTGGCTCCCATATTATAGTCTTACAAGGTGACTTCTCATGGGGAGTGCCTGCCACTCATTGAAACACTTTTATTTTAGAAACAATGTTTGTTTCCTACTGGCTACTCTGAAAAGTATCCAACACTGATAACAAAATCACACAGATTTTATTCTCACAGTTCTGGATTCCAAAATCTGCCTCGTTAACAGGGTCAGGCTCTGGCTATTGTTCAAGGAGAGAATCCTTTATTGTCTCCCCTTGGGTCTGATATTGGCAGTCTTTGCATTCTGTGGTCCGTGGATGTCTGACGCCCTCTTTCTCAGATGGTGATGGATGTTGGTAGGCTAACCCTGGCATTCTGTGGCTCCTGTGCATGGCACTACTCATGCCGTCTTTTCCCTGTGTGTGTTCACACGGCTGTCCTTTGTAGATGCCTGCTTCTGTCTGAGTTTCCCTTTTCAGAAGGACATCAGCTACCCTCACGATCTCATTTTACCTTAGTTAGACCATAGAAAACTCCCTACCAAATAAGAGCCAGCTCTGAGTTCTAGGGGTTAGGGTTGCAACACTTCTCTTGGAGGGAGAGGGACACAGTTTAAGGTACGGCAGCAACATTTTAAAGACTGTTTCTTGTAGAAACATATTAATGCATCTGTCACCAGATGTACATCTGATGAAAATTGTATGTGAAGAAAGAAAATGTGACACCCCTCCTCCAATACTGACATCTGGGCTCTATATAGTGTGTGGGCAAAAAGAGAGATCATAAGGGCTGAGAAGTAAGCTTCTGACTCTCAGGTCGCTGTGGCTTGTGACTCAGTCAGCCTGCATATGTTATTTAAATGCCTTCCAGTTTATGCAGAAACAAACAAACAAACAACTATCAAGAGCTTAGTATATGAGAAAATTTTCACCTGTTTGACCCTGAGTACAGCTACTACCTAGGACCAAAGTTAGAGAAGAATCAAGGGTTTGGCAGGTTTTACATATGAATTGAATTAGGGCTGGGCAGTGATCATGCATATCTTTAAACTCAGCACCAAAAAGGCAGAGGCCTGTGGATCTCTGAGTTTGAGACTAGCCTGTTCTACAGAGTGAATTCCAGTACAGCTAGGGCTACACAGAGAAACCCTGTTTGGAAAAAGCAAAACAAACCAGAAATTAACTTGGATTCTTTATCTTGGAGTGGGGAATCAACTTCATTTTGGGGTGGGATCCTGGGGACCATCTCTGTGCACTTTGCATATGTTAAATAAGCCCTCTACCACTCAGTGCACCCTGGCTCTACCTAGCGGTTTAATGTAGTTTAGTTTTGTTTGCTTCGTGGTGAGATGGGTGTCTTACTGCATTTCAAAGACTGGCCTTAAAATCCTGGGCTCATGTAACTCTCCTGCCTCAGATTCCTGAACAGCTTTAGGTCAATATATACCCTTGTCCCCACTGAATGAATTTTAATGCTGTGAACAGACACTATGCCCACATATATTCAACCACCACACTTGCCAATAGTATTTTCCTGTTGTGAGTGAGATGTTCCTGCTCTCCATGTGAATCGCTGTCCAGGTCAAGGTATACAGCCCACATGTCCACTTGGGGTCTTCCTTCTGCAATATCATTTGCATCCACCCTTCTACTTCTATCCATAAGATAACTAAGGGTTGAAGCTTATCCCAAACAAAGCTTATCCCCACAGGCAAATAACTGAGCCTGAAGCTCCTGGGACCACTCCTCTTCCACAGCTCTCCATTGTTCAAAAGATTTCTATTCAGACAGACTCCCTTCAATTGGGATTTTTAAAGTTTGGAGGAAAGGGGGCTAACATTCTTTTTTCATGTTCTCTTCTAGGCTACTGTGTCCCCCAACCCTCCACTTCTTTGTGTTGTTTTGTTTCTTCTTGACAATATGGCTTCTTGAACCCCTCTCAGGATTTCACTGCTGTCCTCTCCTCTGCCAGATGACTACTGGGGATTGCACGTGGGTTCTCCTGCTTACCCGGCAGGCTTTTTACCCCTGAGCTATATGCCACTGACTTTCTTATTTGTACTAAGGATACACCATCCTATCCGTACAGAGATTAGAATTCTGCTGGGAAGCTTTAATTCCTTGTCTTCATTCTCGATGCCTTCTACCTCGTAGTTCTGTGAGGTTTAAATGAGAACCTCCACATACATCACTGTTCACATTCGGCTTGACCCAGCCAGTGTTTCATTGTGTTAAGCTAGTAAACACGGCACTCTGTCAATCAGTCTTGTAGTCATCTCCAAGTCCGATCCTCTCGAAAGAAGTGGTCCTTGCTCTGCTCCTTGCTGTGTCCCTATCAAAGGCCACTGTCTCCCATCTGAACACGGGGTAGAAACTCTGTCATGCTTCTTGTTTCTAATCTCTTTCCCCACTTCCTAGGCCATCTGGAATACAAGATCCAAGGAATCCTGAAGAGAAACCACCTTAGATGACATCATCCTGCTGCTCAGAAATCTCTGTGCTTTCTTATTGGCTTACCTACAAACCAGTTCTTTCTAGCCTGTGTTACCTTACTGTTGTGCTATGCCTCCTGTCATCGCGCTCCCGCCAGACTGCCATTGAAGCCTTGGGCCACTCCCATATCCATTCCTTTGTAGATACCATTCCTTCAGTCTGGAAAGTCCCCATTGTCCCAAAATAGCAACCTTTCTCATTTGCAAAGGCCCCTTTCTCCATGAAAGGGCTACTCTCTCTTTCTCTCTCTCTCTCTCTCTCTCTCTCTCTCTCTCTCTCTCTTTCCCTCTCTCTCTCTCTCTCTTTCTCTCTCCACCGACCTGACTCTCTTCCATTCCCTTCCAAGAGCTTCTATTTGTCTCTTTACTGTTTTCTCTATAAAAGCTCATCCATTACCTCCTAAGGAGAAGTAACTCCATAAATATTCATGGACTGAAACTGAACACCTTTCTGACATTAAGGTGAGAGGCATTTCTGTTTCCTCCTGATGGAGAAAGACCATGCATGAGGATTTTTTAGCCCAGTCTTCATGCCCTCTGAGCCCTCTCAAATAGCCCTGCTTGAGTTTTCTTAAGATAATTTAATGGTACACACTTCCTGATTCTGTCCCTTTGGCTCTTCAGCTATAAACTACTCTGCCTTACCCCAGAGCACCTCGTCTCAATCTTGTCTCTCAATCTCCTAAAATTTAACTGCTCTCTTATACAGAAAGGTGCCCAAGCACTAAAACACCCAAGAGAATTGCTCTCATGAAAGGTCTGATCTGTATCAAAAAGCTCCATCCCTGAGTAAAAAACACCATGAAAACCAACCAGTAAGTCACCAGATGCAGTGCTGAGCAGATGCAAATTGCAACACTGCATTGCAGGCAGGGTGCAGGGTGCAAGTCTAAGCGGAACGTCCACCACATGCATGAGCTTACCAGCTTCACAGAGAATAGAACATGCCTACCAGCTGCAGGAGGAGCCCTGTGCAAGTGGGTGGTATTTCATGTACGTCTTAGCCACTTTTGAAGATTTGTTTTGCATTAGACAGGCTGAAGCCCTCTTTGCCGCCACGTTACTGACACAAAAGAAAAAAAAGCTACGTTATGGATCAGCAGTGGCAGTATTGTGTATTTATCTCCTATGAACCCAGCAAACCATTTGGGAACCATTTATTGAGCAGAAATTCCGAATTAACCCTTCACTTGCTGTGTCATGCTATAGAACCACTGTCTCGGTGTGTTGTAAACTTGGCTTCTTTTAATTATATACTTTAGGTTGTTTGTGCATTAAGGATAAATTAGGTAAAGAGAGTAAAAAGTGTGGAAGTGTCTCCTATGTGCTTGGCATGGCCTTTATTTATCTTAGGAAGTGTCTATGCCCCTTGGAGAGGACTTGAAAGATGTGGGGAGCCTGAATACTGAGAGCTATGAATGTTTCAAAACCTCCCCACGAGAGAGGGCCCAGTGTCACTGAACTACAAGCCCCTCCTGAGTCAGGACGGTGTTTGTCCAGTATAGGCCATTTTGTACCTGCCTGCTTGTTGACACCTTCCCCTCTGGTGTCTTCGTAAGTGGGCCGGGCGCCTCAGGAGAACTTACTGCTGCTGGTGCGGTCCACCAGAGTTTTCCTTATCTATTTGTTGAAGTGATTGGTTGTAGGATTTGGGTGGAATCAGGCAACTCTTGGTTCCCATCTCAATACTACCGCTTTTCACCTGACAAGCCCTGGCAAAGAATAGGACCCTTCCGGGCCTGTTTTATGCTGTGTCAAATGTGCTAACCGCACCCTGTGACGTTGCCCGGCACGAAGTAGGTTCTTCAAGAATGTTTGTACTACTCCCATTCATCTATGCCTTCCTATCAGTCTATCCATACTCATCTGTGTAATGAGGGACTTTGAATGATGAGTAAATTCTCCTTATGGTCTCTTTTCACTCCTTATGTAGAAGCTATACATATCCAAAACATGTCTTCTCCCTCTTTCATTTTCTATATAGCCCTGCCAGTGTTGACAGCACATAAAGACAAAGAGGGCATGGGGGGGGGGGGTCTGGGGTGGTACCTTCCTTCTCTCAGTGGAATCATCCTGATTAAGGATGTAACTCCAAGTAGGAGTTACAACGTGCTGCCTTTGTAAAGCAGGGGGACAGAGAGAAGCAACCAGATGTGGGGGAGAGGGGGAGCGTGGAGGTGTGGGAAAAGATTCCATTTTCACCCAGGCTTGACGCTGAGAGGTAACTTCAGTGCCTGGATTCTTAGGGAACACCCAGGGCAAGGTGCAGTCTGTCCTACTCAGGCAGCTGGAGGAAGGGAGGTGACTGGCTGGTCCTCCTCCTGAGAGTTAAATGATTTTTCGCCCGGGGAACAATATCTCGAACTCCTTGTATCTCAGCCAGTGACTCACGCACTGGAAACCGTGTAAACACAGGTGGAGGACCTGGGTGCCCCAGCATGATTGAAGGCCAGTCCTCCAGGTCAACACTTGCATTCCTCTGTTAAAACACCGAAGTTCAAAGAGATGTGCTGATCCATTTGGCAGAGGCCTGGACATGAGGAGCGGAGCAGGACCTGAAATCTCTCAGTATTGCCAGCCCTGCTCCAGCTGGCTCATGGTTCTCCTAGGATAACAGTAAGCGGCGGTGAAGGCGCCCATTCCCCTTTCACAGCCCACCGCCCTTGATGTTATTATCGTACTCCGGACCCACTCTCTTCCCTTTTTCCGTCCTTTTCCCTCCTCCCTACCAGGGTCTCCCAGGGTCAGCTGGGTGGAGGGATGAGAATGCATCTACTCCGACACACCTATCTGTGCATCGTGGTTAAAGAAGGCTGGGGGCACCATAGATCTTCCCAGCAGAACTGGCTGAGCAGAGATTGAGCTGGGGACGCTCTAGGGGGCTCAGCTCCAGGTCTAGGGGCGCCAAGGCTCGGGCTAGGGGCGGAGCCTCTCGGTGGCGAGCGAGGGGGCGGGGCGCGGTGCGGAGTTCCTAGGGACCTGGGCAGGGGCGATCGCCCGCCCTCCTGGGCTGGGGACGAGCAGAGTGGCGGGACGCGCAGGCCCGGTGGAAACGCTGGGCAGCGACGAGGACTGCGGGGGTGAGGCGGGAGCTGAGCGGGCGGCGTCACCCGAGGCGGAGGGGGCGGAGCCGCGATCGCAGCTGCCACCCGGCCGCCGGGCCCAGGCAGAAGTCAGCCGCCCGCGGCTGGGCAAGCACTGCGCGCAGACACGCTACAGACAATGCTCCGAGGCGCCCGGCTGGGCAGCGGACTGCTGAGCCACCGACGGCGAGACTGTGGGACCGCAGCCCCCAGGTGAGCCCACCACTCTCTCTCCAGATCCCGCCGCTTTTTGTCTGACGAACGTGGCGGCCCAGGGGCTTTCGCAGAGTCGCTGTGGTGGCCCGGCGGGCCAGCCCCTACTGGCGTCCCCCGGGGTGACAGGCGACCGATCGGAGCGCGTGGAGAGTCCGTACCTCGTGCTCCGGGTTGTGCCCTCGGTGGAGGAGCCGAGGTGGGAAAGCTGGGGAGTCGGAAGGGGTATTTTCAATTCATTCCAGAAACGCTCTCTTTGAAATCGGGAAACTTTTCCTTGGAGTTCCGGGGAGGGTCATCGTCTGCTGTAATGGTTTTACTGGTCTTGCTGGTCTGGCTGCTCTGTTTTGTGTGTTGGGAACTGCTTTTTTGCCATGAGTATTGTCAAAGCAGCAGAGGGGTAGAGGCCGTTCGAGCTGCTCCGGCCAGACCCCGAGGTGACGACTTGGGGGTCCAGGGAAGCCACCTTTAGCCTGGAGCTAATCTCCTAAAGAAAGTGATATCTGTTTGATCCACCTTGCTGATCGTTTCATATCTAGAGCTAGCTCTTAATCTTTGCTTGTGATGTCCCCTCTGCAGCCGGGCGCACACACCCACACGCACCCACATGCACACGCGAGCACGCTTACACTTGGAAAATAGAATCTCCACTTGTGAGTCCTGGGAATGGGAATGGAGGCGGCTGAGCATTCTCAGGCCACAGCGCTCGCCCAGTCTGTCTGTTCTTTCAGGTAAAGCTTAACCATGGTTTTGCAGAGCTGATTGTAGAGCCCAAAGGTGAGGAGTTTGGCAATGGATTCACTCCAGACTCAGGTTGCGAAGGTTTAACTGATCACCATTCTCAGCTCACCTTTACAACCCCTCCTGAGGAGATTTGACAGGAAGCCCCAGGGAAAACAAGTTGGCTTTGGGGGGTGGGGGTACCTCAGAACTTTTCTCCCCTTATTGGTTCAGACTGTGCAGGCTTCAAGTCCACACCCTTCCTGCTGAGTTAAGATTGCTCAGAAGGTAGAAAATAAAAATATGTAAATATCATAATATACCCTCAGTGCCAGGGCTGGGGTGAGGTGGAGTGTTAGGGTAGTCACTTCCTGCTTTCTCCCTAGACCACTCTAGCCAATGGAATATAATGCATTAATCTATATACTTTCCATACATATTATACTTTTGGGGGATTTGCATTATTTATTTATTTTGTAAAATATAAGAAACAAGATTATTTAGATGGAAAAATTCTGGAATCCTATCGAGTAAGGCATGAGCAAATTTGGGTGCAAATGTGAGGGAATATTTGAAGCCCAAATACTTAGGATCTGGCCACCCTGATTCTTCAGATTCTTTTTGAGATGAGGTGGGAGTGTATCTGACAGCTCATCCTTGTAAATCATAGCGCAGAAGTTTGCAGAGGCAAAGCTATTTTATCATGACTCGGGATCACAAAGAATGCTGAGATCTTTTCCTGCTCTTACACTGCAGCCTCCCACTGAGAAATGGGAGAATTTGCATAATTCTGGGGGCCTACCTACCCTCTGAGGTAGGCATGTGACCTAGGGAGGTGCCATTCCCAGGCTGTGCAGAGCTGGCACTACCCAGGGCTCTGTACTCCTGCCTTGAGTGTCCTTTGCGCGGCTCACCATCTTTTTCCTGAAAGCAAACAGGAGACAATTCCAGGCCTAGAAGTGCTGCTTATTGGCTCCAAAGACAAGATGGGAATGTCTGTTTGCAGAGACTAAGGAGCCAGTTTTAACAGGACACAGCCCAGGGTTTCCTTTGTTACTCTTATTCAGCGACTTCCCCTAAAAAAAAATCCTTTGTGTTCCTAGGCAGTTGTGTGGTCCATGTTGTGGTCAGCCTTCAGTTAATGTCAGAGTTGTGGAAGAGAGCAAAGAGAGTGCTCGAAATTGAGTGAGTGGTCTCAAGGTAGCTTCTGGCTGGACAGTACAATAATCAAGAGTCTACTGAACTCTCCAGGTTGTCAGAGGCTGATGGCTACAAAAAAAGGAGGGGAGGGAGGAACCTTAGAAAATGGGGTGTCTGGGTGTTCTGGGTTGCCTGCTGAAGAGGAAGTGAGATGCTGCCACCCCAAACTGGATCTGTGTGACTGTGGGGCAGCAGACACTGAGGAAGTGGTTGGATGCCAACCTCCACAGCTCCCCCAGCCTGACGCAGAGCTAGCTTCCCAGGAAGCTGACCCACAGAGCTCCCATCCATGCTCTCTCCCCAAAGCCCACCAAGGGGCACTGGAACCTTGCCTACAGTAGACATGGGCCTGAATGTGGCTTCACTGTGATCTAGTTGGGCTTCACACACAAACCAGAGTCCTTAGAATGTCAAACTCAACTTCTCTGAAGACTAAAACAAAACGGTTCCTTCACCCACCCACACCTACCCCTGCCCCTGCATCTCTTAGCAGCAAGCATTTAGTTTTCTGAGAACGGTGACTATAGGAGAGAGATAGAACCTGGTCTTGATTCCTCTGCTTGTTGAAAGCCTGTGACCTCTTTTGGAAGATCTGGCAGAGAAGGAATGGGCTATTTGGGTGTACTGGGGGAAGAATCCAGCCAGCATCCTTAAAGAAAAAGATCCTATACTGACCGTAGAAACATTCAGATTTCAGACTGTGTTCATTTAGTTTAACGTGGAAGCTGTTTTCTCATTAACTGGCTGGAGCAGGGGTACATTTGGCTCCTGTACCCACTGGATAAGTACCTTGTCTGTGAGTGTGGGAGAAGAGAAATTGAGGGCTTCCCACAAGAAGTCTGGAATGACCTTCGGAGCTTTGGAGCTCCTGGTGTTTCTATCTGGTTAGTCCTGTTGATTGCTTAGAGAGAATTAACCTCGGGCAAATTCTCACCAGACAGGGTGGAGTATAGCCCCCAAGGGCAGTGCTTTCCTAGTTCAAGGAGAATCTGTTTATCTCACAATCTCCTCAAGGTTTTTCTTCCTAGAGCACTGGCCTAAAGGATGCCAAAGCATCCTCAGTAAAGAGAAAGGAGAAGTGAGTAGTAAGCAGACAATGGCTTACTACTCAGGATCCTGAACAAGGTGAAGGTGAGGTGGGGTGGTCCAGCCAACTGGTGTATCTTCTTCAGAAAGCAGCGAATTTGATGTAGATGGCCATATCTTTCTCTTTGCTGTAACATCTGCACCTGTAAAATGGCATTCATGGCTACCTTGTGGGATGCTATTTGGATTATTTGGGTAATGCCATAGCCCTTTGAGGTTTTGTTGAGGAGTAAATTTACCAAAGTCTATGGGAGCAAATAGGACTTTTCTATTTATTTTTAGAAGCAGTGAGCTGTTTTGACAAAGTGACTACCTGTCCCCAGGGGTACGAAAAGGAAAACTTTTGGATAACCTCTTCTCTCATATTCTGCCCAGTCTCTCTTAGGCCAGGACTGTGGAGTCAGACCTTTCTGTCTTCTGTTTCCAACTTGGCATGTGGCACCCAGCTTTGTTTACCTCAGCACAGAATTGAATCACGTAGATTAAGCAAGGGGAGGAGGCAGAATTCCCATGAGGCCAAGCATCCTAACAAGGTGCCCCCGTGGGGCAAGCCAGCAACACATCTCTCCCACTTTTCAACAATGTATCAGAAGCATGGATAACAGTTTCCATTTTAGAGTCCCTGCCTGCCTCTGTTCCTCTTTAGTTTTTGTTCAAAACTTGAATGTTTTTACCTATAAACCCTCGATTTTATATCTGGTATTACTTTGTAGTTCTTGGGCAGTGGCCTGGGCTTTGGACACCTCAGGTTCTGAAAGAATGTAGAAACTAGGTCTAGGCCCATTCTCCTCTAAAATCTAAATTCTCCTCAAAATCTAAAACACCGTGTTTAGGGGCACTGAAATGGTGTGTGTGTGTGTGTGTGTGTGTGTGTGTGTGTGTGTGTGTGTATACACGCGCATGCCCATACTTGCATGTGTGGAGACCAGACATTGACATTGAGTATATCCATCTATGGTTGTATACTTATTATTGTGAGACAGAATCACTTACCAAACCTGTAGCCCACTGATTGGCTAGACTGGCTTGCTATCAAGACCTTTGGGATCTTCCTGTTTCCATCTCTCAGTACTGGGATTACAGATGTGTACCATCATGCTCAGCCTTTCAGTGGGAGGCTGGAGATCTGAACCCAGATCCTCACACTTGCATGGTAAGCATTTTGTCTATTGAGCACTTTTCTAAGGCCCTGGGATGTCTTTTATGCTCTCTATTTGAGAAAGGGGGCAATGATTGTTTGTCAGGTTTCTGATAGAGCTGCCTAAGGAATATCAAAGATATCAAAGAGCTTCTGACAGCTGAGCACAGGGCCCAGAATAAAAGGACTATTCCCCTTTGGCCGCTTTTCCTTCTTTACTTCCTTCTTCCTTGTCTCCATTTTCATAATGGGCTTATTGCTAATACACACATCTCCGAATCATTCCTAATCAGGCAATGATCTGCCTTCCAGGGAGTTGATCTGAAACTCATCTCTGCCTCCTGCAAGACCTCATCAGAGAGCCGGGCTCAAGATGAACTCGCATCTCATCGGCTCACAGTGCTCCAGACCGTTTGACTGAACCCCGAGAGCCCAAAAATGTCTGCGTGCAGTGACTTTGTGGAGCACATCTGGAAACCTGGGTCTTGCAAGAACTGCTTCTGCTTGAGGAGCGACCATCAGCTAACAGCTGGCCGTCCCAAGGCTAGAGCCAGCAGCCTACCCGCTGGAGCTCGCCTGCCTGCCAGGCCTGAGAATTGCCGCCTAGAAGATGAAGGCGTGAATGGCTTGGCCTACTCAAAGCCCACCATTGCTGTAAAACCCACCATGATGAGTTCTGAGACCTCTGACTTGTGGACTGAGGCCAGCCTGAGTGCTGAAGTCCCGAAGGTGAGGCTGACTAACCCAGCTGGTATTTTTACAGGGGCTGTTCCTATTCTAACACATGGTTGGCTGGCTGGCGGCCACGGAGGGCTGTTGGAGCAAAAATTCCTGCAGTATAGTTGCCTACTTGCTTGCCCTGAGGTTGCTACTCTCTGTCAGCTGCTGTTTGGCTATTCCCATCTGCCTTTCTATGTCTTCCTTTAGGCTAATATGTATTAGTCCAGATACATGAGGATTTCCCCCTGATTTGGGGACTTACAAAAGGGAACGCAAAAACAAAAGACAAGCAGAAGCTTTAAACTATCGGCTGTAACTTTAGGTATTTACAGAAGCAACAGCCATTGTACAGTGACTGACATCCACCCAGTACCCTTCCTTCTACATGAGCTTCGGCACCATCGACTCATGGCCAGTATTTTCATCGCTCCCTGCACCTACTTCCCTTCCTCACACATCGTAAAGATAATAATCACATCCATTTAAAAGATAAAGCCTTAAAAAATATAGTCACAGTGCTCAGTCACATCTAAAATGTTAGCAGCAGTTCCTCATAATAATGATTTGTCACTCAGCTGATGTTAACACTTGTAGCTTTTCTCCTAAATTTGTATGTGTGTGTGTGTGTGTGTGTGTGTGTGTGTGTGTGTGTGTGCACATGTGTATAGGGTGTGTGTATGCTCGTACCTGTGTGTGTGCCAGAGCTCTGCCAGGTTTTCTTCCTCACTTGCTCTCTATTCATTTGTTTCTTTACTTTTAAAGATGTATTTCTTTTGTATGTGTATGAATAGTTTGCTTGCATATGGGTAGACTGTGTGCAAAAGCCAGAAGGAAGTTTCAGATCCCCCACCCCCCACCCCACCCCACCCCCCGGAACTGGAATTCCAGATGGGTGCTTAAAACCATCAAACCTAGGTCCTCTGGAAGAACAAGTACTTTTAACTGCTAAGCCTCCTGTGTTTTAGTTTTGAGAAACTCACTGTTTCTCAGCTAGATTGGCTGGCCAGTGAACCGTCAGCATCTGCCTGTCTCTACCCATTCCCCCATCCCCAGGGTTACAGGTTTGTAACATTACACCCAGCCTCTTACGGAGAGTTCTGTGGATCTATATCCAGGATTAGTGCCAGCATAGCAAGCATTTTGCCCACTGAGCATCTCCCCAGCCCCCATATTTCCAGTTTTGACACGAACGTTTTGCCAGCTTTATCTAGGACTACAGAAACATTTATACCCCTAAAGCTTCGACCTTTCCTCTTCTTCCAAAAGAAACCCTTAGAGAGGTATAATTATGGAGAGGGTGTGTGGGCCAGGGCTGCTGGAGGCTGCTGTCTGTGGACGTGTCTCTGAGGCTATATGCTTGAGACATTCTAAGAACCCTTGTTCCACAATGACCTCTTCTAGTGTCCTGGATTTCCTCAGCCAGTTTGATACATGGGGCCAGGAAGGGTGTGTGAGTGCATGAAAAAACAAAGGTCAGTTTTAATTCAAGAGAGGTTTATGTGAAGAGAGGCATTTCCTGGGGAGGCAGCAGACTCCCTGTCCTTTTTGGAGTTTTTCCGAGCTGGTGACACCCATTCACTCAGCTGGTCTTGACACCTTCAACTTTCACCTATATGAGCCAGTGATTCTTTGTATTCAACATCCCCTGGGGATAAAGAGCCCCGTGTAAGCCCTGCAGTGAAGCTGTCTGTACAAATGGGAGTGGGTAAGGAGAGGAAAGGGGGGGGAGGAAAGTAACTCTGTTGATGGGGATGATTGACAGACACAATGAGCTCACATCTTTGCCTTATTGCTCTACTAGTCCAGCCACTTAAGCAGGTGGGAGCTGATTGCCGTAAACTGGAAGACAGGGCAGCTGTGTAGCAAAGCTCAAAGGAGAGCCTAGCAAAAAGCCAGGAAGCCTGGACCCAGCTCAGAAACTATCCCTTTGTCCCCTGGCCTGCACCAGCTCATATGAAGTGCTTTAAAAATCATACAGGGTGGGGGGTGGCTAGAGAGATGGCTACACCCACATGTGTGCTCCCAACAAACGGTGACTCTAATTCCAGGAAATCTGATGCCCTCTTCTGTTCTCCTTGGGTACCAGGCACACACATGTAGCACTCAGAGATACATGCAGCAAATATACAATAATAAAATAATTTTTTAAAAGAAGAAAAGACAAAAAAATAATTCTTATGGCTTGTTTCTTCAGGAATGTGCTGTAGCGGGATTATCCAGTGACCAGTCTGTACAAGGAAGCATTAAACAAAATTTAAAACTATTTTTGATCCAGTGGAATTGTTTCACCCAGCGCTTATGCGTCTTTACTTTTTCTGGGTTTGGTGCTGATTTTTGTTACATAACAGACATGAGCCAAAAGCAATACCATCCCTGAGTGGGATGCATACCTCAGCATCTAGAAATCCAGATGCTCCCTGTGTGCCCAGTCATGATCATAGCTCTGGGGTGGCCAAAGGTGGGCAGGGCATTGCTTGCCCACCCACTGGGATAGACCTGAGTGCTGGGATGCACCTGTGTGCTGTCTGAGACAGGTGACAGTGTTATCACTTGCCTCATACTTTGTTGTGTAATATGTGGTTTTTTTTTTTTTTTTTTTTAACCCTGGGGCTGTGTAGGTCAACTGGAGACGAACCCCAGGCAAGCTCCTGCTCCCGAAACAGGAAGATGGGCCAATAGTTTACCTAGGCAGCTTCCGAGGAATGCAGAAGCCTGCAAGCCCTCTTGCCTGCACAGATGCCAACTCTCGTTGTCCCCCAGCCTATACCATGGTCGGACTGCATAACCTGGAGGCCCGAGTGGATAGGAACAGTGCCTTTCAACCAGTGAGTTTCCAGGAAGAGAAGGCTGGGAGGGAAGAGCTGCCCTCGGCTCAGGAGAGTTTTCGCCAGAAGCTAGCAGCCTTTGCAGGGATGACATCCAGCTGTCCCAAGGGCCCCAGGCCCTGCACTTCTCCACAGCCCCTTCGGGAGTCCTTGCCCTCAGAGGATGACAGTGACCAAAGGTGCTCACCCTCAGGAGACAGCGAAGGTGGAGAATACTGCTCCATTCTGGACTGTTGTCCAGAATCCAAAGATGCTGTGCATAGCACTGAGGGCTCTGGCAGACGTGGAGGGGACGGCTCACCCATATGCTGGGAGAAGGGAACATGTACAAGACCAACAGAAGAGGAAAAGCAGGGTCTGAACTTCCCCAGAGATTGTTGTGGCCAGGGATCCACAGCGAACCCTCCCCGCCTGGGCCCCAAGAAGCCATCCCTTAACTCAGAGGCTGCCAGCTCTTCAGATGGTCTGTCCTGTGGCAGCAGCCGCAGCGGCGCCAGCAGCCCTTTCGCTCCCCACCTTGAGAATGACTACTGCTCTCTTGTGAAGGAACCAGCCTCCGGGAAGCAGCAGAACTCCAGCTGCCACTTAACCACCTCTGGCAAATGTGTGGGTCAAGCTGCGGAACTCCAGCCCCCAGCCCTTCCTAGGGAGGCTGCGCAGCCCGAACCCATCTACGCCGAAAGTGCCAAGAGGAAGAAGGCAGGTCCGGTGCCTCCGAGGCCTGAGCCCAAAAAAGAGCAGGTCGCAGCTGGTCATAGCCAGGGCCAAGTATGGACAGGTGATACCTGGGCTCAGAAGACACCCTCTGGCTGGAGCCAGGATAGGGAAGGCCCAAACCCTGCTGCTCCTCAGGTGGCAGCCACCATCACTGTCATCGCTGCTCATCCAGAAGAAGACCACAGGACTATTTATCTGAGTAGCCCTGACTCTGCTGTGGGGGTGCAGTGGCCACGTGGGCCTTTGAACCAGGACTTACAAGCTAGCGAAGAGGAGCCTTTAGTTGTGCAGGGGCTAAGCTCAAGGGAGAGCCATCCACATAATGTGACTGAAAACACGTCCAAAGAGAAGCCTGCCATTCCCCCCAAGCTGTCCAAAAGCAGCCCCGGAGGGTCTCCAGTGTCCCCTGCAGCCCCTCCTCTCACTGACCACAGCGACGGGAACACCAGTAGTGGCAGCTTGGGACCCCAGCTTTCGTCTAGAGTCCCTACTAACCTAACTTCTTCCTGCCAGACCAATGGTGTTGCCACTGGCGACCCTTCCAAGTGTCCCACACCAGCCACCTCCTCTTCAGTCCTGGACCAGAGGCGACCAAGATATCAGACTGGTGCTTGGAGCCGCCAGTGCCGGATAGAGGAGGAGGAGGAGGTGGGGCAGGAGTTGTTGAGTCAAAGTTGGGGGAGAGAGTTGGAAAATGGTACCACAGACCATTCAAACTCCTCTACGTGGCACCGGCTCCATCCCATTGATGGCTCCTCTGGGCAGAACAGCAAAACTAACTCTGGGATGAGCAAATCAGCTTCCTTTGCCTTTGAGTTCCCAAAGGACAGAGGCAGATTGGAGGCATTCTCGCCCCCTCCCCCACCTCCAAAATCAAGGTGAGTACCCCCAGGTCTGATGTGGACAGGTCATAAGAAAAAACACCAGTCTGTGGGGCCTTTCCCAGAAACCTTTGCTTTCGAAGCCTCTCAGGAAAGCCTCAGGCCCATCCTGGAGTGCTGCCTGCCAGGCACCAGTGTCTGCCCCAAAGACCATTGTGCATTATGTAAATTTCCCAGAGGCCCAGCTTGGCCTTGAGAAAGCAGGAACTCCTGTTTGGTGTGTGTGTGCTCTGCAAACAATCCTGAAAGCAGTGTGTGTGGACTGGCTATTTGAAATGAATCTTAAAAAGCAAAGAAGCCCCAGGGAGGGGGGGGGGGGGGGCGGAGGGGGGATACAGCTCAGTGGCAGAGCACTTGCCTAGCAGATGTATGCCAACATGGCTGGTCTCTAGCACTATGAAAGAAAGAAAGAAAGAAAGAAAGAAAGAAAGAAAGAAAGAAAGAAAGAAAGA
>JANHMN010000015.1:26671310-26739273 GCA_030674055.1 Rhabdomys pumilio
ACACCTATTGTAACTCCCTGGCTGTCCTGCTCAGTGGAACGTTACCACCTTGAATAAACTGAGGTTAATAATTGTCCATGCTTCAAGGTGGGCAAACACGGTGGGGCACAATGCATTCCTTCTCGGATTAATTACTCTCCAGTGCTTTCGAATTTCAGTCTTGCAAATGGCCTCTGCTACTTACTGTGCTACTTAGCTGTTTTGTTTTGTTTTGTTTTGTTTTGTTTTGTTTTGTTTTGTTTTAAACTGAGAGGGTGTTTGGAGCCAACCCTCCCTTACCATAGGAATACTCCTTTTAGATAACAATCATCTAGAATTCCCCACCTCGCCTCCAGCAGCAAATTACAAGAATTCTAGGGTGATGTTGCTTCTCTGAGGATAACTTTTTCATACTTTCTGAGAGACGTCTGGAAACACAGTCTGAAGTTAGATGACAGTCCTCTGTCTGCATCTAGTAGCCAAAGGGACTTGGTTGCTGGGATAGCCTGACTGCTTCTGGAGCCTGGATGGAAGGAGCGAACTGGGAGGCAGTTCTCTGTCAGTGCCCCGAGGCATGTTGTGGGAATTGTTGATTTGTTTTGCTCTAATTTGTTCTTTCATGGTTGATAGATGAGCTGCAGACAGTCCCTGCTATCATCTGTGCATTTGCTTCTGGTGGCTTCGGACAGATCCCAAGAAATGTTTTGTGTTAAACATGGGCATGCACTTTCCGTGCAACTTCGTAAAATTCCTTACTTCAACGAGCTCACGGCCAGCGCGCTGGGTGACGTTTTCGGTGCACTTTCTCAGCAGGAAGGCTTTTTATACACAGTGACTGGGTGACAAGGGAAACCTCCACATTGGAGGCTGTTTTTACAAAATCACCTTTCCCCTTTGTTTATGTTCTATTCCTTTACTGTGCGTTTGCTCAGTGAGCGCATGTGTGCGTGTATGTGTGCACGTACTTAGCTCTGTGAGGCTGCCACATGTAGACGCCAGAGGCCGAGGTCTCCCTTAGCCGCTTCTCTACCTCAGTTTTTTTGAGAAAGGCTCTCTCACTGAACCCAAGGCCATCCAGCCTCTCTGCCCCACATACGCCATTCTACCTGTCTTGCCGAAGCACTGGTGACACAGGCCTGTGCCACAATGTCTGGGGTTTGTTTCTTTGGGTTTTGGGGGGTGGGGTGGGGAAAGGTGGATGCTGGAGCTCTAAGCTAGGTTTTCATTCTTGGTCAGCAAACCTTATCTAGTGATCCACCTCCTTAGTCCAGTAGCTTTCTCTTCTCTCTCAAATATTGTTCTTTGGCAGGTTAATGTTCCTGTCACTGGCAAATGACTCCTTGGCTTCCAACAGTTTGGCTTTCAGCCATTTCATACCCATTTACCTAAGTGTTTTTGTTTTGTTTTGTTTTGTTTTGTTTTGTTTTGTTTTGTTTTGTTTTGTTTTGTTTTTGAGGTGGGGTTCTTTGTGTAGCCCTGACTGTCCTGGATCAAGCTGTGTAGACCAGGCTGGTCTCATACTCACAGAGATTCACCTGCCTCTGCCTCCCGAGTGCTTGGATTAAAGTTACGTGCCACCACTGCCTGGCTGTTTTAAAACTTTTTTAAAAGTCTCAAACCAAGAAAGGGTGTCACAGTATGCTCCTGAATTGTAGGAAAACCATCAGGATGGGCCTTGCCCAATTGTAGGAACTCCACATTGGCAGTCAGAATTAATGGGAATAAAATACAAGAATTGTTGACATCAGTAGACATGACAGTAAGTAACATAAACTTGAACTAAAGGAAAGTCTAGAATTTTAAAACCAATCATCATTTAAAATAATTCCTAACTAAAATGTATAGGTCAAAGCAGAAGTAAGCTTTTGTGGCCCAGTGCCCTCTATCAGGAGGGCAGGTTCTTCTACACCAGTTCAGATCAGTTAGAATATTTCCCTAGCACTTTATGTGAGAACCTGGCCTAGTTTCCTGCAATTGATTAGCAATGTCTGCAGGGTGTGCAGAGATGGAAGTTCTGAAACCTGTGCTAGCTATTTGTGAAATTGTCATTAAACCTAAAATTGACCATCTAAGATGCAAAAAGGCTGGTACTCGATAACCACTCTATGTTAACTTAGGAATTCAATAATTCCTTTATTTGGGGGATGGAGTCTATTTTCTGTCTAGCCTAGAGTTCTAAGTTGAGTGTTACTAGAAAATGTAATCTTTGACTTCAGATTGGAATGCCAGAATGTTTTGCTTTTGCTCAGTGAGTGACTAGGATGATCTATGAATACTAATCTTTTTGGAGCCCTGCTGGAGTAAATGACATTTAGCACTAAGTTACTACCTATCTCGTAAGGTAGTTCTTCTCTTTATACTCCTTAACTTTATTTTTCCAGTCTTTAAATGTGTTAAGCAGTGTGTGTCCATCCCTCGCTTTGCTGGCTTTCTGCATCCATAACTGGAGGGTGAGGGAGCATGTATGGGACTGTGTCAGAATCCTGTGGAGGGTTAGTCTCGATGTGGAAATGAAATATTACGAATGGAAACTAGATAAACAAATACCGTGATTTTTCTAATACATACCAATAATAAGATAGATAATCTTTTATGTAAAAATACTCAGTGGGGCAAAGGGCACGTCTATAAGAGTTGATAGAACAGGACAGCTATGTGCTGATGTGTCATGCTTACTTGGTGTTATGGCTTGGGTAAAGAATGTTCCCATGTATTGGAATGCTTTGTCCTTGGTCATTTCTCTGGGTGTAACATTTAGAAGAGAGAGATCTAGCTGAAGGAAATGTGTCACTGGGGGCTGAGCCTTGAGATTTATAGACCCATTCTATTTCCGGTGCCCTATACCCTTTCTGCTTCCTGTCCTGTCTCTACTTCTGACTGCCTATGGATATAACCAATTGCCTCTTGCTCCTGTTGCCATAGTTACCTGCTGCCATATCCTGCTCACTATGATGGACTATATCTCAAACATGAGCCCAAGTAAGCCTGTCTTTCCTTCAGTTGCTTTCCAAGTATCTGCTCACACTGACAAGGAAAGCATGAACTCAGTCGACAGCCTTCATTCGCAGTTTGTTCCCTCCCCCCCCCCCCCCCCCCCCCCCTCCTCCCACTTTCTTACGTTTCTCTCTTCTTCCCTCCTTCCCTCTCTCCTTTCATCCCTCCATCTCTTCTTTCTTTGTTGCCTGCTTTTCTTTTGTATATATATTTAGAGGGATATGCAAATATGTGCATGTGTATGTGGAAGCCGAAGGTCAAACTCAGGGGTTTTCCCTCTGGAAATCATACTCCTTATTTTGTATAAGACAAAATCTCTCACTGAGACCTGAAGCTTGCCAATTGGCCCAGGCTGGCCGGCCAATAAGCCCCATGCATCTACCTGTCTCCACTGCCCCAGGTCTGGGATCATGAATTGCCTCTAGCTCTAACGTTTTATGTGGGTCTTCATGCTTGCACAGAAAGCGTTCTACTGACTAAGCTATCCCCCAGCCTCAGTTTTTATTTTTGTTAATGTCCTTTTCCATTGCTGTCACCTCCAAAATTTACAGTAGAGAAATTTTCTGTAAAGTCTAAGCATTATAGCCTTGATCCTTTGCTCATACTTTTTTCAAAGCATGTTCACATTCCCTACAAGTGTAGAGAAAGTTCTTGAGTGCTTTTCATGTATAATACACCAGGTCCTTATAGTTTGGAGCCTGAGACGTCTTTTATATTGATGTTTATTTAATCTCAATATAGTGAAGACTGGGTATGAGTGGATCCTGGACCATTTATTTGTGGGGGAAAGTGTGGATTGTTTCTTAGATGAATTTAGCAAATTAGTTTATCATAAGGAAAAAAGTGGAGATAAAACCACACTAAAACCCTGCTTTCTGTCATCATACATGAAGATGGGCTGCAGGTGGAATAATCACAGCATGAAAGAGGAAATCAAAAGGTCCCAGAACCCACTGAAAGCTAGGAGCTCTAAATGAATGTGTAATCCCAGCACTCCTAAGGTGAGATGGGAGGCAGAAAGAGGAAAAGGCCTAGAAGCATGTGGAAGAGCTAGCCACTGTGCAGTCAAAGGAGAAAGCCAGGACTGAGATTGGTCACAAGGCTCAACATGCACACCACAGCACAGCTGCAGACAGACAGACAGACAGACAGACAGACAGACACACACACACACACACACACACACACACACACGAGAGAGAGAGAGAGAGAGAGACAGAGAGAGGGAGGGAGAGAGAGAAGAAAACCATTGCACTAGCAACAAACAGAAATGAGACTGAGAAACAGCAAGCTTAGCATACACCAGATTTATAAATCAGATATTACCAAATTTTGGCAAAAAGGAAGAAAAAAAAGCTATCCATGTCTTCTGGTAAAAAAATTATCTCGTAAAATTAACTATTAGAACACACCATATCTATATATCTTTATTTTTGAAAAGTACACACAGGGGGGTCAGTAAAGGGACATATACAAGGGAAACCATTGCAGTATTGTTTACAGTAGCAGGAAGTTTGAACCATTTCAGATATTCATCTCTTAAAGAAACGGGTATGTGAGACGCCATTGAGTATGAAATGAAACTGCGTAATAGAAGCCAAAAGCAGTGAACTAAACCATGTACAAAAAACATGGACGGGCTTAACGCTGGAGTGAAATTACTGGAGGACCAAAGACGCATTGCAAACTACAGTTAGTATAAACTAAAGCAAGCAAAAAGAAACTGTGGAACATGCCATGTCTCTCTGGTTGTGGAAAGGTTTTCTGGCAAGTGAACCCAGGGAGGCATGTACTCTTGCCAGGCAAGTACTCTTGTCACAGAACTACACGCCCAGCAGGTCTTTCTTAAAGCCAAAGACAGGGTTTCACTAAGTCGTAGGCTGGCCTTGAACTTATGGTCCCTATGTCTTAGCTCCATAACTTGCTGGGAGTACAGGTCTGCATCTCCAAGCCCAGCTTCCCTTCCCACCAAAGAAAAGCTGTCTTCTTATCTTTTTAGGTGACTTTTTTTTTTTAAGCTGTGGTAAATTACACCTAGTATAGAGTTTACACTCTTATCCATTTTTATATGCAAATTAGTATAATAGATATAGTCATTACCTCATATCCATGGTTGTTGTGCTAGATTACATGGAAATCAGTAATAGGAAACAAAATATTTTCAACAAAACCCACTTTTATTTCTAAGCACTGTCTTGCCTTGGCCGGTTAGGTCTACAGAAACGAAACTTGTAGGTTGAGAGTTGACTACGTTTTCATATAGTACGTTTTCATATGTACTGTCAATCTCCAGTACTCTTTTCATCTTGGAAAAACTGAAACTATATTCATCAAACAATAACTCACCATTTTCCCTCCCCCCAGCCATGACAGCACCCATTCTATTACTTCCTGTCTCTAATACTGAGCTAGATACTTCATGTAAGTGGGGTCGTGCTCTAGACGTCTTTTTGTGATGGGCTGTTCTGCTTGGCACAGCATTTTCAAGTTTCATCTGTGTTGTGCTTTGATGGAATGTCCTCTGAGGGCTTGAGATTCTGCTGTGTCCCATATTTTGTCCATTCATCTGTTAATGGACACTTGGATTGCTTCCGTCTTTGTAGCTGCTGTGGATAGTGCTGCTTTGTGTATGATCTCCTGTGCCCAGCCTTTGATTTTTGGGGGTAGCCAGAACTTGAAATTGCTGAATCATTTTATATCTAGTTCAAAAACAGCTTTTTTTTTGAGGAGCCGTCAGACAGTGATGTCCCATAACTGCTGTCCCCCCATCATCCCCACCAGTGGTAAGCAGGGACTCAGATTCCCAACATCCTCCTCACAAAGTGTTACTTCTCAGGATTGTTTATTAGGTTTGTATATAGTAGGTGTCCTCATGAGTATAGAGTAACATTGTAATTGATTGGCATTTCTCTCATGATTAATCATGTAAAAAAAAGAATCCCCGTGCTTTAAGCACGTCTTCCAAACATCTTTGGAGGAATGTCTATATAGGGCCTTTTCCCGTTTTAAGTTTCTGTTGTTACTGTTGTCATAGTTACTGGATCATGTATTTGCAAATGTATTCCTCCCAGCCCATGGGCTGCTCTTTCACTACATTGAGTGCATCCACTGATGTATGAAAGGCTTTCATATATCACAGTCCACCTTATCATTTTCCTTTGTGTGGCCCTGGGTTCAGCTCCCAGAAGTCATTGGCAAGCACAGTATCATGAAGTTTTGCTCCTGTTTCCTTTTGATGTTGCGACTGTTTTAGGCTTTCCATTGGGGTCTTTGATATGCGTTGGGCTAGTTTTCATTAGTTAGGGTCCAAACTCATCCAAAGTTCTAGGATTACTTGTTAGAAAGATCGTCTGTTTCCCTCAGTGGACTTACCCACACTGCTGAGTTCTGTCTGAGCATGTGTGTTCAAATAAGCCCCACAGTCTTGATTACCATAGTTTTGTGATAAGTTTTTGAATTAAGAAATAAGAGAATTCCGATATGGTTCCACTTTGATGAGATCATTTTGTCTGTTTGTTGTGCCTCAAGAGTTCATATCGATCTTAGGATGAAATCTTCAGGTTCTGAGGGGACCTAGCATGAGTTAGTTGTGGCCCTGGATGCATGTTTGTACGTTTTTCTAGAATAGTCCTAGGCAGAGACAAGGACAACAGGTATTTGGAGTAATCCATATGGAGGAGGTTGTAGCCAAGGCTGAGGAGTAAGGAAATTGAGCTATTCAGGTAAGAGAGTTGTGAAGAGTTGAGCAGGGAGTGTGAAGAGAGCCTGTAAGTAATTCTGATCCTTCTTGGATAACAGACTGGACCAGCATGAAGATGGGCAAGCAGGTCATCCTATTAACTTTGTTACGAGTAGCCTTCCAAGCTGAAAAGGAGATGAGAGGAGTAGAAATGGGGTCTACTATAAACATACACTAATTTTTTTAAAAGAAAAAATATCGTGTTTATGGGTGCAGGGTCAGGAAAGTGGACTTGAACTTTTTGTCAGCCAAGAACAGGAGTATGTGAATTCTAAAACCAGACTCACCAAAACCCAGCAAATCAGTCATCTTCATGGACAGATTGTTACAGGAATAGCTAGATTAAGACGAGAACCACAGTGACTCACGCAGTGACTAGGTTACTACTGGCTTGGTTGAGTCAGCCACTGGAGGTATTTGCTTGCTCATGAAGACGTGGTATGAAGAGGAAGACCTTGGCCTGAGGAACCTGAGGAACTCGAAGGAGATTCTTTTCTCCAACCATAGAATAACACAATAAAAGCTGTCTTTTACTAGATTTTCCTATACTAAAAGCCAAGAAATTAGTCCAGTAATGTGATTGGCTGGGGTCAATGAATCAAGTAACCTGATTGGCTGGGGCTGTGTGGGCATCTGGATCTGGAGCTAGACTATAAATGATCCAAATGCTGAGCACATAGATTCCAAATGAAGTCTGTATTGTGAACAAATCAACTCTGGTTAACTTAGAGTAGTGTGCCCTTAAAGTATTGTCTTGGTTATCTTTCTTCCTCGAGCCTCTCTAAATGGCCATAATGAATACAGAAGCATGGAGAGAACTCTCTAACCCTTCTGATTTTTCAGGGGCAAAGAAACAGGTTGATTTACTGGAGGCTGCTGACGTCATCATTCTGTTGCCTATCTGTCTGTCCATCCCATCATCTGGCTGTCCATTCATCTAACTGGTATTTTCTCTGTGTGTGGTGTTATAATTAGTACTTATAAAAACTAACCCCTGAACCTTCACAACACTCTTAGAGATTAATGTTTTACATTATAAGTGGAAAGCTGAAACAGAAACTAAGCACATTTTTTCCCCCAAGACACAGCCAGGAATCTTGGGAAATCCCACTGTTCAGGCTAAGCTACCACACCGGTGCCCTTTGAGGTGACTCGGAAATCCATTCAGGAGGTTAATCAGTTGCTTGGAAAGCTGTTCTCCTGAGGGCCCTGCCTATGTGCAGGGCAGGTCATGGGACAGCCCTTCTGTGACTGGCAGTTGCTTAGTGTTAGTATTTGTCTCCTTTCCCCACCCACGGCTCTTGTGAACAGAAGTGTAAAGCAGACTTTCCAGACTGTAAGCTGGAACCTGTGTTTTTAGAGGATTGTATCGGAGATGAAGGGTTGTAGGTTGGGCAATGGAGTCTCGCTGTTGAGTTCTTTAGCACCTACCATTTATCCCTCAATGGCTTTGTCTCCATCTCTAGCCTTCACTGACATCACATCCCAGGAAGCTGCAACTGTCTTCCATCTCACCCCTGAACCTGACAGCCCAACACATCTATGAGAGAGCACATATCTCTGATGTAACCCCAAGACTGCTTCTTGGAAACCCAAATGACCCATCTTTCACAAATGTGTCTTTTAGCAGCAAAATGTATCGACAGGGCAGATGCCTGCAAAATTCTGAGGACCGATTTTAGCATTTTGATTGTTGACTGAGTCACAGGTGCACCGTGTATGTGTGTTTCCCCGAGAAACATGTGTCAGTATGCTAGGCTAGCTTGCTGTCAATGACAAAACACTCCCAGAAAACAACTTCAGTTGGGAAAGCATTCATTGTGGCTCAGGGTTCAGAAGACGGTGGAGATGGTCAGCTAGCTTCTTCATTTGGAGCCTGAGCCAATTCAGAATGTCATGGCAAAGGAGCTGGCTCCCCTCCCATCAGCCAGGAAGGAGAGTGACATCTCCTAAACTGAAGGAGAGGAAGAGGTTCCATCTCCTAAACTTTCCACCTCCTCACAGTAATGTCCCAAGTGATGGACCCACACGTGGGTTAGCACATCAATGACATCAGAGCCCTACAATCCACTCTATTCTTAAAGATATCATCACTGGACATGGATGTGCTGGGGACCATCAGCATATGGATTTGGATGGGACATTGAGTCTATGGGTGCTAATCCAGATGCAAAGTATAATAACAAGAAAAACCAGTAGTGCTTCGCTCAGTACACTCACTCAGCGATACACACTGAAGACTTCTGTGGTCAAACACACGAGGCCTGTCCATAAACATCAAGCAGTTAGTTATGCATAGGACACTGACTAGGTGTCCCCTCATTCATCCTGTCCTGTCACATTCTGTCTGGAGACAATGTCAAGTCCCACAGCTTACGGTCTTACTTAGTCCCTGGTTACCTCCGCCCTCATTCAGATCCCCGATGACAAGCCCCTGGTTATTTACATGCACTTCTGACTGTAAATCAGGCTCCCATAATTCCTTCCTTGGGCTTGACTGATATGCTAGAGCAACTCTGGAAATAGATTCATTTACAGGTTTATTATAAAGATCTCCCAAAGGCCACTGATGAACACCAAGAGGAGTGATAAATAGAGCAAGGTACATGGCCGGGGTGCGGAGCTTCTGTGCTGTTTCTGGTGTATCGTTTCCAGGAAATAGATGTGTTCGCTTCTCCAGAAGCTCCTTTCACTCTCCATCCCTTGGGTTTATAGAGGATTTTATGGTGCAGACATGGTTAATTAAAGCACTCCCTATTAGTGATTAATTTAACCTTCAGCCCCTCTCCACCCTCGGGAGCTTTGGAAATAGGGCTAAAAGTCCAGCTTCCTCTTCCTGCTCTGGTCATCGCCCCTGTGTCCAGCTTCCATCCTACAACTTCTGGAGGTGCTGTCAGCCATCAACCAACTCACCAGTCTATAAAAAGATACTTAGCATTTTGGAGTCTAAGAATTTCAGGAGTCAGGTGGCAAGGAAACCAGAGCAAAGATTAAATATACATTTTACGCTATTACTGATTCTCTTGAATCAGTTTATGGCTTTCCACTCCATTTTTAAGAGATTCATTCTTACTTTTAAATAGTGTGCATTAAATGCAAAATGGAGTCTGTGAGGTTGTAACGTCTCATGAGAATCGCGAGGGCATTTGTTGCATATGCAAATGAACAAGGCTCCATTGTGAAGCTGTCACCTGACCATGGATGAAACCAGTTTTCTATACTTACACATGCAAATAAATGAGTTTGAAAGGTACCCCCAAGGCAACCTGATGCTTTGAGTAACTTTCAGTCCTTGGCACTTTCAAATTAAGTCTTAGAACATCTTCACCAAACAGCTCAAAGAGGAGAGATAATTAAAAGTTCAAGGCCAAGGTAGGTTTAGAGCTAGCCTGGAATACACAAGACCCTGTTTTTTGTTGTTGGTGTACTTATTATTGTTTTAAAGCACCAAAGACAATAATAATAAATTCTATTTACATTTGTTACCAGCCTAATTGCTATTTTTTTTAAGAAAAAGATTATACAATGTATTGAAATTCAGTCTATTTTAAGACTGTTGCGTTTTGTAGATAAGAGAACAGTTTCCCTTGTTCAATCAAGAGTTGCCTCAAGAGTTGCCTGGCGACAGGCAGCGGTAGAGCACACCTTTAATTCCAGCACTTGGGAGGCAGAGGCAGGCGGATTTGAGGCCAGCCTGGTCTACGGAGTGAGTTCCAGGACAGCCAGGGCTACACAGAGAAACCCTGTCTCAAAAACAAAACAAACAAACAAAAAAGAGTTGCCTGGCATTTCTGCCTCTGGCATGTTTTGTCAAGCAAGGGTAATTCTGTCTTAAGGAGAGCATGTCTTTTCAGATGCCAGGGAGATACTGAAACAGGCAGAAAAACTGAATCGAGAAGTATTTAATAATCACTCTGTGTTCCAGCATGCCCTGCTTGTGACACAGCTCTAAAACCAAGGCCAGGTCTGGGGGTGGTAAAAAGCTTCTTTTACATGAGACAGTTAGAATAATCTAACCAGGATTATGCAGATATACTCAGTGAGGTATTTGCAGCTGTTCCAGGTCCAGAGAGAGAGGGGGGCTGCCTGCCCGAAAAGACTGGAATGGGGGGAGGGGGTGGATTTATAGGTAAGTGGAGCCAGTGCTTGAGGAAGGAGCTTCTCTCTGCCTTGGCAGGGAGAAAGGAAGGAAATGCTGGGCACTTTGGTGACCAGTAGAAGATAAATTTTGTCTGAAAAATGAATCTCTAAAGGAAAGGAGTAGTTTATTGATCAAAATGGTGTACCTCTTTGTGTGTGTGTGTGTGTGTGTGTGTGTGTGTGTGTGTGTGTGTGTTTGTGTGTGTGTAGGTAAGAAGGGTTGTATATTTGAGGGTGTGGATGGATGGGGGTGTGCATTGTGCAGACCAGGGGTCAATACTGGGAGCGTTCCTATTTCACATTATTATTATTTATTATTATTATTATTATTATTATTTACTATTACTATTATTATTTCGAGTTTCTTACTTAACCTAGAGCTTAGCTGTATTAGTTATTTGTCTATCGTTATGTTAAAACATCATGACCAAGGCAACTTATAGAAGAAAGGGATTTATTTTAGCTTATGTTTTCATAAAGTTAGAGTCCATAATAACAGGTCTGGAAGCCTGGGACAGCAGGTGGAGGCTTGATGGCAAGAGTGGGCAGCTGAGGACTCTCGCCTTGACCCATAAGCATACAGCAGAGAAAGCTAACAGGAAATGGCTTGCCTCCAGTGACATACCTCTGCAAACAAGGCCACACCTTCTAAACCTTTCCAAACAGCTTCACCATCTGAGGATCAAGTGTTTATCTACGTGAACCTGTCAGGGAGCACTTCTCAATATAACCGCTGAATTAACCATTCACCTAGGTTCTCAACCTTCCAAAGGCTGCAATCCTTTAATACAGTATTTAATTTATTACTCCTTATGTTGTGGTGACCCCCTCCAGCCCTAAAATAATTTTGTTGCTAATTCGTAACTATAATTGTGCTGCTGTTATGAATCATAATGTAAATATCTGATATGCCCTGTGGGGGTCGCGACCCACAGATTGAGAACTGCTGAGTTAGATGGTCTTCCAGCTCTGGAACCCACCTGCTTCTGTTCGCTTCTGCCCAGCACTGGATTATAGACATGTACCAGCTTACCCGCCTTCTACCCTCTGGTGGATTTTCTAATGTGTTTGTAGATACCAGAGGAGAATATTTCAAAATGAGACTGCCAAAGAGAGCCTGTGATTTGTTCTTCTGCCATATGCAAGTGACAGAAATATGGCCATCAAGATAAAGTATTCCTGTGGGCTCTGTATAGGACTCTGCATTCAGCTGTCGCAGTGATAACATTGTTCTAGAAAGAGTTTGAGTCAGGACTGCAAGACTTTCTAAAGATGTGGCTTGCATTCTTCCTAAAAGAGCTTGAGAAATATTTCCCTACCGTTGGCAGGTTTGTCAAAGCACAGGGGTGATGCCGATTCCATTCACAGTTACATCCTTCAGCTAGCTCTTCACACAACACTCAGCACAGAGCAGGCAACGCATGTGTGTGTGTGATCCTAGGAATGCTACTGCAGAGAGACAGCAAGCAGGATGTCTCTCAATTAACGCAGATATCTGAGAGAAGCTCCAAAAGGGGTGTTTCTATTCACCAAGCAAACCTTAATGACTTAATGAACCTTCAGAGAGAGAGAGAGAGAGAGAGAGAGAGAGAGAGAGAGAGAGAGAGAGAGAGAGAGAAAGGCGCGCAGAGAGGCTTAGTACTAGAAAGTAAGTAGAGAAATGTAATGTATTTTTAGAGCCGGCCAAATAAGACAATTGGTGATTAAAGTCGCGTGGGTCAGAGGCAGAGCCGTCCCTGCTTTCCTGTGCTCCCTCAGGAAGTGCATTTTATAGAAAAGTCAGAGAGGAACTAAGGGAAGCAGAGCCGGGAGCTGGGGACTCACAGCAGTGTAAGAAAGCACTCTGGACCACCTCCGGAGCTCCATGCAACCTGAAGTCACTGGCTGGCCTGTCATAGGGCTCGCAAGGCCACCCTGATGAGGACAACATTTCGGGCTGGAGGCTAGGATGGTAAGAACTGTTTGATCATTGGTCATTGAGGCATTCGCTGATTGTTCCAATCTGAAACCAATGCTTGACCTCCACTGAGTGATTTTGGAAGATGTGTAGAAATGTATGAAAGTTTGTACTTCTGGAACAGAAATGTTATAGTCTTTTAAGTTTTCTCATTAGGTCTTTTTCATGGTATCACTAAACTTAAAGACAGATGTGATTGATTGTAGCCATGGACGGTGTGTTTGTCAAAATCGAAGGAGTTTGCTTCAAGCGCCAATACAGGGGTTATTTGTGTCTTCACATTTGTAGCTACAGAGGCAGGAAGCTCTTTGCTAAGTGTATAGGAAATAAACTAAATCCAGCTGGGAGAATGAGTTCGCTTCCTCCGGCATACTGTGTACTGTGCTATCACCAGGGGCAGCAGCAATGTGAAGCTGGAGATACGGCCTCATGCTGCACACTGGCGCATGGCCACTGTGAAGGGCTGCAGCCATTCTGAAGGCTCTCAATCTGGAGGCTCTGGGGGTATTTTTAGATGAGGCCCGTCCCTGTGAATGAGGAAGTCTGGCAAATAGCTCTTCCGGCTGATTTTTTTTTAAGCTTTCTCCCAGTGTAGTATAGAGAGATCACTCTTACAAAACTTCGCTCTCTCGGGACAATGGAGGGAAAAGCTACCCGGCAGCAGCTGCAGAGCGAGATGTGGCTGGACGCCGTGCCTCTGAGTTCTGTGTTTCTCACAGATCTGCTGTGACCCTGCACACTATTGTCAGTGGAAGGCGGGAAAGGAAGTCCGAGCAAGAATAGGTCGTGTGTCACAGCACGGAGCAGACATCATGGGGTCTGTTTCCCCACCAAAGAGGAAAGACTAGTGTATGTGGGTTTTGTCCATTGAAGTTACTTCCGTAAGTCATAGGACACCAGATTTCATTTGATAGAGGGTTTGCACCAGCTTTGCGAATCAAAATCAAAACAAATCAAATTATGGTTATAAGTATGGCCTGGTTCTACATCGTTAACCCACTCCTGTTGGCACTTGGCCTTACATCTGACAGAACATGTCGCTGAGGTTCACACGCTACCTTTGGGATTTTAAGCTTTTTTGTTTTTTTCTCAGAGAGTCTTAAGAAGTCTATTGCACACACAGACCGAAGAATCAAAACCGTCTTGATTGTAAGCCTGGGCTTTGATGGCAGGCTTGCCTTTCATTTTAAAATCTGATGTGGTTTGGCTCATTCCCTGATTAAAGTGGCAGTCTTCAAAGAGGTCAGATGGCCCAGGTTTCCAGGGTGGCAGCTGTTGATATGGTGCCAGGAGCGTCATCGCTTCTGGGATTTGGATGCTCCTTATGGGAGTGTATTTGCAGCTGTGGGTATGAAACCCGGGGCTTCATATACATAGGCAAGTGCTTCACCACAGAGTGGCATCTCTGACCCTTCCTAACATGTGTGTGTGTGTGTGTGTGTGTGTGTGTGTGTGTGTGTGTGTGTAATGTATATCAGGAAGTATGTCCCCATGTAGACTCAAGCACTCCTGTGACCTCTTGAATTTGAATTACCTATGGGAATCTGAAGTTCCTGTGATTTAGAGGCAGGGAAACAGCAGGCTAATCTTAAGAAGCAGCAGAGTCCACCTCTGCCTCAGATATGAATACTTATACAGTATCCTCTTGGGTATCTCTATTCTGTGTGTGCGCGCGCATGCATGTGAATGATGATGATGATGATGATGATGATGATGATGATGATGATGATGATAATGTGCTGTGTGTCCACTGAGTGAAACTCTAAAGAGGTGTCTTCTTCCTTACATGGCCAAGATTCAGAAAGACTAATGCCCAACCTCAATCTAGATCTGACTAGCACAGCCTTCTATCCACTGACTCTCTTGAGGGGGAAGCAGTTATCACCAAGCCTATGGTTTCCTTGGGGGAAATGATGATGCCCCTTCAGGTCATACCAAGCCCTTCCTTCCATCCAGACTCTAGTGGGGTACCCTCCACTTGAAGGAGAAGTATTTGTTTTCCAGGCATCAAAGATTTCAAGCATTCAATGAAGTTCACATAATAATGAAATGGGTACTCACGTGTCTTCCCTGATATTCCTTCAAATACTAGCATTTTGCTGTTGTTTTTAGTTTTGTTTGCTTTTGTTTGTTTGTATTATTTATTTATGTGGTGTTGGTGGAATCTAGAATCTCGACATGGTGAAGCACATGCTCTACCTCTGACCCACTCCCTCAGTCCTAGGTTTATCTTCGTCACACCTGACTTATCCTTGGAAGAGTCCTTCTCCATTCCCTGATTCAGTTTTCCACTGCCCCCAGTGCAGTTATTGTGTAAAGCCAGCGAACATCATTCCGTTTTTTCGGTGACTTTAAAGAGTAAGTCTATTGCAATGTGCTTTTAACATGCCTGTAAATGGCACCACATTGCACTTAAGCCTTAGTACAAACTGCTTTTAATTGTTAGCATCCTAAGGATTTCTTTTTATGTCACACATAATCCTATTCATTTGTTTGACAGCCGTGTTTTGTTCCATTAGAAGAATGTACCACAATGTATGTGTTCTTTTATTGATGGAGAGTTCTGGCTTGCCCTGAACACCCTTGTACCTGAATGAGTTTCTCTGTACATTTTACAGGGCCGTGGCTCTATAGTTTAAAGGGTAGTTAGCACTTCCATCCAGTGTGCTGTCAATATAAAATACATGAAAGATTCTGAAGAGTTGGGATGAAAAAAAAAAAGGACATAAAGTGGCTCATTATAATTTTTTTTTTTTACTAACTGAATATAGTGGTAGCATGCCTGTAGCTTCAGCACTTGGGAGACTGAGGCAGGAGGATTGACAAGAGTGAGGTGACAGCATGGGCCATACAGAAAGCACTAGGCCAATCACAGGTATAAATTCCATGTCGAAAGAAAAATATTCGATTACCTGTTGAAATGACAGTCGGTTGGTTTGTTACACTGAAGTACAATCTTACACTCAGGACCACAGACCTTTTCTATTTTTAAATGTAACTCCTAGAAAAGTTGAAATTATATGTAGAGCTCGCATGATGTCTCTAGCTGGAGAAGTCTCTTCTAGCACAGGAGTAACTGCTGCTTCCTGCAAAGAAAGTTTTATAGGAAAACATCGCCAGTCTTTTTCATGACTGTGGCTCCCTGCCACAGCAGCAGAATTGAACAGTAGTAGTCCCCATGCTCACAAAGCCTCAAGCCTTCACTGACTTACCATTCAAGGAAAACCATGTTGATCCGAATTCTACAGTAGCTTTGTAAAAGCCAAGACCCACACAGAAACTTATTTAATAGTTTGCCCAACATACATAAACATGCCCCCAAAACAAACATTCACAAAGGCTCGCTGTATATATTTTCTGGTTATTTCTACTTTGACAAAATGAACTATTTGGCCAGTAAGCGTTTGGGTTTTTTTGTTGTTGTTGTTGTTGTTGTTGTTGTTTTGTTTTTTGTTTTTTGTTTTTTTTTTTTGTCCACTAGAATGATTTAGCCACCTGCTAGTGATTTTAATTACTAGCCTTTAATAACTAGATTTATAGCTACTTCAATAAGTAGTCCTCAAGATGAACACTGAGTTACATTGGATTAATTTTTCAGGACACATTAAAATGGTGGTGGTGGTGTGTGTGTGTGTGTGTGTATGTGTGTGTGGTGTGTGTGTGTGTGTGGTGTGTGTGTGTGTGTGTGTGTGTGTGTGTGTGTGTGTTATCTATGATCCTACAAGCAGTGCAGACAGATTCCCATTCTCCTACATCATTAAACAACACCTGTTATTGCTAATCTTTCTGGATAAAGTGAGAGCTTCTTTTGTTTACAGTCTTTTTACTTAGTGAGGCTGGCCCTCTTTTTGTGTGTTGTGTGACTTCTTGAGAGAGTCTTTTTATGAATTGTTTGTTTGTTTATCTTGCCTTAAAATGTTTTTAAACATATTGTGTACAAGTGTATGTTCCTGTGCTTGCCATTGCACTTGTCTGGGGGACAAAGGACAAGTTTTGAGAGTCAGTTTTCTCTCCCTCTATCTTGTGAGTTCCAGGAATCGAACTTGGGCAATCAGGCTTGGCTGCACTTACCCTTTTCCTTGGAGCCATCCCTCAGTCCTCAATTGCCTTTCAAAAAATACAGTCATTTTCTTTGGCCTTCTTAGGATATTCTGGATAGCAATTTTTATGGGGTGTGGGGGTTGCAGTTCTGTAGTTTTTTCACCCCGGAGGTCACCTTTTCACTTTGTGGTGACTTTTACCATGCTGAAGGTTGACATTTTAAAATTTTTCACTGAAAATTATCCAATCTTTCATTTACACTTATTTTTCTTTTCTTATTCAAGTCCTACATACTTACCCAAGGTCAGAAACATTTTCATCGTGTCTTGGTCCGATGATTATCAGAGCTTACTCTTTACTGATGTCACTGCTATAAAAACAACATCAGACAGTTAAAAAAAGACAAAAAGGACTCAATTCACTTTGTCCTTCTAATTTAACCTTTACAGAAACAGAGGAAAGAGAGATTGTGGGCTACCCTTTAAAGGAATATAAATGTGAAATCCCTAAATTACATAACAATAAAATTCAGCTATGGGTGATAAATTTATGTAAGTAATTTTATCAAACATAAATTTATGTGAATAAAAGGGTCTGCCAGAGTCCACAGCCTGCTCATGTCTTGTGTTGATGTACTCGTGGGCCTGATTTGTGTTGAAGCATCATTGTTGGTCCTGCTTTCTAATGAAGCATCCTTCATCCCACTTTGTATTGTAGCACCATCCTGGTCCTGCTTCCTTACAGAGATCTGTCTGCGTCCAGAACACAAGAGCTCCGTTTTCTTTCAAATTTCCCGTGTGTGAGTGTGTGCGCGCATGTGTTGTTCACACTCGCGGGTATTAGTGAGTCACTTAGATTTGTTTATGTATACACATCTCATCACCTTGTTTCCTCGGTGTGTGGAGTGGGCACCATGCCAGCTCAGGAGTCAGGAATCAGGTGCTGACACACTCTCTCTCTCTCTCTCTCTCTCTCTCTCTCTCTCTCTCTCTGTCTCTCTCTCTCTCTCTGTGTGTGTGTGTGTGTGTGTGTGCGTGTACAGGTACATGTGCCCATACACTCATTCGGAGGCCTGAAGAGGTCAGACTTCTTCCTCTGTTGCTTTCTGCCTTATTTCCTCAAGACAGGGTCTCTCGCTGAAACAGAAGCTTCCTTTCTGTGACAGTGGATAGAGAGCAAGCTCTTAGCATCCACCTGTTTCTGCCTTTCACAGATACACCTGGTTTTTAATGTAGGTGATGAGAACTTGAATGAAAGACCTCGTGCCTATAGACCAGGTGCACTTATCCACTGAGCTATCTCCCTAGCCCCTGACTGTTTAGGCCTGGGGACTGGAAAAAATCTAGATAACACCTTGGAGTGGGATTGCTTTCGAGGCAGCTTCTGTCCTTCATTGAGTTGTCCTTCTTGAAGCTTCACCCTGTGACTTCTGAGGAAGACATTTATGTCTGAGTTCCATCACAGTGACTGAATACTGGAGAAAACCAACCTTACAGAGGAAAGGTTCCAGTCCATGGTGACTGGGACATGCAGGACTGGGACAAGGCAGAGCATCATGGTTGGTACCAGGAGGCAGAGCAATGTGCTCACTTCATAGTAGCCTAGGAACAGGAAGAAAAAAGGTGAAAACGCTGGGTACAAAATATACCTTGTCCCTATGACCTACTTCCTCCAGCCAGGCTTCATCGCCTGTAGGTTCCATTTTCTTCCCAAACCACATTAAGAACTCAATTTATAAATGTATTCATCAGTCTATAATGTCAGAAACCCCATCATCCAGTCACTTCCCAAAGTCTCTACCTTTGTACTGTGTTGCACAGAAGGCCAAAGCCTTCAACCCACAAGCTTAGGAATTTACAGTCTGTAAACTATAATGCCATTTCTGAAAGATCAGATAAAGACAAAAATATTGTTAATCTCACCAGAAGTTTAAATAAAGATTGTTGCTCCCACAGCATGAAGGGGTTGCTGATGTTGGTGTTGTTGGTCTTGGTGTTGTTGGTGTGGATAGCATTGGTGGTGGTGGTGGTGGTGATGATGGTGGTATTGATGTGGTTGTGGTGATGGGGTTGGTCTTGGTAGTATTGTTGGCATTGTTGTTGGTATTGGTGATGATAGTGGTGGTGGTGGTGGTGATGGTGGTGGCAATGGCATTGGTGTTGGTGGTGGTGTTTCCCTTTGCTTTAATATTTTTATTTCTTTGTCGGTCTTGTTTTGTTTCCTAGATCTTGACAATGGCTCTAAAATGTTAGATTTACTCGTGCCTGTACTGTTATGGATGCTTAATATCTGAAGGCTCTAAAACAATAAATGTAAATATGGGTCCCAAGGTTGGAAATGACATGATTTCTGAAGAACATTTTCTATGATCACAAACAAGCTTTCTGTAAAGCTTTCTAATAAAAAACAAGAGAATCCAGCCTCAGACAGAGATTCATGGCTGAGTTCTCTGAATGCTGGTAAGGTCATGGACATTAAGTACGGCAGTTCTCCTGCCAAATCAATACTGCACTGAATGTTTCCTACAGCAGATATGGAGGTGTGGGTCTTCTACAGTAAGACACAGATGCCATGGAGGAGTGTCTGCTCAGGCAAGCAGGGCTTATCACCATCAGGGATTGATGAGGCCTGATTGTGGCTCCGTCTTATTTCATGACAAAATGTCAGATGACAAGTGAATACTCAAGTGGCTCTTAGAAAGAGAAAAGGAGGGGGCTGTGACTTGGACACTCTACCTGGTACTGGGACTCTGCCCTGAGGCCAGGACTTTGTTCTTACAGTTGGTGCTCAGGTCTCTGATATGCTGGTGATTCTAACTGAGAAATAGAACCATCTCATAGGTGGTTTGGGCTTAAGAATTAATTTGATTCTGTCTAATAATTTCACTGAAAGTCTATCTAAAATTTAAATAAACTTTTTCTTGGGTCCAGGGATCAATTTAGGACACTAAAGGTGTGGTGGTGGGGTAGTGGGCACAAAAAAAAGAACTCCTGTGTTTTCAGGTCTAGTTTGCCATTCAGTCCAGGGCTTATTAAACAAAAAAAATTCAGTTTCTGCAGCTCTTTATACCATCTCTGTCTGTCACTAGCAAATGGACTGGATGATGCTGTTTCCATTTTTTTCTTTTGAGTCACATTTTGCTGACTATAGTAGATGACATGAATGGCGGATGGGATCAGATGTAATGGCAGTTCCTCCCAAAGTGGGACTTTGGTGCTTGTCTGAATTCATTGACTCTCTTCTGAGCCCCTCTCAGGAAATACTTACCAATTGTGTGCATAAGAACCCCTATTGTTACTCCCCCAAATTGTTTTTTATATCACCCGGTGTTGGCCAGCATTTGAGAGCATGGGAGGTCTACGACCCATCACTGAGTCTCTCTATGGAATCCGACTGAATCCTCCCATTGCTTGTTCCCTCTCCAGGCACCTGTTAAAAATGAACAAGAGCAGCTCTGACTTGGAAAAAGTGAGCCAGAGCTCTGCAGAAAGCCTCAGCCCATCCTTCAAAGGGGCCCACGTCAGCTTCACCACGTGCTCCACAGATAGCCTAGCCTCAGACTCCAGGACCTGCAGCGATGGAGGTAACAACCCTTTACAGACAGGCTTTTACATTTTACAGATTCTAATGGTTGCCAGCATTTTTGGAAGGCCAGAGCAAGGCTTTCTGTGCCGATGCCACTTTGTCAGAAAGTAGAACCTACCCAAGTTCGTTCCCTCATGACAAGCTATCTTATTATATCACCCTCCGTAATTAGAAGTGTACAGCCTGGCTTGCAGGGCAGGAGGAGCCTGCAACCAAACATTTGTTGAGGGTTGACTAGATGGAGCTACTTGATGGAGTGACTGCTGTGTGAATATGCAGGCCGAGTTTAGATTCTTAGCACTGGGCCCAGAGGATGCAAAGATTAGAGGATTCCTGTGGCTTGTTGACTAACCAGTCCAGCTGACTCAGTAAGCTGCAAGTTCATTTTGGAAACCTTTTCTCAAAATGTAAGGTGGAGATATGGTTGAAGAAGACACCTGATGTTAACCTTAGGCCAACACATGTGTATGAACACACACACACCACATACACACACACACACACACACACACACACACAAAACATACACCACACATACACACACACACACACACCACATACACACACCACACACAGGATGTTGGAATTAACACATCAGCTATATATAGTTCTTTCCGTCCACCAGACTCCCTGGAACCTCAGATATCTTGTTGTTTCATTTATATGCATACACATGCATACGTACATGTATACAATACTGTTTGCATAAAGCTTTGTTAATTAAAACATGAAGGCTTTGTAAGGCCCCTGCCTACCCTTATTCCATATTAACCATTAAAGTATAATATGCGGATATGTTCTGTTGGGCAGGTTCGCCAAAAGGAGCTTGGGGTTTTCTGCACTTACAGATTTGGTGGTCAAGTTTATGACCTTTCACCCCTTGGACATGTTCTGTGCAAATCGTCTCCTGCTCTTGTCCTAGGCTGCCTTAGTATGATAGGGTTACACCTGTGCTGGTATGACTTCCTTATTTTATGGAAGTACTTTTTCTCAAGGGACATTTTTGGGGTAGAGGATCCCACAACACATTTCTGTCAGCAAACATGGGCTATATATAAGTTTTCTAATGAGAAACTCTGCTAGCTCTCCCTCAAAACCAGGAAATATATTTGTAGTGATTTGAGGGAAATGTAGCAAAGACAAGATTGTCTTTTTTCTGCAGCTCTTCTGGACTCCTATCTCCTTCCTTTCCCATCTCACTGCATTTCACTGAGACAGATTATTCTCCAAAAGCCTGGGTATGTGAGCCAGGCCCCCACACTGTCCATCCAGCTCCAGTTCAGTCTCCTAAGAACCATGGTCAGTTCTAAGAGTTTTAACCATGTACAATACACCCCTCCCTCAGCCACCACATGGCTCGTGTCATAAGAACAACCAGACTGAAGTGCCTCAGTAAACCACAATGTCTGTTCTCAGAGCTGGGAAAGATGAGATTGAAACATGCATGACACATGGGTGCATAGGGGAAGGACAGGAAAATCAGATTTCTCCAGAACATGGAGCTTATAAAGACTTCTAGAAAGAGTGTTGAGGGACGACGATTCTGAACTGCGTTTTTGAGATGGGACGTCGGCTCCTGTCTGCAGTATGGTCAAATGTGAGGGTGAGGGAGGGGAGGAACAAAGAATGCTCCGGGGTACTGAAACAAACAAGGGGAGCCAAAGGCACAGGGACGCAGCCCATACTAAGAAAAGGAGAGCCACTTGAGCTGCTATTCTGGGTGCAGGTGAGGGGAAACCAGCAGCATTTTCGGGGAAGTTGGGCTGCATGGTACAAGGCATTCAAGGCTGTGTGTAGAGATACACACAACAGAGCCACCTGCACCTTGTGAGGACAGCGGTGGCACCTATTAAGGGTATTTTCTCATATTACTTTCTGAATAACATGAATCAAAATGAACTTATTTTTATGGTTGTCTCACGTAAATAAACCCTCCAGTGGACAAGAACCTCAAAATTTAGGTTCCACTTGTCAAGAAGGTGTGTGTTGATCGAAAACCAGCTCCCGCCCTTCTCTCTTACTCTCTCTCATATGGATCTGAGTCAGGCCTAGCTTTTGAAACTAACAAGAGAAATTCTTCCTGTGGCTTCCCACTATGGATCAAGTCCACTTGCTTTTAGACTCTTCCATTTGGTTTGATTTGGTTTGGATTGGTTCCTGGAACTGTAGACCAGGCTGGCCTCGAATTCTACCTCTGCCTCCTGAGTGCTGGGATTAAAGGCTTGCACCACCACAGCCTTATAGAACGTTCATATTACAGGCCCACAAGTTCTTATCTGCTTTTGTCAGATAACTGAAATGCTTGAGCCTCTTGACTTTTTGACATTTACAACAGACACTGAGGCTAAGAGTCAGAAGGGAGGAGGCCTCCGTTCAAGCTGAAATTGTGTGAAGTGAAAATTAGCATCAGCCTCACTGGTCAAAAGAAACCATCGGGTAATACATTTATCTACAGCAAGAACTCACCTGAGAAGTAATGCCTATCTTCCTGGTGTTTTGTGTCCGTGGTGTGGCATGAGTTGAGGAAAAAAAAAATCATTCCAGAGCCTGTCACCACGTTGGTTTATGTAAATTTGCTTCGAAATTTATCAAGGTTGGTGGCCGAAGTTAGAGATCTATTTGCTGTCTGGGTTCAATAGAAAAGAAACATTTAAATTGTATAAGAATATAAGGCCTGGTGGTGGCACATGCTTTTAATCCTAACCCTGGGGAGGCAGAGCAGGCAGATCTCCAAGTCCAAGGCCAGCCTGGTCTACAGTGCTATGGGCTATGCAGAGAAACCAACCCTGTCTCAGCCCACTCCTCGCAAAAGAATATAATTCAAACCTGTTAAATTTTTAAAGTAGGATTTTATCTAAGATTTAAAGTAACAAACGGTATGTTTGTATCATTGTAATTTTTCCATTTTATACCTTTATCAGATCTCATATCCCTCCTGGTGCTTCTGTTAGGATATTTTGCCTGGGGTCACAGTTTGTTAAGCAGAGTCACTGTGTAGACCGGCAAAGCTGGCTCAGCAGTTGTTTGGATTGCGCTTGCTTCTGGAGGAACTGTTGTGGAGGATGGATGGGTGGTTATGATGAGGCATCATTGGCTGAATGGTCAGAGGACCCTTGTGGCTGCCTTTTAAGTATACACACCTAAAGCTGAGGAGGGTGGGGCAGGCCTACTGTCCTAGCCCTTGGGAAGAGAAGGGGATTGCATCCGGAATGCAAAGGAATCTGCAGCAATGTGGGAATCCAGGCCCGCCTAGTCTATAAGAGACTCAGACTCAAAACAACCACAAAATAACAAATAAATACAGACTTAATGCCATATTTAGATCATTTCCCTCTTTGACTTAACTGAGTGATTCAACAGACACTCAAACAGCGGTCAGAATTTGCTGTTTAATGGGCGTCACCAGCATCAGCAACAGAACAGAGCAGAGAGCTCTAACCATGCAGTGGACATAGCACCTCACCCAACACAAGAGCCAGCACTGCGCTACCGCCGCATCTTATTTTATAGCTAGGAAGCCAGAGCTAGCAGAATGTAACCAAATACTGTGGTTTTAATTGGCTTGTTTTTCTCCACAATGATGTCACAAACACCCCCACCCACCCACCCATGTATAGTTAAGTTTTTAAAAAATACATACATATGTGTGGGTGGGTGGAGGTGTGTTTATATACATGCTCTGCCAATCATTTGATAGATATTTGATATAAGCTGCGCACTGGGTACAATTTCAGAGGCTGAAGATCCAGAAATAACTGCCCAGTCCCTTTCTTCACAGGGCACATGGCTAGATCCACACATGCAATAAGGGCTGTGGAGAAAGAGTAAGCCAGGAAGGGGGCAGGGATGGGTAGGAAGGCCTGTCAAGGAGAGAGACAGGAAGTCCACAAAGATTAGACTGTAGTTCGAACGACGGGCAGTCTGACCTCCAGCCAGCGTTTGCTTCCCTCTCCAACAATCTCCGACCAAAAAAACACAACAAAAAAGAGATCATAGTATTCAAAGAGAGCCATAAAAGGTGATTACAGCTGTCTACCTAAATTCAACGTGTGCTCTATTAGATAGGTGTATTAGATCTCTCTATCTTAAATCTGTAGGTTCAGTTCAATACATTATATAAGTAATTCGTCCCAGCATAGTATACGCCTCCAGTCAGTCAAGAACTGAGTCAGGGATTCTGTCCCAGATGTTGCTGAGGCACAGAGGTTTGTTTAAGAGGAAAACAAACTCTATTTAAGTACTTCCAGTAGCCCAAGCTACCCTGCCGGCAAAGTGACTTCATCTTAAACAGTTTTCTTTTAACTCTCCCATTAATGTATTTCATTACATTTGTGTACTATTTATAGTATTACTTCAGTCAGCTCATCCGTATCTGTAATTAAATAGCTGACAATGTAGAGAGACAGGCAGTGAGGAGCCTCTCTCCTGACACCTCGTCTTGTGTCCTCTGCCACTTTGAACAGTTTTTGTTCCTGTCATTATGAATCAAAGTGTCATGAAATTCAGTTGTAAACATTTTTTGCACCTGAAGTCTTTCAAGTCAGATCCATTAGAGTACCCCTGTTTTTAAAGCTGCTCTCTATTGTTTTTTTTTTAAAGATTTATTTATTTATTATATGTATATAAGTACATTATAGCTGTCTTCAGACACATCAGAAGAGGGTGTCAGATCCCATTACAGATGGTTGTGAGCCACTATGTGGTTGCTGGGAATTGAACTCCGGACATCTAGAAGAGCAGTCAGTGCTCTTAACCGCTGAGCCATCTCTTCAGCCTCTCTCTTGTTTTCATTGTTTGCTTCCAGTTAAATCCTTCTCCTGCTGATGTATAATTAAGCTGTTTTGTTAGAAACTTAGAGTGGGATCCTGAGACACACGCTGGGGAGATTTGGTTTACATACCTTATCTGTGAACCGAATGCTCAAAAGAAGTAAAATCAGTGCGCTAAACATTTGGATCCATTTCAAGTAATCATCCTCAATTCCTCCTCCAAAAATGCCAGCTTGCACTTCGACCAACGGCACATGAGAAGTGATTTGAATGAGGTTTTGGGTTAACGACCTAAGAAAATGCTCACCGGTGCGTCACAGTATGAGGTTGAAAGATCCCAATCTCAGAGCCCCAGCTGGGCTGTTGATGACTGGTAGAGGAAGGAGGCCCCAGGGATTTGTCTTCCAAACTGAGACCTGCATCTTTCCCTCCATGCAAACCACGCTGTGGCCTTGATTGTTGCTTTCCGGGATGATCGAGTGGTCTGGAGAGATTCCTCACCAATGCCACATCTTCCCATCCAGCTGCAAAATGCTAATAACATGCTTCCAGTTCGAGCCACATTTATCTTCCTAGAAAAGCAAGACATCCTTTAAAAGGAGTGTTCTGCTCGGTTTCTGCCTTTTTTCCATGTGATACTGAGCCGCTCCAGATTCTGGAACCAAATGAGAAGTCGCACAACTTCCCTTGGAAAATTGAGCAGCTGGAGAACGCCTGAGTCCCTACCTACCTATCTGTTGGCAGAAACTGCCCAGACTGCCTCTTCCTGCCTGGCACGGTGCCTACACAGGTGGTTTGGCTGTCCTGTCCTCATCTCTAGTGAGAGAATCAATCTTTTCTAGGGTCTGAGTCAAGTATTCTACATCTGATTTGTTTCTGATGTCTTACACTTAGTAGGTACTTATCAAATATTAACGGATGAGTGGGTGAGTCTTTGAAGCTGTTTACTCAGCTACATTAGATTGGCAAGTGACAATCATAGAATATTGCAAGTTTTTATACACACACACAATGTGATTGGCTTTGCTTTATTTATAATTGGGGCAGTGGCTAACATTAATGTGCAGAACTTGAAGAGCTCAGGAGGAACTGTGCCCTCTGCCTCCTTGTGTGCTCCAGCCTGACTACAGGCAGATAGTGGTACACAAAAGAGCTGAACAATGCTCACTCAAAATGGCTCAAAACAGGGCTGACCACTTCCTCTGTGAGCCCGGCTCTCACGTCTGAAGAGACAGTGCAAGTACCTATTAAACCCCAGCAAAAAGAGAAGACTCTATCATAAGGTAGACCTCATGCTACTACATTTGAACTTTTGCCCTCCATTCTGAAGAGGGAGTAACCTGTTTTTCCCAACCATTAAAATACACTGACTTCTTTGCTTTCTAAATATAAAAATACCAAACTACTATATACCCTCCCATTCTTCCCCCACATCCCCACCTTTGGCCTTTATGAGATTTACCCAGCATGCCACAGGTGATGATTTCCCCAGGGGAGCTTTCTCTTGTCAGAAGTACACGCACTAAAGAGATGCTGGGTGTTCATCTCTGAGTATGCTATATGTGGAACTGAAGACTGGAAGGAACACTTAGGAAATAGTGTTTGGAACCCTCTGTCGTAGTTCGCACGCAATGTTACTCAGCTGGGAATTTAGCTCAATGTTAGAAAGCTTGCCTAGTTCCCACAAAATTTTCCCAGTATTTCGTGCTCTTTATTGTAAGCCAGAATTTGGAGACCATGATCCAATACCAGCATACAACCAGGATATGGCAGAATTAGTTTCGTGTGTAATTGAATTTGAGTCTTTCTGTCCATTGGTCAAAGCCATTCAGGTTTTCTTTTTAGGTAGGTTTTCCCTGACAGATGGCTTATCTGTAATTTAGAAAGCATTTCGGTTGTCCAGGGTATGTTTGCCCTCTTCTTGGTGAGTGCAGACCATCCAAAGGCCGTTTGCCCAGAGCACCCTTGAAGAAATGGCTCTCTGAGAAAGAATCAAGAAAATATCAGGGTCAGTTCCCTCTCACCCTGGAGTGACACCTAGAAAAACCAGTTCCGTGTAGAAGATCACATCTTAGCATCCATTTCAAATTAGACCGGGTACATCCATCCTGGAGAGATTATAAGATCCTGAGGTATCTAATAGCTCACCGTGGGGGCTTCTCACCAGCTGTGGTTCCATACCTGCTGGCACAGGTAGAGGCCTGTGCACATGTGTGCACATTTGTATAAAGGTCAGAGAACAACCTTCAGGATCCCCTATGTTTTGCTGGCGGTGTTGGCTTTAAGGTTTAAGGAACAGTCTCATCGATCTGAAACTGACAAAAAAGCCTAGAAGGACAAGCCCTCAGAAATCTGCCTGTCTCCCCTCCTCAACACTAGCGGTAGAATTACAAGCTTTTCTCTTGACATGGGTTCTGGAGCTCAAGCTCGGATCTCTTTACCACCTTAGCTATCTCTCCAGACCTATTTTTATTTCAAAAATATGAAAAGCCTTATGTGTGTGTATATAATGCCCAGTTGGATACAGAAAGTCCACCCTTGAAGGGAGTCACCTATCAACTGATAAGTTTTGTGTAGTTTCATGTTTTCCCTCTGCTGGGCAGGTATATGATTCAGGAGCGTTTCTGCAGTACCCCCTTGTTAGCTGGAGCATCATAGCACAAATTCACAGCATCTAAGACGTTAAGCATATTTAGGCAGCCTCCATGCCAATCTTTGGTGCCATACCTCAGAACACCTCGTACTTATCAGATTTGCCCACAAAGCTATAGAATCTAGATCCAGTCAAAATTGTCTGCCAACTTCATTCCTATAGGATTGTCATGGGGGCACAGAATAGGGGAGGGGGTAGTCTTTCTCTCAGGTGCTTGAACACTGTTCCTGTACAGGGTCTATGACTGACATTTTGATTCTTCTTGGAATGCCTGTGGGATGGATTTGTTTTTAAAGCATCCCTCCATTGTTCCCGATCAGAAAGTTGACCAACCTCCAGTGTAGGAATTAGAGTTGGAGAGAGGCATGATGGGAGCAAGTTAGACACCTGCCTAGAGATTGCACAGGGAGCTCTGGGATGGATGTCAGACAAAAGGCATGTTCAGAAAGGTTGCAATGGAGAGTTGCTGAAATTGTAGATTTTAATGGTGGAATTCCAAATAGTACAATCTAGGCCTTTTTTTTTTTTTTCTTTTTTTAAGAAATTCAGCTGGATATGGCTAGTTAATTTCTGCTCTTTGCCCTTAATCCCTAGTAGAAGCATAAAGGGGGCATGTTGGTGACATCCAGAGTGTTGACATTAAGGGTGAGGACAGACCTCATCAAGCTTAGGAAATCAGAGCAAGGCTTATAAAAAACAGATAAGCCAAGACACTGGTTAGCAGCTCCACTGCCACCTCAAATGGGGGAGGGAAAGGAACCTTGACTCTGGGCGCGCTGCCTCCGACCCCAGAGGTACAATCCTTGCACTAGTGATAATACATTGGCTGATTTCTGGTACACAGAAGGCAACGTGATGAGGAAATGGATGTATCTAAAGCACTTGCCTTCTTGCTCCTGAACATAGGGACTCGCTACCAAAAGCCTTCTGGACTTGGGGAACCTCATAGGTGGGTGACTTTTTTTAGCCAGAGTATGAGGAAGCAATAGCCCTCCTTCCTCTACTTTTCTTGCTAGAATATAGAGGAAATGAATCACCTGTAAACTTTGTCCCCATTACTGACTGGGTCCGTGGAAGAAGAGCCACTTCCCTGGCAGCATGAGAGGAGACCTGAGAACTCCAGGTTTGTAGAGCCTGCCTGCCCTTAGCTAAGCAAAGCCAGGTGCAAAGGACAGCTGCCTTGATCCTGATCAACTGTGATAAACCAGGAAGTGAGAGCAAAAGCCATTGCAGGCTGGAAGAGGGCAAGGAGGACAGTGTGCTACCCTCCATGTCTATTGTTTGTTTGGTTCTCTTGTTTGTCTTGAGATAGGGCCTCATTGTAGCCCAAGCTAGCCTTGAACTTGAACTGAAGATGATTTTGAATTTCTGGTCCTTCTGATTTCTAAAATGTCTACAGACTTGCCTTTCTCTAACATCACAAAGGTATTTGTAAGAGCCCAAAGAACTGCACAGGAACACATAGAGAGATTTGGACTGGAGAGATGGCACAGTTGTTAAAGTGTTTGCCATGTCGAGTGGGCATGAAGACATGAGGTCCAGAACCCATGTTAAACACACACACACACACACACACACACACACACACACACACCACACATACACAGAGTTTGTGATGACATCACCTGTAATTCCAGTGTTGGAGAAACAGAGATAGGATTATTCCTGGGACTTGTTGGCCAGCTTAGTAGTCTAATGGGTGAGCATCCTGCCAGTTAAGAGACCCTTTCTTAGCCGGGCGGTGGTGGCACACGCCTTTAATCCCAGCACTTGGGAGGCAGAGGCAGGCGGATTTCTGAGTTCGAGGCCAGCCTGGTCTACAGAGTGAGTTCCAGGACAGCCATAGCTATACAGAGAAACCCTGTCTCGAAAAACCAAAAAAAAAAAAAAAAGAGAGAGAGAGAGAGACCCTTTCTTAAAAAGCAGGGTAAATGACACATGAGAAATGACATCCATGGTGGAGCTTTGGCTTCCACATTCATGCACACAGATATGTTCCTGTGTGTGCCTGTACAAACACATACACACGTCACAGAAACACAGACATAAAAGATGGGTAGGAAGCATGTTCGTTTACTCTGGTACATGATAATTTCTTAAACCTGACGTTTTAAAAAGTGGACTCAGGATACGTGTGTTCAAATTTACTATTGCTCTTAACGGTATTTTCCTCAAAGCTTCAGAATCACCCCGGTGTCCATCAAGAGATGGCTAGTTAAAAAATGATGCGTAATAGTGATCTATTATGACAATGACACTGCTATTTCAGAGGATGAAGTAAATCAAATCTCTCCAAGACGTGGAAGAAAAGCTTCATTCCAAAGAGTTGGGTGCTCCCATGCGTGCAGATTTACTTGGGATCTCAGGACAATGCGTGAGAGATTGCTGGCTGAGAAGTCCTCTGAGAGGTGCTTAGTGCTAAGGGCAGGGCACAGGGAGACTTCACTGACAGTGTGAACCACTCATGTCGTTTGCAGTGTGTTTGCTGTGCATACGCCATTTAAAGAAATAGGAAAGGAGTACGATAAAACAATTGCTGTGACCAATGAAAAGATCCCGCAACACCCGAGTCAGTGGTATTGATCTCAGTCTGATGATTTCTCCTTTTTTTTTCTAGGTCCATCATATGAACCCACCCACTCACCCACCATCGGCGGGAAAAAACTCTTTGCTCCCGTCCCTTTTCCGTCAGGCTCCACAGAGGATGTTTCCCCTAGTGGTCCTGCACAGCCTCCTCCTCTGCCCCAGAAAAAGGTAGTGAGCCGTGCAGCCTCTTCCCCTGATGGCTTCTTCTGGACCCAAGGTTCCCCTAAGCCACGGACAGCAAGTCCCAAGCTAAACCTAAGCCACTCAGAAAGCAATGTTTGCGCCCATGACGAGCCTCCTTTTAGCTGTTCCTTGAACCCTGGAAACCATTCCCACCATGTCTTCTCCTCTTCTGAGCCTTTGGAGAAAGCTTTCAAAGGCAGTGCTCCCTGGGCCCCAGCTCTGGGGCTGTCAAACAGCAAAGGCAGCGGCTGTGGGAGCCCCAGTCTCCAGTGCAGAGCGGCCGCCGCCTCCACGTCGTCTTCCCAGCTCAGCGTGTCCAGCCAGGCCTCCTCCAGCAGTACCCAGCTTCACCTGCACAGCCTGCTGAGTAGCATCAGCAGCAAAGAGGGCACCTATGCCAAGCTTGGGGGTCTGTACACACAGTCCCTGGCCCGCCTAGTGACCAAGTGTGAAGACCTCTTCATGGGTGGCCAGAAAAAGGAACTGCGCTTCAACGAGACTACCTGGTCACTCTTCAAGCTGACGTGCAACAAGCCTTGTTGTGACTCGGGGGATGCAATTTACTACTGTGCCACCTGCTCCGTGGACCCAGGCAGCACCTATGCTGTGAAAGTAGGTACTACCCTCCTTCCATTCGATGGTCTGACCATCTGGCAAGTCTTTTCACATCTCCAAACTTTTGGAAGCGGGCTAGTTAGCAAGCTTGCCTTTACACTTGGTACTTGGTGATCTCACTCTCTGCCTGGCCCTGGGAAGTAGCACTGTGAAATTGCTAGCATGAAGATACGATATACGGTCTGTGTGCTCTTAGGTTTGTAGTCCAGGTTGCTATAGGCAACAGCTTAGTGTAGCAGAGTTCACTTCAAGTGTTCAGCAGGTTTTTACTCTGTGTTGGGTATGTCGCCAAGATAGGAAGCTTGAGGTGTGAACATGAGCTTCCTTATGGAGCTTATAATCCAATGAGCGAAAAGGACAGTTAAGGTGCCTGCTTGTCAAGTGATGGGAGCAAGAGCATTAGACTCAGACATACATCATCCGGAACAGTATAAGCAATGGTGAATATTTTCTCAGTATTTACTGTTACAGTTAGATTCTTGGGTGGTGCAATGAATCTTTCTTGAGATTTTTCTTTGAAGGAACTTATGATAGCACCAGACAAGATGGCTGAGAGCCCTGCTGAGTATGTCCAAGGGACATGTGTGCATTCAGAAGCCACCCTCCGTAAAGAGGGGACAGGGTCAGCTACTGGGATGCTCTATGTAGTTAACAGATACCAGGATCACAGAAGACTTGGATCAGATTATGGCCAAGAGAGTAGGCACTGGTAATGAGAAAATACCGCCAGGCTTGGTGATCCCAACTACTACGGAGGCTGAAGTAGGACAATCTAAAGTTCACAGCCTGTCTGGGCTACACAGTGAGCTCAGGGCCCATCTGGATAAGTCAGCAAGGCTCTTGTCTTACAAAGGACATGGGGGAGGGGGGTTTGGGATGTAGCTCAGTAGTAAATCACTTGCTTAGCATATGTGAGGCCCCTGCTTTAATCACCTCAAGAGAGCAGAGGGAGGGAAGGGAAGGAAGAAGGCAGCTGCCCCAAGGGAGCTTCTATGCTTCTGCGGTATTATTAGTCCTTCACTGCCACTCCAGGTCTGAGCCTGGAAGCTGCCTTCTGGCTAAGCTATATTCTGTGTTAAAATGAAAAGGGCCTATTCTTTTCTGTTAGGACGGCTATATCCAGTATATTTACTTCTTGACTTCTACTAAAGCTATGTTCTAAAGTACCCATCTTTCGACTTGCAAAGATGGCACATCGAAACTGCATTGACCGCTCTACCTAACCTCCCGCTCAGCAAGCCTTCATGGAGTCTCCCTTGTTTCCCTGTTGTGACTACAAGTGTTTCTTACTGCCCCTGTTTGAAATTGGGGGCCATTCAGATGGGAGAGGGTGATTGAAAAATGATCTGAACAAGACGAACTGAACGCCCGGGTGACCGTGTGGCGTTTGTGAGAGGAGAGGACAGACAGGGGTTTAGATGTTCAGGGAGGGTGAGACCTTGCTGTGTGACTCATCCTCCAGTCTTCCTCTCCTTGTCTCTTGTCATGTGCTCTCACCTTACCTCCTGGTGCTAAACATGGAAGTCTCAGGCAATCCTGAAGGAACTTAATTCAAAGAAAGTGACAGGGATTACATGGCAAGAACCAAGTGGAGGGCCTAGCACTGAGTTCAAACCTTGAGCAGAGACTCTTTCCCGATCTACTAGTCATTGTGCCGAGTAGCTTGGAATCTAGAGCCAATTTTCACCAATATATAACACATAGTTAGGCTTTCCCAGAGGTTGATAGAAGCAAGCACTCCTCCTTATTGCACTGGGAGTTTAAGTCAGGAGAAAACCTGAACATAAGCCTTGGTCTCCACTGAAGAGGGTCCCAGAGGTTTCCTATTTGACTTTCCTGGAAAAGCAGCATTCCTCTGAACCAGTTGGGAAAAAAAAAATGAAGTTTGGGGAACAGCATCAAATACTCATGAAGCGATACTGTAATTAGAAAAGGCGTTATTGCTTTGTAAATGTGCCTGGTCTGGCGATGGGGGGCGGGGAGCTGTGAGCCTCATTCGGCGCGTGCAGCTGCTCCACTTCATTAGCGCTGCAGTCTAGACGGAATACAGTCATCTGAGAGCCCACGGGAGGGGGAGCTGGGCTTCTTCCCAGCCGCCTGTGTGTCCCTGAGCTCTGTCCATCTATTCATGTTAAGTAGAGGCCTGACACTGAAATCAAATGCACTGTTGCTTCTGAATCCCAGAGAACAATAGCTGATGGGCACCTCCTTGTGCCTGACTTTGGGACTTCCCATCACAGGCTCGTTGACCTACAATGCCGAGGCCATGTTATAGCCCTTATAGACTGACTCCATGAATATGTGGCAGAAAGAGGGGGAGAAAAGCATTAGTTCTTGTGGGTTTTGAAGCTGTTTCTCAGCCGTGTAGAGACGTAGTTCATAATTATGGGACCTATGCTGACTGACCCTTGGGCTTTTTTTCCTTATTCACGCATGGACTGGGCTCTGGTTCCAAAGCTTAAGACAAGACAAAGTTTGCACAAAGTCTGAGATTTCAGCTGAGCCCAAGATCTTTGGAAAGATTCAGAGCTAAAACCAAGAGCAGGGTCCTCTGGAAACGAGATGGGTGGCAGAGGAGGGACATGGGGGTGAAGATCGATCGTTGTCTGCCTTCCTCATTCTTCATCTCAACTGGAGAATGATCATGGGATGCCCCACCCAGGCCTCGCTGGGTGGCTGTTCCTGGGGCAACTCTCTCCAGTGGAGGGGGTGACTGTGCCTTGGGGTCTTTCTGAAGGCCCTGCTCACTGATTTTGAACTGCATCCAGCTCCTTCATTTGCATCTCTGTGCAAAATGTCAGTGGCTCAATTGGGGCTCTGGGCTCCTGTGTTTGCTGAGCTTGGAGCCTTTTGTAGCCTGTAGGAAAGACAGCCTTGGAAACCCTTGTCAGTGCCTGGCCCAGGCTCAGTCCAAGGTTGTAGAGAACTTGCAAACCAGTTCTGGATAGCTCTGCCCCATCACCTAATGGCTACAGTTGTAAAGGCAAGAACAGTCACCATAGCAACCTTGTCATTGCCGACTCACCATGGGCCAGGCTTGGTACCCAAAGCCATACCTGCATCATTTAAGCTAATCCCTGGGAGCCATCACTGCCCCAGTCAGAGCACAGAAAAAAACAGAACAAAAGATAAATGCCACCAATCATCGGCATTACTGCTTCCATATCTGCAATACAATCTGCCCACTGAAATGTATTTGTAACCCACAAATCAATACTCAAAACGTTTTCCCATCCTTTGTGGACATGCACAGGACAGGAAAACATGGGGGTGGCCTGGTGTGTGATTGTAGCTGATGGGGAGTCAGGACATGCCCTGCATGTGCTTTCTGCTCTAACCAAAAGCACGAGTTTTTATTTTATTTTATTTTTTAGTATATGCAGTGCCTCTCCTTTCAGATTCTGTGCTTTTCATTGTGGGTGTTGTCTGTGTGTTTGCTGTTCAACACCTCACACACACAAGTGTGGTGCTAAAGCACTGTTAGTGTTCATAACCAAGGAGCCTGTGATGAGCCTTACAGCAAAAATATGGGTTAGAGTATGTTAGCTCTAAGTTCAGTGTCAGCAACAGAGATGAAATGAGGCTCTCTCAGCAGTGTATAGACAAGACAGTCACATAGCCATCAGTTACTGAAAAATACAGTGACCAGAATCAGGAAAACCTTGCCCTATATTTATTGGAGCCTGCTTTCATATTCGCTAGTTCTGTATTTGAAGCTCCTTTGTAGTCTACTAGCTACTTTGTAGCCTTGCCGAGTTGATATTTAATTTAAAACCAGTCTGCTCCTTCCCAAAGCCTATACATTTGACTTAAAGAACTTTTCCTAGGTTCCAAGTCAGGTAAATAGTTTCAGCTTACACAGACTCAGTTTCCCTTCTTAGACCATCTACTGCTTTGAGTTTTGTGGGGTTTGAGGAGCTATTTTGTAAAACTCCCGGAAGCAACCCGGTACTCCACATGTTCGAGGCTCCAGAGTGTGTGCTGGGGAACAGAGATCCCAGCAACGTTCCTCCACTTGTCCACTGAGGCCTTGACAGGCAGTGACTGGCCCGTACCTTAGTATTTATATTTATAAGCGACAGTTTTGTGAGAATTCATCCTCACAGATTTTTCTATCATTTAAAAGTGTTCCAAGCCAAAGAGATGCCTCAGCCAGTGAAAACGTTTGCTGGACAAAACTCACAACATGCGTTTGAGCCCCAGCATCCACCATGGAGGGAAAGAACTAGGGGAAGTTGTCCTTTGATACCTCTACCCCCACACACTCTCACACCTCAGCCCCCCCCATATGTCATCGTCATAATAAATAATGTTAAACTTAAAAGAAAGGAAAGAAAGAAAGAAAGAAAGAAAGAAAGAAAGAAAGAAATCCAGAAAAATGTGATTTGAAAGCAGTGTGGCCAGGACCCTGAGGCAAGACACGTGGATTCCAAATCAATGTTTATTGATGTAATGAGAAGCGATTTCTGGGATAGATTATACTTTTTTGAAATTTTAATTCTGCCTCCACGATAGAGAAATTAATGTATTAACATGTTACCCACTCCTTGGTTAGCTTTAAAACACATAAAAACTTTTTTCCAGAGGCTGAATGAACTCTGCGATGCAGAATTTATGCTGTAAGGTCTATATAGCTACAATAGACGTAAATATCTGTGAACAGTATATGAACCAAACTTTGCCCAAAAGTCAGTCTGTCTGTCTTTCTGTCTGTCTCTCCCCCACCCCCATGTCTGTCTCTCTCTCTCTCTCTCTCTCTGACTCTCTTTCAAAGAATCCACAATGGGCAGGGTGGTGATGGCCTGCACTGTACTTCGTAAACACCATCATGATTGGTCCTCAGCTGCTGGTGTTTTATAATCCATAGATGGGAGACGCCTTTCTTCTCCTCTCTAAACCTGGGCAGCATTGCTTGAAAAGCAGAGGATGAGAGAGACAGACACACAGAGAGAACATCTTCAGTCCTTTCCAGTGTGATTACAGGAAACTGAGGTCTAAGAGGATCTTTCGGACTGGTTTGAGAATCTCCAGTTGAGTCGGGCTCACAGAGAACTATTAGCTTTCCTCTGGTGGCTCACCCTATCAGTGTGAGCAGAAGAGCTCATGGCTGATAGATCAAGAGATCAAGGCTGTGTGGATTTCCCCAGGCACGCTCCCACAGGGAAGTTTTATCCATCTTGTTAATTCCCGTTTTTTTTTCAACTCTGAGGATGCTCTCCAGCCCCATGGTTCCCAGGAGAGCTCACTGTTTTCTTCCTGCTGCCAAGGCTCTGTCTTGGAGCAGGGCACAGCTTCCTGCATTCATCTGCATGAGTCGGCCCTTAGGCCATTTCATACAGCAGGCATTACAAGTTTACCTAAATCTAGGAAGCAAGGAAGCCTAAGAGAAGATGGCCAAATCCTAAAAGTGTAGAAATATCATTATCTGACGTTCAGAGAGAGAGCGAGCGCATCCGCATGGTGAAATATCAACTTGCTTTCATTGGAAAGGATAGGGAGTCGGGCTGAGTTCTGTGGAAACTGGTCAGCGTTGTGAGACTTCATTCCAGCCACTCTGTGGAGCAAGTGGCATATTCCTCTTATTCCACAGTGCCCCCGAAGTACCACGGCTTGAATTATTTTCTTCTGTGAACAACACTTCTGGTGTGGATTTTTTTTTTCTGGGACAGCGTTTTTTTTCTGTGTATAGCCTTGGCCGTCCTGGAGCTCCCTCTGTAGACCAGGCTGGCCTCAAACTCCAAGAGATCTGCCTGTTTCAGCTTTCTGAATGCTGGGATTTAAGTACAGGCCGCCACCACCACCTGCCTGTGGTGGATTCTAAAGGAGAGATCCATATTTTTCTAAGAATTGTATGCTTTAGCACTAACTCTTTAGTCCTTGTGTGTCCCTTTAAGTGATGTTTAATGTATGAAGTAAGGTAAGCAATAGTTTGCCTCTTGGTATGAGGATGCCAACTATCCCGGCATTTGTTTCGCAGAGCCACAGGTCCGGCTCCTAACCTCACTCTTCCTTCTCCCCACAGATCTGCAAAACCCCAGAACCCAAATCAGCCTCATACTGCAGCCCGTCTGTGCCAGTGCACTTCAACATCCAGCAAGACTGCGGCCACTTTGTGGCCTCTGTGCCCTCCAGCATGCTTGCTTCCCCCGACACATCCAGCAAAGACCCTGCGCCTGCCGCATCCCCACACCCCCCTGCCCAGGAGCAAGACTGTGTGGTGGTCATCACACGGGAGGTACCACACCAGACTGCCTCGGACTTTGTGCGGGACTCTATGGCCAGCCACCGGGCAGAGCCTGAAGTTTACGAGCGCCGGGTATGCTTCCTGCTTCTGCAGCTCTGCAACGGACTGGAGCACCTGAAGGAACACGGGATTATCCACAGGGACCTGTGTCTGGAGAACCTGCTGCTGGCGCATTGCAACCCTCAGAGCTCCCCCGGGCCCTCTGCCACGCCTACCGTGCCCACCACCACGTCCCCGTGCCCTTCTGCGGTACCCGCAGCCACCACTGCTTGCCAGGGTGGGCCTGGTGAGAAGCACCTGCCCAGGCTCATCATCAGTAACTTCCTGAAGGCCAAGCAGAAGCCAGGAGGTACCACCAACCAGCAACAGAAGAAGAGCCAGGCCCGGCTGGCCCCCGAAATCGTGTCTGCCTCTCAGTACCGCAAGTTTGATGAGTTCCAAACGGGCATCCTCATTTATGAGCTGCTCCACCAGCCCAACCCATTTGAGGTGCGAGCCCAGCTACGGGAGCGCGACTACCGGCGGGAGGACTTACCCCCGCTGCCCACACTGTCCCTCTACTCTCCCGGCCTGCAGCAGCTCGCCCACCTGCTGCTTGAGGCTGATCCCATCAAGCGCATCCGCATAGGTGAGGCTAAGCGGGTGCTTCAGTGCTTGCTGTGGGGGCCTCGGAGGGAGCTGGTGGAGCAGCCGTGCACCTCGGAGGAGGTACTGTGTAGCACTCTGCACAACTGGATCGACATGAAGAGAGCCCTGATGATGATGAAGTTTGCTGAGAAGGCTGTAGACCGTAGGCGGGGCGTGGAGCTGGAGGACTGGCTCTGCTGCCAGTACTTGGCTTCGGCAGAGCCAGGGGCCCTCTTGCAGTCCCTGAAGCTCCTGCAACTTCTCTGAGCCTCTCTAGTCAGACCATTCCATCGCCGCCTTCCACACCTGCCCCCATGCCCTTGCCTTGCCTGCATCCGGGTTACCCTGGGAAATGGTACAAATGACTGTCGTCCTTGGATGTAATATTTTATATATATACATATATAATATAAATATGAAAGCCTGGGGATGTCATTTCACACACGCCAGCCTCCTCTCCTCACAGAGTCCCCTTTCCTCCACCACTGCCACCCCTGTAATTATGTACAGTTCTAGCTTCACGCAAGGTCCTGGGGACAGTTCCATCGACAGAACCAAGTTTGGACTCCTGCCTCACTACCCCATGATGGAGTCACCTCACTCTTGTCAAACTGTTATTTAAAAAACAACGTCCACAATAAAAAAAAAAAAAGTCTTATATTATTTCTTTTAATTGAGTCACAAAGCCCTTTAACTTCCAAGTGCTTGAGTGCACTAGAACCTTTGGTGAGTAGAATCTATTCGGTACCGAGGAGCAGACTATCTGGCTCTGCCCCAGATCCTGCACTTGCGGGGTAGAGCAGTACCTCCTGTAGCCTGGGTGTGTTGGGTGTGTTGGTAGGAGGCAATGTTCTCTTTTTCTCTTCCCACACAGCAGGATTCTTGGGTGGGATGGGGGTTAAAGTTTAACCCTGCTGCTCTAAACCCGTCTCCAGTTTGCCAAAGCTGTCACCATTGTACCACTGAGAGACCTGGCTGGAAAGCACATCTACCTGTCTAGTTCAAAGGAAAGACCCTCCAACACCGACTTCTTAGAAAGTCGTGTAAGCCATTGGAAAAAGAAACAAACAAAAGCACTCAGAGGAGGTATTTGCCGATATTCATCCGCAGCCAGAGGTGGGAGAGTAGAGTTTCCTGTTGCATGTGTTTCCTTCCCGTCCTTCCCGGGCTCATCTGACAAGGGAGCTTGGGCAACTGCTATCAGCAGCAGCAGCAGCCTTTCCAGGCAGGGAGGAAAAGAGCAGGGTGCCAAGTTGCAAAGAGCACACTTCCTTGGCAGAACTGGAGTACTCAGGCCCACAGGAGATCTCTAGTTGAGATCCACTTGTGGGTCTTTTGCTTTAAATAGTCATTTAACAGCAGGTCAAAATAATCCCAGCACTTGAGAGGCAGAGACAAGTGGATGTCTGTGAGTTCAAGGTCAGCCTGGTCTACATAGCAGGCCAGCCAGGGCTACATAGTGAAATCCTGTCTTCAAAAACAAAACAAACCCCATCAAATTCTTTTAACATATATCAGCACCCACTCTCTATTGATGCTAATATTTATTGTCATGCTGAAGCGGGGGAGGGGGGAGAATTAAGAATCAGTAGATCTTTCCTCTTAAAACCAGATACACACAGAGATGACTCGTTCAAAGAGAAGTATCTCCAAGTCCCTTGTATCTCTACCTGAGAATAACCATAACCTTTCAGCTATTGAACCCATTAGTTTCTCATTTCTTGTTAACGGCTACTGACAATTTTTAAATACACACAAAGTTCTTAATAGGTGTCTGGGGGTGTGGTTGGCTGCCAAGCAGATTGTTCTTTTCTGCCCATCGACTTCACCCCCTAGGCACACCCCATGGCCTCTGACACCATGTGAGCACACACATTCTTCCTCCCACCAGGGAGGAAGGTAGCACCTTGGGGCGGTGTTTACAAAGTCACTTGTTACTTGGGGGAAAGAAACTGACTCAAACCAGCTCTCCCTATGTCCACAGAAGGTCTTGGAACTTTGGATGCAGAAATCATGATTCTCTGTTGGATCCGTCTAAATTGGTGGAGTTGTATTTGTTCAATCCTGGAGATTTTTTTTTCAGACAAAACCTCAACCCTTGATTCTGTCTTTTGCTTTCTTGTCCTTTCTCTCTCAAAATAAATAAACAATGGAGAAGAAAGGAAGGAGCTTTCTACCAGGGGACTGCAGAGTCAACTGGAAGCACACACGTCTCTGGAGGGCATATTTGTAATCTCTGAGTTAATTGTACCTTTTTAATATGCCACCCGCTTCGGGGGGTGGGGGGGGGAGAACAAGTTGAATTTGTGAGAATGATCTTAGTAACCAAACCAAGGAAAAACAAAAGAGGGGGTGTGAAGAAGGAACCGATAACAATTCTATTTGAGAGGAATGAGACCAATTAAACTCACTTTTGGACCGCTCACCAGCCCCGCCTAGAAGAAGAAAGTGCCCGCTGGCAGGATTCTTTCTTGTGTAATTTTAAGAAACTATTCACCAGGGAGAATGAACCTTTGCCTAACCCTTGAGTCCAAAAGAAATTTGTCAAGGAGCTTTTGTTTGAAGATATTGAACAATATCCTAGTAGCTGTTTTGAAAAGAAAGAAAAGGGCTTTTTTTTTGTTTGTTTCTAAAATAGTGCGATTTCTTATATCCACCCTTGACAAATTCTAAATGTATGGGTTTTAAGCTCCTTCCCAGCAAGACAGGTCTCTGGAGTAATTGTGACATACAGCTGCCAATAACAGTTTGGCAAATAACTTCTGTCAGGCTCCACTCAGAGGATCAATAAAACTGGTTGTGTTAATTCATACTTCACCTGGGTATGCTGTTTAGTCTAGCAGGTAGCGAAACATACCAGAAACAACAGTTTTGTGTTGTAGGGCTGTAGGTCAGAAATACCCAGGGTAGGAAGAATACTGTCATCTTAAAAACTGTCTAGGCCAACACATCTTCTGGGGCTGAGGGTACAGCGTGGTGCAAGAGGCCATGGTTAAGCAAAGACTCTTGGTTTTCTCCCCCTCATTTAAAAAAATAATACTGCAAAGCCACAGTTTTTAAAAAAACACTTCTACTGTGAGCATGCATCCCTCTCTCCTCTTGGCTTTAAAACTAGCTACTGGTATTTAAACCCATTTTCCTTCTCCAGTTTTGAGTCAGGTCGCCCCCATATCGTTTGCACATATGTAATTTTTTGCCATTAATGGGCCTTTCCTAGTTTTGTGCTAAGAAGTAGAATTTTTTCTTCTTTGCCCAAATTCTTTCCGTGGGAGTTTCAATGCCTTACAGCTGAATCCTAAACATCCTTGCCAAAAGCAAGACAGGCACTTCTTCGGGGTAGTTTGTTTACTGGAACACATGGCTCAGCTTCAAAAGTCCCAGGCTCTGCAGAGCTACAGCTACTTTATATAACACTCACTGGATTTTTTTCAAGAGCCAAGGGTTGGAGAAAACCCGTGTGATGTACACATGCGCACAAAATATTATGAAAATTTGGAAGAGGGATGATACATGTTACTCTAATGACTTCTCTGAAATCTGTTCTTCAAACGCATTGCCAATAGGACTCTGGGGAGACGGCTCAGTAGACGAAGTACTTGCCCTCAAAATGTAAAGACTTGAATTTGGATCTCCACCAACCAGGTAAAAGCCAGCAGGTCAGCACACACGTGTAATGTCAGTGCTCAGGTTGGGGCAGGGAAGTGAGCCAACTCCAAGGACCTGCTTACCAGCTGATCTAGCTGAACTAGCAAGCCCCAGATTTTGTAAGGCACTGAGCCTTAGATGAAGACACCAGATGTCACCTGCTAGCCACCACACATTCACTCACAGGTGAGCATACCCCAGCTCCACACACCAAAACATACACAGACAGCATAGTCAGTGAGCTAGACAGGCCATCTTCACTCCGCTGACATCTAAAAACCTTTCAAAATCTCAAGGTAAATCTGGTAAATCTCACTAAAGTCGTAGCTTTTAATGTTAATTTACTTGCTGCTTTTAATGGTGATGTGATATAATATATAGGTGACGTGAATGGAGTTGATCCAACAGAGCCCCAAATGTGGCTAATCACAGACAGTAGTCAGTCAGTAAGGAAAGTGCTTGCCGCATAAGCATGGGGATTTGAGTTTAAGCCCCGTACTCCATACTAAAAGCCAGGCACATTGGAAGAAATCCATTCCCATGATAGAGTAACATCCTTGTTGTTCTTATACATGCTTATGTGTATGTATGTATGTATGTGTCAGGAAGCTTTTACAGTAGTAGGTTTTTTTTTTAAATGTGGCTTTTTCAAAGGCCTTTGTGTTAGTTATCCCTCCTGTCCCTCCCCATTTAGACACTATGTGCCAGCAAACACAAAACCCAGTACCAGGAGTGGCCTACCTCTTAGTGAGTTTGTTGGCTTTTCGTTTAGGCTCCGCCCCACAGTTACCTGGCAACAACCAGATGTGTGATCCCTCCTAGCGCTCTTGCTCTCTCAGTTCTGCTCACTTCACTCTTCCCACTCCCCTGTCCCTGACTCTCCATGTGTTCATGGCCAGCCTCTACTCCTCTTCTCCTCCCCTCCCCCATCTCTCTCTGCCTTTCCCTGTCTCTACTCCCTCAACTCCCCTCCCCATGCCCTGAATAAACTCTAGTCTATTCTATACTGTCCTGTGGCTGATCCCTCAGGGGAATGGAATGCCTCAGCATGGGCCGACAGAGGCACCCCCTTCCCTACACCATACTGCACCTCCACCAAACATTTTCCTACCTTTCTCTTATCTTTTTATAAAACACAACAGAGCTAGCTGTTGGTCAGTGGGGTCTCAAATACCTCCAAACATACAGGCTGTTATCATTGATCTTGGTTATCCCCCCATTACTGAAGATACCACAAACTTGCATTATAAAGCATGGAGAAATCAAGTGTGAGCTGATCTGGAAGCTTCATCCCTACTGGCTAGCTTTCATGGTGCCAGAAGATGCTGTGGATGAAATAAGAGAAGAAAAGTCAAGGCCAGTCTTAGCCAGCTGGAAACCCTGTAAGCCACAATAATGACTGGTCTAGCAAGTATGCCCACTAGTGCAATAGCGGAATTAGTTTTAGCATAGTAACCAACCCATTTCTGGTTGAGTTTAAGGTCTGTTCCATGAGATGGACCAAAAACCGGCACCATCTTCAGGGCCAAGAACCTGAGGCTAGATGGATCATGAGACCTAGGGGAGAACCCTAGAATTGATTCTGCCCAAGGGACACAGTATTAAAACGACTCCTAATGACTTATTGCTATACTAATAGATGAATGCATCTCTGCACTTATGTATTAATGCATTTCTCATCAGAGAAATGTCTGTTAGCTGTAGATAGCAATTAACTCAGAGACCCACAACTGGTCAGCATTCAGAGAGCTCAGTCCTAAAGGAGATATGACAATCATACCTCCTCTTCTTCTTCCCCCTCCCCCTCCCCTCCCCCTCCTCCTTCTCATCCTCCTCCCACTCCTAAGGAATCATCACAGACAGGGAAACAGAAAGTTCTAAGAGTCAGATGCTGGGTAACTACAAAGAAACAGTATTTTCTGGACTCTATAAGGAAGTCACATATATAAACTCCCCATGGTTGTGGCCTGTGTGAACTCAAGCCTGATAAAAACTCAGCATAGAGAGAGGAAGACAGTCAAGAAGTCCCACACACCAGGCTGAGGACTCCAGACATTGGGTACCTGCTAGAAAGATGAGGGAGATGCAGTTTTCTTTAAAGTAGTGAGAGACACCTGGTAAGTCATCTACATTCCAGGGCAAGGCAGGCCCCACATCTAAGAGTATTGAAGCAACACATATTGAGCTCACTAACGGGGGATGGGGGGGATGGGGGGGAGAGCAGGCAAAGTTAGAGGGAGGTCAAATGAATAGGAGGTGGTGGTTAATCTGGTAAGAGTTGGGGGAAGGAGATGAATATGATGAAAAAGCCTTGCCTGAAATTCTCAAAAAATTAATAAAATATTATTACAAGAAGATAAAAGCTAGGCATATTGGTGTGCTTCTGTAATCCCTGTGCTAGGGACGGAATGAAATGCAGAGCCTTGAAGCATGCTGGCCAACTTGGTGAATTCCGGGCCAGCAAGAAGCCTTGTCTCAAGGTGGATAGCATCAGAGGAATAACACCTGAAGTTGACCTCTGACCTCTACGTACTCTAACATGTACACACACCAAGACACAGACACATGCACACAAGATCTCTCTCTCTCTCTCTCTCTCTCTCCCTCCCTCTCTCTCTCTCTCTCTTTCTCTCAGACACACACACAAACATATACACACACACACACAAAGTATGTGCAACCAAACCAAAAATTAATGAGATATTTTGAGCTAAGGGTGCATGTCAACTTAAGCTTCTCTCCTTCGTTCTAGTGCAAATTAATACAGGTAAAGGGGCAGCCGGTGTATAATTAAGTGTCATTAAGTGTCGTCCCAAGAATGGAACTTACATCCCCGAAAGGCGTTAGAAGGAAGCTTGGTGGGATTCATGGTCCCAGGAAAAAAAAAATTCCACATTAACTTATGAATGATTTCATCAATTCAGATTGAAAAACAAAACAAAAAAAAAAAAAGGAAGGGCCCTTCCTAGACACCCTCTATCTTCTCAGAGGTCACCAGGGGTAGAGATAGGTGGAGGAAGTTGAACATGGAGAAGGAAGGGAGAATCCAAGACTAAGAGACAAACCGGTCACATCTCCATGTGCTTACATCCAGTCCTGTGACAGTCCACAGCCCTGAAAGGCCATTTGTGTCTACCTGCCGTGTCCTGGGATCATAAACAGAATTGTCTGTTTTTACATTTCCAAAATGTCTACAAGAACAGCGGAGGTATGCCTGCTTCTGCCTTACTAGATTGTGGGGAGCTCAGTTTCAAAACTGGAAGTCCGCAGAGTCCTTACAGATTAAAAGACTCAGAATTTGCTCCTCTGTGGCTCTGAAGGTGGAATTTAGGGTTGGGCAATTCAGCAAACCCTGTGCTATCCCTTAGCCTAGAGCAGCGCCCCCACCCCCCACCCTTTTACATCCTGGACTGACACTGCCTGGGTTTTTCTAAAGGAATAATGAGGTGTTCTCTCCCCTCCTCCTCCTCCTCCTCCTCTTCCTCTTCTTCTTCCTCCTCTTCCTCTTCTTCTTCCTCCTCTTTTTGTTTTTAAATCTGCTTTTAAAACATAAAGTAATGGATAGCAATAAAAAGCATCTTCCCACCACGCTACCAACCCATCCCTCCTTCCTCCTGTTCCTGGCCACTCTCTATAGTAGCCAAACTGGCCACTCTCTGCTTTACCCTCTCTATATTTTAGTCTGCACAGATGAGCCAGACGCCAGAAGCCAGCTCTCCACAACCGTGGCTTCTGCATGAGCAAACTCACCCAACCAGAGATTATGAATATTCATGAAAAAAGTTGCACTGGTACCACACACACACTGACATTTTCTCGACATTAGTCCCTAAACAATGCTGCACAACAACGTTGTGTCAGGTGTCATAGGCAGTCTAACGTTGTATAAGGCATAAAGGCAATTAACTGTACAGGTTATATGCAAACAGGACCCTGCTTTACATTAATAATCTGAGAGTCCAACAATCTGGGCATTCACAAGGGGATCTCAGGGCCATGGAGAGATAACTTGTGGACACTTGGCTCTCCTCCTGTCACAGGATCCTCAATAGTCACAGTCCGGACAGAGCCATCTCTCCATTCTCTCAGAATAAGACTCAGCACTCCTCCCGTCCTTTGCAGGCTTTGACAGTCCCAGCCCAGCAAAATCTTCAGGTATCTCGCCTGGTCTTGCCTCTTGTGTTGGGTCTCAGGACAACCCATTCAGTTCCCTCGGGAAATTAAAGATTGCTTACTTCCCATACAGAAATCTTCCAGTGTACCCTAAACCACAATTGGTGTTGGCAGCAGGCTTCTAAGCCCAATGATAAAATTCATCCTGAACCCAGTGTTAGTGCCTGGAGCAACACTGGTAGTGTTTGCATTTGAACTTCCACTTCAAAAATCTGGCTTTGATCTTCGGCAGCAAACTCAACATGAAGACCACAGCTTGTTCTCAGGGGAAAATACTCAAGCATTAGCTTCCAGGCTGGTATCTAAGGAAGAACGGGGCTGTATGACCCCATGCCCTGGCTTTTCGGTGGCTCCACTGTGGTTAATTTCTTTCCGTGACTTTGGAGAGCTTTGGTGAACACAGCAACAAGGACTCCACTCATCGAAATCAATTATGGAACTTGGACTTAATTCTTACACAAAAGAGCCTGGTGCTGTTAGTTCTGGCTGACTCTGCCTGTGAGTCATGGGCCGTTTCAAGCACCTGACTGAATTCGGATAGCGTGAAGCTAGCTGGCTGGGTGTGAACCAGTGGAACGGTTCCCTGCGGAGACAGGCGTTGGGAGAGGGACGTGGGAGGTGGGGAGCGCACACAGCAAAGGGCACCGTGCAGATCCCTTCTCAGCCAGTGCTTGCTGAGCCCCTGCAGCTGGGCTTGGCAGGCTCCTCCCAGCTATGAATCACACGTTTGATAACAGCCAAGACCTGGGCCAGCTGCTGGGCTCTGGCTTATCACCCCACAGTCCCTTTTGTCTCAGTTCTGAAAAGGCAATAGCCCACTGGGGACTGCATTGGAATGACAAAAACCAAGAGCATTGTTCAGGGGAGATGGAGGCCGTTTGTGTCCTTTTGGTAGACTAACCATTTCTAAGCAATGCCCAGCTCATAATAGCCCCTACAAAGGAGCTTTATACTGGGGAGCAGGCCTGGGGGTGGGGAGTATTGCTCTGCTGGGGGGTATTGTCACATTCCAGGGGACAGGCCCAGTGAGGTCTGGAATTTCTCTTTTGTGGATAGTTCTCTGAAGGGGCAAAAAAAGAGGCAGAGAGACACTTAATATTCCGAGTGTGGTGCTGCCAAGAGCATGCGGGAGCCCTGGGAAAGAATGCTACAAGACAGGGCCCTGTGTGGTGTCTGTGTGTCTGTAAGTGAACACCACTCCCTTTGGTGACCAGAAAACGGTCTGACATTCACGTGATTAGTCTGGCTTTCACTCAAGTACCCCTGTGGTCTGTGGACCCAAACAGGAATTCATTAATACGGGTGACCTACTACGGATGCAGGAGAAGAGGTTGCACTGTGGTGTCTGATGGAAGTACTGCAAAATCATGAATGGCATAATAATAGCCTCTTTGTTTACCTGCCTTCTCTGCTCCAGAAGACTTAACTGAGTCTTGCTATTTGAAAGATCATTCTACCTTCTTACAACATTTCTCTGCTTTGTGGAGAAATCTGGGCAGGTCAGTTGGAGTTTAACAGAGAATTGATGTTTACAAAGGTTACATGGATAAGGAAGGGTGCATTCAAACCTAGAGTCTGGATGGGTGTCTGCCTTCCACTCTCTGCTAAGCACCACATATGTGGTTACATGTTAACTGGTAGAGATTCTTCAGCCTCTTGGCCTTCCTTCAGCATTCAGTTCACGCCATCCTGGCTCGTGACAGCTAAGGCTTTGTACTGGCTAGTTTTGTGTGTCAACTTGGCATAAGCCTCTCTTGAGGAAATGCCTCCATGAAATTCAGCTGTAAGACATTTTCTCAATTAGTGACAGAGGGAGGAGTGCCTAACCTATTGTGGGTGGTGCCATCCCTGGCTGGTGGTCCTGGGTTCTATAAGAAAGCAGGCTGAGCAAGCCAGGGGAAGCAATCCAGTAAGCAACACTTCTCAATGGCCTCTTCATTAGCTCCTGGCTCCAAGTTCCTGCCCTGTGTGAGTTCCAGTCCTGACTTCCTTTGGTGATGAACAGCAATGTGGAAGTGTAAGCTGAATAAACCCTTTCCTCTCCAACTTGCTTCTTGGTCATGATGTTTTGTGCAGGAATACAAACTCTGACTAAGACATGCTTCTTTATCTCTCTGAATTTATCTCACTTCTGGATTATTCTTCATCTGGGAGACATATCCTTTTGCTCTGTCATCAACCGAGTATTTCATTAAGTAGACTGTAAGCCGTTTGACAGTGCGGACAAAGTTCTAAACAACATCCCCACTTCCCTAGCCTCTTGCATTATATTCTGTAGGTGTTAAGTAAATGCCACTTTTCTCTTCATTATGACAGAAACAAGTTAGGTGGAGGTTTGGAGGAGACTTCTTTAGGCTCACCATTTCATAGAAGCCACAGCCTGGCATGAACGGAATGGGCAGAGGCATAGAAACTGCAGCTCTTCTTATAGCTACAGATCAACCAGGCCCAGAAACAGCATCAGGTGTGGCCTCCAAAGGCTCACTAGTGTCTCACTTCTGCCAGCCAGGTGGCACCTCCTAAGTGCCACAGGCTTTAAAGGGTTGAGGAGCAAGAGCTCAAAACCTGAGCCTGCGGAGGGCATTCAGATTCAACCCATAACAAATATGTTAGGACATCTCTGATGGTTGCAAGGCCTACAGATGATAACCGATAAACAAATGATTCCTCACAAGCCATACCAGGTTCACAGTGGGCGGAGTGCTAATATATGCTTTGTGTCCCTACAACCCTCTTGGGTCAGACAGCATCCCTACAGGGCGGCGGGACAATGAGCCCCAGAGAAAGTGAATTTCCAGAGAGTCCTATGACTGATAAGTGGCAGGGGTCAGCCAGAGTCGAAGTCTTCCATATTCAGATTTGATGTCCTTTCTACCACATTATAGCATAATCGTTATTCCTGACAAATAAGACACGACAATGCCCAAGGACCCACAAACCTCCGCCCTCATACTAAAGTCACTGTTTATTTTTCTTGTCTTAGGCAGCTTCCGCTGCGAAGATAACACCTGTAATCCTAGTGTTTGGAAGTTAAGGCAAGAGGATTGCCATGAGTTCAAAGCCAGTCCAGACTATAAAAGAAGACCTTATTGCAAAAATAATGACAAAATGTTAAGCTCAAATGGGCATTTTATATTTTGCTAGGCATGTCATGCAAACATTTGTCTTTCAGAAGCAAGTAGCACTGAGATGAACAGAGAGATAACAACACAGGCATAAAAGCTTCTTTTTGAAAAGAAGAAGTCTTGTAATACAGCCCAGGCTGGCCTCGAACTAATGATCTCCTGCCTCAGCTCCTAAGCAACAAGAACAGAGAATTGCTGTGCCAAGCCCAGTTCACACGCTACTTTTATTAGAACTGTTTTCAATGGAATGACTCTAATTGCACTGGTGACCTTCCCCCTGACACCCTGAAGGAAGACTTGGACCAACTCCTCCATCGGAGCCCCTGCTCTGCCGTAGTACAATCTTCCTGTTCTGAGACCTTGTGGGCTGGGTGAGATACCTACCTAGCTCAGCACTGCCAGCCTCTGTACCAAGCTATGCTTCTATATTCCCCACACCCTTAGGAGCAAACTTGAATTCAGACTGCCTGCCGTGATGCCACAGTCAACTTCCTGAGGTGTCTCTCTCTGCCCCTCAGGCGTCTCTGTGTTTGATTCCAAGTAGGATCACAGAGACCATGTAGTTTCTTTGCCAGGCATATATGATATGCCCAATTTTGCTGCCTATCAAATAGGCAATCTGGACAAAGAAAGACAGAGCAAAAGGCCTTATGCTTCCTAAGCTGCCTGCTTTGTGATCTACACCATGAGAGTTTTTTTGCTAGAAATCTTAGGTTACTACTATGCTAACTTGCTGGATGCTCATATCTATGCTCACACTCCTAAACATAACCATCCTGGTGCCACTAAACCTAAGTGAGTTCAGAATGCACAATTCTATGCTGAGAGGTATGCTGGACGGGACAGAGACAAAACCTCTAAATATTGTCATTTTAAAGGAATACAGTCCCGATTTCAGAACAAAAAGAAACCCATGTATGAGTTTCCCCAAATTTAATTTGCATTGAAAGAAACACTTTTACTTCTTGGCAGTGGCTCGTAGTGCTTTCTTTCAGAGCTGCTGCTCACTGTTCTGTTTTTACAACAGAAATTTGGTTTTCTCTGGCTTCCTGGGACTCAGGACTCTGACGAACAGTCCCGGTGCTCTTAAACAGTAGTCGTTGGAGTTCAGACTAACTGCTTTCGCTCCCTTTTCTGGTCTTCAGGTCTGTCTGTCAAAATGAGCTAAACCCTAAGCAAATCATTCCATGGGGTCCCATAAAGCCATGTGAGAGCTAAGGCAGGAAGAGTGTGGTTTCAGAAATCACTTTGATGGTACCAGAGTAATCTCTTCAGCCCAGGGTCCTGAAGATCGTGTTGCCAGAAGTACGGATATGTTAGCTCAGTTCCCTGCATACAAGCTCCTTCTTCCTCCTCCCCTTGCCTCCAAATAAATAGCTCTCTGGGGCAGTGATGTCTACATCAAACGCTCCTTGTCATTCAGTGGACTTTCCAGATGGGAAAGTGTTTGTTTTGGCTAAGAATGACCGTTTTCTCTGCATCCGGAGGTGGACTCTCTCGCAGGCCTTAGCAGTAAGATTGCAGCTGCCTGTTCTTCCCAACTGCCATCGCCCAGAAAGGTCAGAGGAAGTGAAGACAATAAAGGCTGGCTTCCCCAGCGCATGCGTGCACACGCACGCATGAACCAAGAACTGGAGACCCCCAAAAGAGAGCAGAACCTGCTGGTTAAGAAGTCCTTAAATCTCGTCTCTGGAGTCTAGTTAACAACATCAATGCTTGGCAAATTCTGAGAGTAAGTGCACACATGGAGATCAGAAGACAATTTGTGAGGAGCCCATGCAGGGTACTACCCAACTAAGCTGGCTCACAAGCTTCTAGATGATTCTCTTGTCTGCACTTCCCTTCTTGCTGTGGGAGGAATAGGATAATGGATACTTGCTACGTCTAAGCTTTTAGGTAGGTTCTAGGAATTGAACTAGAAACTACAACAAACAAATAAAAACCAATCATGAGGTAACGTATGCGAATCTTAACTGTTTAACCACAGAAAACTCCTAAGGAAATTTATCTCCATTCACGTTTGTGGAACATGCCAATCCTGGAGGTCTTCCGTTTGCCAACTACACATCATAATGAAATCACTGTCTGATGTTCTCTGAGGCCTTAGCAGTTGTTGCTATGTTGATTGATAGAGATGGTGGCTTTGTTTAGTTATTAAGAACTATAATAATCTTGGCAAGTTTTCCAAAATCCCTTAAACATCCCTAAGACACTTTCAGTTGGGTACCATGTGACCTCAATATCCTTAGTACAAAATGCATTGCCCATCCCACAGTTGATGGGTATCCGGATTTGGCAAAATGATTATGATTTCCTGTGCACATTTATGTGGCATATTTTTCTTTTATTGTTATTTTTAATTGAAAATTCATACAATAAAATCTGATTATGGTTTTCCCTTCCCCATCTCCCGAATCATCCAATTCTCCCCCTCTTCCCCACCCCTGATTTTCTCTACAAAACAAACCAGACTAAGGACAGACAGAAAGATGGAAGGAAAGAAAAACAATAAAAGAACATAAGAAACACACACACAAACAAAACCCATAAAAACACAAATTGGAAAATATAATATACAAGCAAAAGACCACCAAAGTAAAAGATGCCCTAACAAAGCAATATGAAACAAACAAACAACAACAACAAAAAAAAAACATTGAGCTTTGTGTTTGTGTGTTGGTCATCTACTGCTGGGCATGGGGGTGGGGCTGCCCTTAAATGTGGTTTATATAACCAGTGAGACTCCATTGAAGAAAACGGATTGTTGGAGATCCCTTCTTGGATAGGTCCATTTCCCCTTCTCAGGACCGGACTCTTATCTAGCTTGAAGCTGTGCAGGCCCTGTGTATGCTACCACATGTTATTACATGTGTCCATAGCTTACTCCTTCTATTGAGTGACATTCCATTGTATGAGTACACCACAGTTTGCAGTGTCGTTAACTTTTTCTTGTTTAAGCTGGTAAACAAACAAACAAAAAGAAAACATCAAAATTGTGCCCCTTACTGGGGTACCCTGAGTTGTGAGATTACGGAAATGTATCTTATTAAACATTCATTATTTCCATAGGAAGAAAGCATTTGAAATATCTTCTTGCAGTTTTTTTTTTTTTTTAAAAAAATACATTGTATGTAACTATCGTTGATAGTATCAGATACAGTCCTTCTCATCTTTTGATGAGGTCTGTTGCTTCCAGTCTAATGTTTCAATTGGTAAGATGGCGGGGAGCACTCACACACACACTCGAGTGTAGTTAGACGTCTGCCTTCTTTTCTCCTGGTAAACACATAAGAGTAGAATAGGCTTCCAGAGTAGGTGTTAGCTGAGCTTTTTAGGGCTCTTTAAAGTACTGCATACTTGAATACAGCATGTTGGAGTTCCTATTCATTTTAACTTTATAGACCTTTGTCTGTATTGTGTGTGTGTGGAAGAGGGTAATTTCTGGTGATCTAAATAAGAGATGATTATAGAAATGAACACGTGTTTTCAGTTTCCTGTTCCATATCACAAAGAGGTGTTTTTTGTTGTTGTTGTTGTTGGTTTTTTTTTTTTTTTTTTTTTTGGTTATAAATAGCATGCAAACTAATTTACCTTCCTAGCAAAGGTTTTGCCTTTCTGGTCTTCACACCTCCAAATTATTTGTTATTATTGTTGGCCTCGGCTGTGACCCCCCAGCTCTTCCATGAATCTCTTCAGAGAATAGGGTAAGAGGAAGCCAGGGAGGTAGTGAGCCAAGAACCTCAGACTGGGATGACAATAAAAAGGGGTTGTCAAAAGCACCCAGGGCCAATTTCCAGACTTTGATCAGTGTTCCTGCCCAAGCATGGGGCTTATGTACAGCTACTTATAGCCTGATCAAAAGATCGTTTTCTATCTCACAGATCACTTACTTGTAATCATGAGAATATTCCCGGCTTTTATAATCATTCTACTTAAAAAAAAAATCAGTCTGGAAGTTACATTAGAAAGTAATTGCTTATATATTTTCCAGTTTCACAGCCTTCTTAAGACTTTTTTTTACAAGTACGACTTCTGTCTTCCTAGCAGTCACACTCTCCTGTCATAAATGCTAACGGACGTAATCATGAAAACAACCCCAGGGGCCCGTGAGAGAAAGATCTACTGTTGATAAACGGGATCTGAGTTTGGTTCTTAGCATGCACATGGTGGCACACAACCATCTGTGACTCCATTTCCTGGGGATGTGATATCTTTCTTTGACCTCATCAGGTATCAGACACCCACGTGGTGCACATCCACATACATGTGCATGCCGTGATGGCTATTGCTGGTTGTCCAGTTGACTACATCTGAAATGAACCAAAACCCAATGATGGGACATACCCGTGAGAAATTTTTGCTTAATTTGAAATGGGGAGATCTACTTCTAATCTGAATCGCTGAGGTGGGAAAACACACCTTTCATACAGATCTTGGAGATGTGAGAACCCACCTCTAATCTCTGCCATGCCTTCTCCTGGAAATCTATTGAACATGGTAGAAGGAAGCTTCTGCTCTTGGCCTGATTGTCCTTGCCTTGTAGCAAGTCCCTTCCTTCACTGGCATTAGAGCTGACTTTTTTTTGGGGGGGGGGGACTGTAGCACACACTAAAGACGAGCTGAGACAGCCAATTTCATGGACTGAACAATTACTGAATTCTTGGATCTTCCTTTCATAGGCAGCCATTATTGGACTAGCTGGACTACAGCCTGTAAGCCATTCTCATAAATCTCTTTCACTCTTCTGTCTGTCTGTCTGTCTGTCTGTCTGTCTCTCTCTCTCTCTCTCTCTCTCCATAGATATAGATATAGAGATAGAGATAGAGATAGAGATAGAGATAGATAATTATATAGAATTCTGTGTTCTTATTCTACCAGTTCTACTACTCTAGAGAATCCTGACTAATACACAGACAAAATACTCATCACATAAAACAGATATTTAAAAATAAGGTCTTTTTAAAATGTATAAAATGATTTTGCATTACTACTAAGTCTGGGGATTCAGAATTTGTTTTTCTGTTAAATGTAACCACTGCAGTTCTTTTTATGGAAGGCTGGCCTTAAGTTGAAGTTATGGGTTTCCTCTTCTGTCAGCTGCTACCCTGGAGAGGAACTGGACATGATGACACTTGTCATACATCAGCCAGCCCCAATGGAGTCCCAAGGGTACAGGGGTGGTTTCCCATGGATTCTAGGCAGGGCCTAGTTCTCTGATGCTGCCTTCTGTTTTGGTAGTGTTTGGAGGGTATCTGAATGGGCATGGTCTGTGTTTGTAGTCACCTCCAAGGCTTGGAGCATAAGGTGAGGCACAGGGTGAGCTATCTGCAAATTGATTCAATCAGTCTTAACTTACAGTGAAAGCTATTGAACTATATGAGCCGTTCTGAGCCTCTACCTTCACCATTTAAAATGGAGATCCGTAAAGAAGAATGCTTCCCGGCCTCTTTTTCTCTTACTGTCACTTCGCCTGAAATATCTCTTGAGAATTGCTATGTCTATCTTATGGTTTTTTTTTTTTCTGCATAAAGTCAAGGTCATTTGGAAATGGTCAACTAGCATTTTAGCAGGAGTTTGCCCCTGAGCCTCCAAGTTGCCAGCAACTTCCTTTTCCCTTTCTCTACCCACATTACTGTTCATTCTCTTGCTCTCTCTGGTTTCCCAGGGTTCTCTCTCACCTTGTGCCAGTGGGAAGGTGCTTCCACTAATTGAAAGACTCCCAGAGAATTCCCCCACCCAGGGGGATTTCCTGGCTGAGTCCTTAGCCCCTGGCCCAGTCCAGGTGGCCAGCTCTTCGGGAAGTGGTTCATTTCCTTTCAGAGTCTGCCCACCTCTCAAAGCAGAGCGGCAGAACCAAGATCCTAACCCAGAGGCTAGCAGCTGGAGGGGAAATTTCTTCCCAAGCTTAGTCTTTCCCAGTCTTGTTATGGTGAAGCAGAAATCCTTGATTTTTGACCATCCTGCTGCCACCGCTGCTTAAGTACATGTTGCTGCCAGGTCCTTTGGAAATAGCTGGAGATAGATGCCATTCACTCTGTTCAAACTCAGAGGAGGATGGGATGAAAGCCAAGCACTGTATCCTTGAGTTCCATGATGACTCAGAGGCCCAAATGATGACCCCGACTTTCGTCATCTTATTTGGATTGTCATCTGATTCAGCAGAACTCAGTGTGGCTTTTGACTCAATCCAGCCTTTTCCGGTTCCTTGGAGGGATGCTATATATGGAGATTTATAGGAACCACCCATGAATATGGGCCCACTCCTTTCCCATAGCTCGCAAGCCTTCCTGGGACTCTTCACAGGCCTTTAGTAGCCTTTTTCCACTACATACATGGCTGTGGTTAAGGAAATGGTCTATGCTCTATGGAGGCTCTCCACAGTGACCCAGAAGCCCCAGAGCTCTGATTGAGTGAGTTCCCTGTCTGTTCTGAAGCCATCTGGCCCCCATAAGGGGACATGTTCAGGCCTCTGAGAAAGTGTCACTTCCACAGTTCCCAAGAAAACTGCCTTTTCTTAGGACATGCTGTGAAAGGTGAGGTGGCAAGCCAACAGTGGTCATGCACTAGTACCTGTGGGTGAGGCTGTGGTGACTGCTGAAATCAGTTTAATGGAATGTTCCGGATATCTCTCCCTTCCAGTCAAGGTTGAAGATGAGGTCTGTGAGTCAGAATCAAGATAGATGTATGCAAAACTGCACTCCACGGGCAACAAAGAAGGAAGAATATGCTGGCCCCAGTGGAGGAGCAGAGATGAGTCACCCGGCTGTGTGTGCTAGAGCCCACGGTGGAACTCAACTCAAGTTCCAGCCAGCTAGACACATTCTCTTCTAACAAACTGAAAGTCTCTTACTTCGTGAATGACTTTGCTCATCTCTAGATGTCCTGGAAACCAATGGGAGGAAGCCTCTTGTCTCTCCCAGCGGCCTCTATGAGTAAGGGGGTCTTCAGGTGTGCAGAGGACAAGGTAACGTGCTGTCCTGACACATGGTAAGGAGCCTACACCTGTTGATTCACTGAGGTGAAAAAAAAAGGAAGGTCTGTGTTTATAGCGATTCCCAGAACTCCCTCCCTTAAGCCCCCAATGAGTCATCTTTTCTCGACAAAAGACCAAAGGGGAAGTTTTGCTGCCCTAGAGTCAGCACTGATGGGTGCAGCACTTCGAAAGAGGAGACTCTGGTGGCTGAGTGAATGAGAGAAATGCAGTGGCCCAATAGTGAGATACAGCCTATGGTCACTCCCAGAAATACAGCACCCTATCCTATCCCATTTCATTGGCTCTGTATCTCTGGATTCATCCAACCTGAGATTTAAAATGTAGGGTGTGGAGAATTATTATCTGTATGGAACACAAACAAACTTTTCCCCGCCATCATCCTTTAAACAACACAATATAAAAACATTAACCTGGAATTTATGTTGAATCCTGTGTTTTAAGTACCCAGAGATGACTTAAGTGTATAGCGGAATCACAGAACTTTTTTTTTTTTTTTTTTTGGAGACAGGGTTTCTCTGTGTGGCCTGGGCTGTCCTGGAACTCACTCTGTAGACCAGGCTGGCCTCGAACTCAGAAATCCGCCTGCCTCTGCCTCCCAAGTGTTGGGATTAAAGGCGTGCGCCACCACTGCCCGGCAGAATCACAGAACTTATATGTAAATAGTATGTTGTTTTACACAGAAGACTTGAACACCTGATATCCAGTATCAGATGCTTGGCTCTTGATATCCAGTAGAGGGAGGGGTATTGTTGATCCCATTTCCCAAGGACTCCAAACAACAACTAATTTCTAAAGGTACCATGGTCCTTACTGAAAGGACCACCTACTTGGACCCAGCCAGGATGAGGCTGGTACAGCTCCAACTGGAGTTGGGTTGGTATGTTCTGTGGAGCATGGGTTTAGTGTTCAGGATTCTGAAAGGCTCTAGAAGCCACACCTGTGATAGGTCTGAGCATGAAGGACAGCACCTCATGATATCAAAGAAGCCTGTGGCAGGGCGGGTAGTCAGCTGGTTTGGCTGGTCTTTGATGCTCAGTACACTTGATGTGTTTGGGGGCCGGTCTATTCCCAGCATCTCTCATTCCCCGGGGAGAAGCCGTTTGCATAATTAAGAAGGGATGGATGAAAAGCAGCTGAGCTTGGGTACCAGGCTAGATCAGCCTGGTAAGCAGGGTAAAACTCAGTCAAGTGCCTCATCTGCAGGAGAGAAGACCCTGGTTCTAAAACTTGGTCAGGTGCTTCATTTGCAAGAGAGAAGACCCTAGATTCTTCTTCATGGTTACTTCCTCTCAGTCCGATTTCTTACTATGGATGCTTTAAAGGGAGTCCAGTACCACAGCCTTCCATCCCAATCATCTCCTCTCCTGTCAGGACTGCTCACTCGTCCTTTCTCTTATCGCCCTTCCCCCCCATTATGTATGGGACCATTGAGTAGTTACCCGGTGCTTAATCCTTCATACATATGTGTGTGTGCAAGGTCCTAGCCTTCCCTCTAGAGAGCTTAACCCACACCATAAGAGGACCTGTGGTATAGTCACTGCTGGTTGCAAGAGGCAAGCAGAATTGGGTCCCTAGCGCAGCTCTCTTGTCTGGATATGGGATGGAGGAGGATTCTCATAGGGCAGGCAGGCCTCGATTCAAACTAGGTCTTGACAAATAAAGGGGTGCTCAAACAGTCCAGGATTAGAGAATTGTGTTTGTGTTGCATCTTGGTGAGCAGTGACAGCAATTGGCTGTGTCAGAACTCACTGTAGGTTCCACAGGCTGAGCGCCCTTCATGTAAAAGCCTGCAGTCTGAAATGCTCCAGAGTCTGATTGAACCTTCTAGAGTGCCAGCAATGATGCCGCAACTGGAAAATTCCATGGCTGATCCCAGGTGACAGTCAGAGTTGATCTACCACATACCACATAGTATTACCTTCTGGCTGTATACGGAAGATGCATATGTAACCCAGATGAAAGCTCAGGCTGTTCATGGGTGATGGCTGTTCTTGGTTGTCGATTTGACCACATCTGGAATTAACCAAAACCCAAGTGGCTCAGTACACCTGTGAGGGACTTTTCTTAATCAAAGCATTTGAAATGGGAAGACTTACTGTTAATTTTGGTCTTTTAAAATGGGAAGGTAAACCTTTAATCAGGGTCACACCTTCTGGTGGTAGCTTTTATAAAGAATATGGAAGAAGGAATCTTTTGTTCTTTGCCTTCTTGTCCTAACTCTTACTGGCAAGTTTGTTCCTTCACTGGCACTAGCACTTACTTCTCTGGATTCTAGCCTAGACTACAGCATGTAAGCTACTCTAATAAAGAGTGTGTGTGTGTGTGTGTGTGTGTGTGTGTGTGTGTGTGTACTTAATACATATATACACGTATGTGTGTGCTCATTCCATTAGTTCTGTTCCTGTAAATAACTCTAATACAGTATGCAAATATTACTAAATTTAAAGAAGATTCTGTATCTGAGACAGTTCTGTTACCATTTAGAGGTCTTAATTGGTTTTGTTTTGTATGACAGTTAAAGAATTAAAAGGGAAAATATTGAGTGTGATGGTAGCAGGGAAAATTTCAAACCCAGAATAAACAGCTGATGAAGAAAAGCTTTTATCAGTTGTAAAGAAGGACACTTCTCTCTCTCTTCCCCCCACTCTCTCAACAAACACACACACACACACACACACACACACACACACACACACACACACTCCATGCCCACAAACGCAAAAAGATGTCCTACGAAACTGACTGGGGATTCAGGAATCTGAAAATCCAGCTTCATAAAAGATTGGAGGTTTGAGGGGACTGAGGGGCCTTCCTCCCGAATTTAGAGTCGATCAGTTTCAACAAAGACAGGGTGGCTGCTAGGCCCACAACTTCGGTGTAAACAGGCTCTGATCCGATCTTGAACTAGTCAGAGCATGTCCATCATCTGGGGGCCCCACTGGAGGGGGGGCGGAACAGACAGACCAGGCCTTTGTTTTAGGCCACCAGGTGTTTGTCTTAAGTTGGGAGGAAGAAGTCAGTCATCATGGAAGTTTGCCGCCTTTCATACCTAGTCAAGGCCCTTCTACCTACTGGGTCTGCCTTCTAGAAACTCTGTCTAACTCCTAGTCCCTCATGTCTGGTTGCAGGTGTTTTGGACAAACAATAATAGTATGTACAGGGAAAAGTAGGCAGATATCATGACTGGACTTCAGACCGAGGGGAGAGTTGAAAATGTCCCTCCTTTTGGAGCATTCACTGCTGCATGCCTGTCACCAGGATCTGAGACCCTCCCCATCAATACTGTGTTATTATTATTATTATTATTATTAGTAGTAGTAGTAGTAGTAGTAGTAGTAGTAGTTTGGCCTGGTACAGAGAAGAAAACCTGCATGAATCTAACAAGTAAAGGAACAGAGAATTCAGTCATGACAGGAATCGCACCAAGGGTAACATACGAGACGCATGTAACTAACAGTGTCTAATTCTGTCACTGAGGAGGCAGAGGAAGGGAGAGTGAGAGTTTGAGGCCAGCCTGAGGTAACACAGTGAGACTGGCTGGTGAAAAAAAAAAAAGAAACCAAAATGTGCTACACAAAGGCAGGAAGGATGTTTCAAAGGGAAATCTTCATGCAGGAAGTAAGAAGGCAAAAATAAAAACGAGAAAGAAAAAAAAACAACTTAGGTCACCTGTGGAAACCACTGAGTGAGCTCATGAGACACAGGAGATGACAAAATCCATAGTTGAGGCTAGGAAAAGTATAATAATAGCCATGCCTGTGTGAACCCTTTTGAAAGCCCGAAACATTGATTAATTTATCTTTCTGGCTGAGATCAATGAGGCACGGGAGGAGAAATAATCTGTGGATAAGAACGAATGTTCTGAGGGACTGGGAGAAGTCACTCAAGTCCAGTACTTGCCCAGTATCTGTGAGACCCCGAGGTTCAGTCCCCAGTACACACACACACACACAAACACACACACACACACACACACAGAGAGAGAGAGAGAGAGAGAGAGAGAGAGAGAGAGAGAGAGAGAGAGAGGGAGAGCACAAATCCGCCACCTGTGTATCATGTTAGACAAATTTGTAAGGAATAAATTCAGTTTTGAAGTTTGGGATCAGTTCCCTTCCTCTTGTCACATAACCTGTCTCTTGTTCGTCACCAAGCAAGAGTGCATGTGTGTTACCCAATGACATGCCAGCTCAGATCTCAACTACGTTCTTTTCTGGCACAGACACATAGCTTGGGCAATTAGAAGTCAGTCTCCATGAAGACCCAAGGGCCCCTAAGAAAGGAGAGCACACACATATACCTAAATGGTCCTAAGAGCAAGAGGGCCAGACTGCAGTTTACAAGCCTAAAGATTCAGGGAGCTGAGAAGAGGATGGGTATGTCTGCTCCTCTCAGATTTATCCCCTGATCCAGACCATGGACTGGAGCCTTGGTCTTACTGGAATGTCGTCAAAGTAGATCGAATAAAGACAAAAATGGTGGTTTCTCAAAACATTTGCATGTGAGCTCTAAAGAAGTTAGTGGAACCCACTCAAAAAAAGGCTGTTGTTCCTGGTCAGTAAACCTTCATCAACCTACAGAGTTCAATGTCTCAGCATCTGCTGCCAGGCTATAGGAGACAGTGTTAACCAATAGGGTGGCAGAGCCATGTGGCAGACACCTAGCAACCTTGAATTCCTCAGCCCCATGCCTGGCATCCAGGAAAGGCAGAGGACTCTACAAGAGCCACTGGATCTATGGGTCCATACAGAAACTGCCACAGTGTTGAGATGTAATGGCGGGACCTGGCACTCAGGAATGTTTAGCAGAGTGATGTTTGAACAGAAGGGCAGGGAGAAAGAGGAAAACATCGTATTCACAAACAGATGTAAGAACAAACCCCAAAGAATCTATGGAAACAAAGGACCAAGCCCAAGTGATGGCTGTAAGTTAACCTCCAATGGGAAGAGCCAGCAGCCTGGTGGGAGGATTGAAGGGGCTTTCGCTTTGACTCAGGCTTTAGGAAAGGTCTGTGACTCAGCAGAAAAATGTGCTCCTATGCAATTATTCTCCTTGGAAGAAAAAGCTATCAGCCTGGAAGGAGAATTGGTTATTACAGACCCAAGTGTTCCATGGAGGTCATGATTATTTCCCCTGGGTTGTTTGTTTGTTTGTTTGTTTGTTTGTTGTTTTGTTTTTTTGTTTTTTGTTTTTTGTTTTTTATTTTGGTTAATTGCCAGTGAATCTTTACATATTGTTTGCATAATCCCAGAGTATGTGGATAGAATGTAAGGTTCAAGCGTATGGAGGTTGCTCTATGGCATTTAGGTCAAGATTTTCAACACTAGGCTTGTTGTTTGTTTGGTTTGGTTATTTGTTTTTGGCATGGCCTTATCTATGCATCGGAGTGACATTTGAGTCACTGAAAAGAGCAAGACTCTGAATAGCAGATAATATGATTAAAAGTGTTCATCTTTTTAGTCTATTGTGTATCCCCACATCACCTTCCTTTGGGGGGTTGTGCACAGACAGTGTTCTTAACTGTCCCCCACAGTGATTGTCCTCCCTACACACAACACAACAACGGATACTGTTTAACTTGCACAAAACAAGAATTTTATACTGTCTGGCTTGTTCTTAATTCTTCCCTAAGGGCCTATTTGGTTTAGCATCAAATACTAGATTAAGAGACTCTAAACTTTAGCTGAACAGCCACTCAAGGGATTTAAACATGATCTCTTTACACAAAGGGGAGTTAGAGTGCATTTGACATCGCGGGCACAGGGAGTACGTGTTTATACATAGAACTAATCTTTTTCCTAATGTTGATTGTTTATCAAAAGCAAACTGGGAAAAAAAATCACCATGCCATCAAACAGATCTATGTCAGTTGTGGAAACTGTTGCGTCAGAATTGCCTCTATCCGTTGAGTAAAATCAAAGCAAAAGAAACTTGTTGCGACTTCTCGTCAAATATATGTGGCTCTCTGCACAGGCGTGTGCTTTGAGTGTTTGTGCTCTGCTGTGTTTGTCTCTCTCCTAAATTCAAATAGCATGATTGAATGGGTAAGCGTGAGAAGACTTCTTGGCAGGTGAAATGAGTTGTCAAACTTAGTCACAGGCTTTATTTAATCCTTGAAAAGCACTCAGACTTTGATCTTCCAACACCCACCTTAACGCACCCAACAGAAGCTATAGTGTGTTGCTCCATTCTTTAATTAAAATATAATGGAGGCATGCTTGGAAGAGAAGAGGAAGACAAAAGGTAAAATCCCCAGTTCTGCAGATATTTTTGCATAGTGTGCCGCCACTATATGCCATATGTTTTTCACGTATTAAATATCATCAATTTCAAGGAGATACCAAGAGCAGGAGGGCTGGAAAGTGAAAAGGCTTAAGAGACATTTCACATCGATGACAGGAGCTCTTCCTGTCTCCTCCAAAGGCCTTCTAAATTCCAACATGTAACGGGAAGGTTAAAACCTGAAGAAGCAAGCTGACATCTAGGCCATGTAATAGAAACTGAGCTAGAAGCTTAGGGAGGCAGAGAGGAGGCAAGTTACAGTGTGCAGCTGGGCCAGAGGCGCCTCTCTAGGACATGCTTTGATGTCACTGCACCAATAGAGCAGACACTCTCCAAGGCTTTTTTCTTTTCTTTTCTTTTCTCTTCTTTTCTTTTCTTTTCTTGTCTTCCCTCCCTCCCTCCCTTTCTCTCTCCCTCCATTCTTTTCTCCCTCCCTTCTTTCCTTCCTTTCTCCCTTCCTGTCTCTTTTCCTTCCTTCTCTCTTTCCTTTTGAAAGTCTTCTGTATTGAAGGCTGACCTATGTAGCCATGCCTGGCCTTGAACTTCTGATCCTCCTTATTGCTGTGATTATAGGCGTGGACCATTTCCAAGTTTATTGCATGTGAGAGTAAATGTATCATTCATACATATGTATATATGTGTGTGTGTATATATATATATGTGTGTGTGTGTGTGTATGTATATGTATATATATATACACACACATATTTTATATATTTATATAAATATATAAATATATAAAATATAACATTATATAAAATATAAATTATATTGTTATATAAAATATAACAATGGAGGGAACGTACTGGGGTTACCAATGCTTCATTATAGAGGAAGGAAAGTTATCCATATCATGTACGGTGTATATACATATATCTTGTGTAAATTTATATTTTTAGACATAATGGAGTAAACATTCAGGCATTTTAGCTCTTGGCTCTCTTTGATTCCCCAAAGTTCTACGTTTTCTACAAAAGGAATCACTACAAAAGGAATCACAGTAATGAGCACTGTTTTGAACTCATTTTCACCCAAATGTGTTAGCTCTTCTGCTAAGCCGGCCTCTTACCCAGGTAGAGGTGGAGTAACCAGAAAGCAACAGCAAGCAAGTGAGCGATCAGGTGCTCTCCGGAAGGACTATGACTCATAGTTCCACAGCCATCCTGTCAGTTATTCTGCCTGATGAATCCTATATGACCGGAAACAAGGAAGTGATAATACATCTGGAATGGCCACATCTCCTGGCAGGAGAAGATGGGGCAACGGGATGATTGCACAGACATCCCGGAAAGGAAGGAGAGGGTCCAGTCCCCCTGGGGACTGCAAAAACAGTTTCTAATGTTCAGGTCTAAATAGAGCTGGTCTACTAAACTTCCAAAGAGCGTCAGGTCTCAAACTGATGCACAGGAGCATGAGAGACAAGACAAGTAGGAGGCGAGAGCATAGTTTCCTTTAGGCAATGTATCTTTGTCCATTTCCTTCTTCCAAGTTCATCAATAACATGATTTGATCAACACATTGTGAGTTTAATTATTCTTTCCTTTTTTGGTGGTTGGAGATTTAATTCAATCACTTACACGTGCTGAGTATAAGTTCTGCTGCTGAACTACACCCTCAACTCCCCATAAATCTATTTTTCATCTCTCTAAGTATGTCAGCAGGCAGTAACTTACATTTAGAGTGACAGTCGTGGGACTACAGGTAGCCTGGTGGCCTCGCAGCTAAGTCCTCATTTATGGCAGAGACTCCCTCTGTGGAAAGTGACACGGAGCCGTTATTCCCATGATATCACTAGTATTTTGAGCAAATCATGACCCAACTAGACATGTCATTGTACCCGCAAGCATGTCTAATTATTGCAGAGTCCTTGTGGGATAATATGAGTCTGGGTTTAGCTTTGGCATGACCCTCAATGAATAACTCCGCTCGAGAAAACTGATACCACAGCAGGGGTGGGGGCTCCTTACAGGACAGAAAGGAGGGAGAGAGAATAACCTTTAAATGGTTTCTTCTTGTTCTTTGTTCTGGTTCCAGACTCTTGTACAAATAGGTACTAAAAGCCAGAAATTGAATCATTGGGCACAAGCATGTTTCTGAGGGACCCAATGACCAGTTGGCAGTCAGAGAGGAAGGTATTTCCTTGAAGGTCTCTGGAATACCACACAGTGGTAATGCCATTCACTGTGGGTAGATTTAAGACTACTTGGAAAGGGCCTCATACAGATCATACTTATTTGAGGCTGATCTGAGAATGAGATTCATCCAAGTATCTTTGTTGGCAGTGGGCATGGCAAAGAAAGAGACAGCTGGAAATGAAGAATGAAGCTGATGTCTTGGGGATGCTGGTGTGGTTAGTCTGGGATGGTAACACATGTGAATTTGGAAATTCTCATATTTGGATATTCTCAAAAATAGTGTGGTTGGGGAAGAGGGGACAAGATGACTTGTGTTTAGAAATGCCTCTGTATAGCAGTGTAGGTGGAATGGGTGCTTCAGGTTGCTGATGTTAAAGATGCTGGCTAGCAAGATTTGGGCTACATTTCTATGACACCTCAGCTGCTCCGTTGTAGCTGAGACAAACTAGCAACTGAGCCCTCATCTCTGAAGATTATAAGCACCAGGTGTGTTCCTGACTCTGAACAGTACTTACCCTTAAGTTGTACATTGCATATGTCCCTAGGAACAACTTGCCCCTTTGTCTTTTGATAATATAAAGCATAGTGTACTCCAAAGTTATCCAAGCAGTGAGAGACACAGCACTATAGTTACATGTCACTTACAGAAAGAGCGATGTGTAACCTATTATCCAAATGTAGATATTTTCCAGAGTGAAAAGGGGGCATCATTAATTTATTATGCTAGAAAAATGGACAATAATGAAGCATAGTTTGAGTAAATAGAGAAATCACCAAAGGCAATATCTTTTTTTAAAAAAAATTATTTTAGATTTATGTACTTTATGGGTCTAGGTATTTTTGCCTGCATGTTTGTATACTATGTGTATACCTGGTGCCCAGGAGGGCATTGGATTCTAAGAACTGGAATCATGGATGATGGTTGCAAGCCACCATGTGGGTGCTGGGAATTTGATTCCAGTCCTCTGCAGCGTGACATGTGCTCCTAACGACTGAGCCATCTCACCAACCCCAAGGTTTTCTTCTTATTCTTGACTAAGGCTGAGGTTCAAACCAACAGTCCTATTCCAGGCAGCTGCTCTAACACAGAAGTACATAACCAGCCAAAGGCAGTTTGGTATTGGTATCGAGTGCAGCTTAAAATTAAGTGGTAATACTCTAATTTTCCAACAACATTGACTGACTGCAGCCCAAATGTAGCCGGACTGTCTTGAAGGCAGCCTTGGCACTGTGATGCTAACCTTCCCTGCCAACATGAGAATAAAGAGGAATGAGATACAGACTGTTTTAGAAATCTGGAGAAGAGTGGTACAGACATTAAAGGGTTTTCTTGAAAGGAGGATTGCTGTTTCGGTGGGTGCCTCATCAAATAGCCAGGTATCCCCAATTCCACCGCCCTCTCTTCTGTCTCGTTTCTCCTTCCAGCAGCTCCTTACTTCTGCCTCCCTCCCAGAGTTCCTTCACAGATCTTTGCTTTGTCTCCATCTCTGTCTCACACCAATCCACGTCCCATCTTCCATCTGCTCTCTGATATTTAAAAGACACAAGGGGGATATAGAGGGATTGTGAATATGCATGCATTATTGTATTTTGTCTGTATTTTCCTCTATTGTCGGTCTCACTAAAATAAAAATGAAGAGTCGTGTTGGCTAGCTTGATGACTCCATTGTGAGAAACCTCAGGGACCAAGGATCAGATGGAGGGAGGGACTGTAGAGTCCCTCCACGGAGCTCCAACCACACTGTCGGAAAATGAGACCATTTCTGTCTTAGTTTGTTTGAGGCTTGAGGACAAATGCCATTTCCTTATCCCATGATGACTTTAAAGCACCTTAGACATCCACCCATGCCAAAGGCAAGAGGTAGTTTGACTGTTGCGACATAGTCGAGATTATTTGGTTATTGGTGTTGAGGTGGTGAGTTGTTGCCTTGTCTGCCTCTCACACCCATGAGAGGGGCCTTCAGAGAACCATTCAGAAAACTCAGACTCAAGATGTAGATAAATAAGACACAGCAGGCTCCGTTTTGACTCAGTCCCAGGAATCTGAGATCCCTAGCTGGATGACTAAGAAGTTTTTATGGCATGGTAAAATAGATTTGTGAGGCTTGGGGTCAACCTGAATGCCTACAAATGTTAGGTGAGCAAATAATTCATGAGTAACCTGCACAGACATGATGGGATGAGGCAATGATGAAGGGACAGATAAGGATACGTCTGTCCCATCAACCATGTGAAGGAGTCACCCCCTCCACCTAAGGAGTCTCTAGGAAAGCTCAGAGACAGTGGAGAAGACTAAAATATGCGCTCTCTCTCTCTCTCTCTCTCTCTCTCTCTCTCTCTCTCTCTCTCTGCTCTTTCTCAAAGTGCAGGCTGAGAGGCTAGAGCACTGACAAACACAATACCAAAGCCACTAACCTGGGGGTGGGGCTGCCCACGACTAGGTGGATCAGAAACTTGCAAGCTAGGGCCAATGCTTCTGCGAGCCTGCTGTTATAAATGCCGGTTATTGGAAACCAGCCACTGCCGTTCACTAATACATGGTGCTGTAAGGCCGAGCTGGGAGATGGTCACAGAAGACTATTGTGCCCACATAAAACATCCACGGATCCCTTGCACAGCTTCTCAGAAAACCCACAGAAGCACTGGGGTCATGAAAGAGCTGGACATCAATGGGTTGGCATATTCAGAGCATTTGAAACCTTCTTAAGGAAAAAATTATTTTATCAACCTACCAATGTCACAAGCTGCTATGGCAACAGAAGAAAGGAGATCCTCTTTCCTATTTCAGGGACTAGGCAGCCCTTAGCAATCCCCTTCTGAGGTGTGAGGTGTTACAGCAGATGCTGTAAGGCTTATTACAAGTCAGACTTGAAATAGTGCTCATTTCATAGGTTTTGGCACAGTCCATGACTAAGTTAGGACATTTGGAAGTTGATTGGCTCTTCATTCACTCAGCCATCAGAAACGAACTCTCTGAGTGGATAGCCATAGACCAGGGGTTCTCAACCTGTGGGTCACGAACTGCATATCAGATATTAACAATTATCTACATACTATATATTTACATATGATATCCGGCATATCAGATATTTACATTACAATTCATAACAGTAGCAAAATTATGGTTATGAAGTAGCAACAAAGTAATTTAATGGTTGGGGCTCACCACAACATTGAGGAACTGTATTGTATTAAAAGGTCACAGCATTAGGAAGATGGAGAACCACTGCCATCAACAGAGGGAGATGGGAAATAAGCTTATCTTCGGAATACCAGTGCAAGTCCCTTAGTATATGTGTATATGTATATGTGTATGTGTATGTGTATGTGTATATGTATGTGTATGCGTATGCGTATGTGTATGTGTATATGTATATGATGTATATGTATGTGTAATGTATATGTATATGATGTATATGTATATGTAATGTATATGTATATGATGTATATGTATATGTATATGATGTCTATGTATATGATGTCTATGTATATGATGTCTA
>JANHMN010000015.1:26739283-26753309 GCA_030674055.1 Rhabdomys pumilio
TATGTATATGATGTCTATGTATATGATGTCTATGTATATGATGTCTATGTATATGATGTATATGTATATGATGTATATGTATATATACTAATTATCTTCTTATATATATTTCTTATCTGATATATATCAGATAAGAAGACTGGGTTCAGAGGTGACTCTGCCATTATTTGCAGTACACAGGACAGTGTTCTCCTTTGCCTAGTAAGGCGGAGCACACTGAGGAATTTCTTCCAGCATGGTCTATCTGTTAAGAAAGAGCCTGCCTTTTTTGAGGGTCTTGCAGTCCTGTTCCTGTAACCAATGTAGGCTTCTCGGATGTGCACGCAGTGATTCACAGAGCAGTGCCTGCATCCTGCCTCTCAGAGCTTTCTGATGGCACCCGGCTCCCTTTTTCACAGGGACCGGCTTTTGCTGTGAAGTTTCACAGTTATCCAGGCAGGGGTTAGTCTGCACTTAGAGTTTCCCAATACTGTGGTGGCTGGTGCAAACTTCGGGGTCTTCCTTTTGTCTTCTCCATTGTCTATGCCCTTTCCTAGAGATCCCTTAAGTAGGGAGTGCAGCTGGCAATTTCTTCAGCTGGGTTAATGTAGACAGGGGAAAGGAGGCATTTGGAGACCTGGGCTTAGGGCATACGCCTTTGGGGAGCTTTTGTTTCATCGTTCAGTTCAGCCTGTTGATTAAACTGTAGTAAAACCCCAGTAGGTCATGCTCTGGTAACATGGTTTCCCTTGAGGACAGGTCTTCTCAGAACACAGTCTGGTGCAGATATTTTAAAATACATACTGGAGTTATACTGTAATCTTTCTCTAGTCTTCAAAATGAGAACCTACTCATTTTGGGTCTTCTGGGAAATGTGGAGGTCCCTAACTTAAGATTCTTTTCCTTGTTTTGAAAGTCTGAGCTCTCAGGCTAATCCCCAGAGCTTTAACAACGAAACAGCCCCCCCCCCCCAGAGATAGGGGATGTTGCTGATTTGGGCGGTGGGGCAGGCGGCTGCCTCAGCTCAGCTCTCAGTAAGCTGCCTGGTTTCACATCTGCCTGTTTTTTTGGTTTTTTTTTTTTTTTTTTTTTTTTTTTTTTTTTTTTTTTGTCTCAGGGCCCTGTTATCAGAGCTTTAAAGGTCAAAGTCTGAGCCCCTGGGCCCTAACAAGACTAGGTTTGGCCACTCATCTTCAATGGACCAATTAAACAGACAAGTAACAGTGAAAAGCAGATTCGTTCAGTGTGACCACACTGGCAAGAGGGACAAATGAAGAGGTCCCTCTATCCTCAGAGACCTGACAGGAGGCTTAGGTTTAAATGGAGGGCAAGAGGAAAACATAACAAAGCAGCCCTGGCCTGGCCATCCTGACATCACTCATTCTAACACCCTATGAGATTCCTGGGAATCTTTGAATTCCTCCTGGGCCATTGTATCAGTTGTCTCAATAGTCTGATAGCCAGAGGCTATCACACAAGTAGCTCTTTTTACAACGTCCTTCCAGGACCCATCACCAGCAGTCAATTTTGTAGCCTTAACCCTTCACCAGTTACTACAACAGTGATTGATTTCTTCTTTGTCTGGTTATTTTCCTTGTCATGAAGGCAAGAGTGACATTTGTCAAGCTCTTCACATGTCTGACCAGGTGAAATACAGGGAATCATGGACACTGCACCAATATTTGCCCCACAAGATGGCAGCTGCATTTGCTCAAGCAAATGAGAGAATAATAGAGTTCAGCTGGGTGTGGTGGCGCATGCCTTTAATCCAGCCAGGGCTACGAGGGAAGACCCTATCCCAAAATAAAAAAATAAAAAAATAAAAAAATAAAAATAAATGACATGAAATGAAAGAAAACAGAATGATTGGATCCAAGGAAATGGTCAAATTTGAGATTCAAAATTATCCCAGTTTACTCTTGGATTATTTTTTTTTTCAAACTCATTATAGTGTGAACTTCAGTTATATAAATCTCTAAAGCAAGTTACTTCGGGACACTCAGCACATTGATAGGTGACCTACACCAAGTCCTTTAAGCAATATCTGATGTGTATTTTATTTAAAAGCAGTTCCCTTCAGCACTGTGTATCGTGCAAAGATCTTCACATAAGGTCTCTCAAACGTGGGTAGAGCCGCTGTGCTGTGTGAGCATCTCTGCTTCAAAACACCCACAGCTTCCTGTGGAAGTAAGGCCTGTGTGTGTGCAGCCAGCCTGAGAACGGATGCTGATGACCATTCACAGATACATGTGAAAGGCACGCACTTGTAAACCTAACTCTAACCTGTGTGTAGAAGAAATGGAACTATTTACTCTCTCTCTCTCTCTCTCTCTCTCTCTCTTTCATTATTTATTTTTATTTCATGTGCATTGGTGTTTTGCCTGTTCGTGTGTCTGTGTGAGGGTGTCAGAGCCCCCTGGATCTGGAGTTACAGAAAGTTTTGAGCTGCCATGTGGGTGCTGAGAATTGAACCCAGGTCCTCTGGGAGAGCAGCTAGTGTTGTTAACTGCTGAGCCATCTCTCCAGTCCAGGAACCATTTCTTTTTAATGTAAAGTCTTTCTAATGGAAATCCTTGGTGACTTGAGATTTCCATCCTGATTAGACTGGCAGAAAAGTCTGTAAAATTACTGCAACTGGTTGCATCCTTTCTCCAAGACAACGAACCCAGGAGCTCTGCTTGATACTTAGAATAAAAGGATCCACGTGTGTTCTTTCGTCTGTCCTTGCCGTCCCATGTGGTCCTCCTCTCAGTCCAAGGAAGTCTCCACACATACTTTGCCAATGATTCTTCATGGCCAGTTTCAATAGCTTCCCTAGAGATACTGCTGAAGACTGGATGTGGTTCACTGGACATATGGTCTGCATAATCTCCCAACAGAAAGGGAGACAGACAGAAATAGAGACAGACAGTCACAGAGAGAACAAAAGCAACCACCACCTGTCCCGAAAGAATTGTAGTCACTGAGCTCCAGCTCTGGAAAATGAGGAGTAGAGATGTTAAACAATGGTTTCCCATTTTTCTGTCCTACCAAAAATTTCTGAGGTAAGCCATCAGACCGCAGCAGCTATGAAGATTATCAAAGAAATGAATACACATGCCAAGGCTTTGCGGGAATGTCCTGATACACACTTAGCACACCAGCTAGGGAACCATAAGCTACTCACACAGATTCATTTGCTTATAACTTCTGACAGTTGACTATTAATTGTAGAAGGTATGTAATAGGAGGGCAGGGAGCCAGATAGACCTGCAAAAATGATAGTGAGTAAAACTCAGGCTTGGATCTTTAGCTTTCAAGTGTTGTTGTTTCCTTTGCTGGGCTAGGGAGTAGGCATTGCCAGGCTTTGGCCTTGGTGAGCATTAGAGCTTCTTTGACAGATCTAGGTATCAGGATTTCTCAACTCTTGACAGTGGTCAGTGCTGGAGCTTCCAGTTCTGGAGTGTCTGAGACTCTTGCTCAGAGCCTGGCAGCTCTCTGGAACTCTTTCATTGGCCAAGCCTTGCTGTTTCTCATCTGTGGCTCTTTACAGTCTTTAAGTCTTGGTCAGTCTGACTCTCTGTCCTCTCGACCTCCCCATTCCACTGGCTCCCATCCTTACCACCCCGTTGGAACTGTCTAGCTCCCTCTTATCCAGCTGTCAAGCATCCAGCCATCTTGCCATGTTTGCAACTTAGCCAGCTGTTGGTACTGCTGTAGCAGTACTGCCGCCTCTCTTACAGTCAGCACGATGCCCGTTTCTTCATGTTACTGGTTTTATCTGCATTCGGAACATAGAAGAGAAAAAGCTGCCTGAGAGAAGCTTTTTATTCTTTATCAGGCTTGATGTTACATCAGGATATCCTGATGCTGTCTCCTAGCAGATTTACTAAATAATCTAAAGCAGCCTGCAGGAGAATGAGTGTCTGTTCCCATAACAACACACTTTACATGCAAATGAATGCCTGTGTTTGCACCAATCACAGCATACCCTCACATGTAAATGAAGGCTTATGTCTGCACCAATCACAGCATGCTCCACATGGAAATGAAGGTTTATGTCTGCACCAATCACAGCATAACCCCACATGTAAATGAAGGCTTGTGTCTGCACCAATGGTAGCATTGTTTCTTTAGCATCAGTCACAGCAGTCTTTCTGCTAGTTCACCAGGGGACATGTTCTCTCACCCCATCACCTGCTTAGGTAAAGATGAAGTTCACTGAGGCTTTCAATATCCAAACCCATCTGGTACAAACTGCTTCAAGTAGCTCTGTATGCAGCTGCACCTTCAGAAGTCAGAGCAATCAGTATTACTGGGTGGCTTTCTCAAGCCACCCACAGAGGCTGATGCTAGCACAAGGGTGGTCTTGGCCGGCTGTTTTGATTGACAGTCTTTTTGATCAAAACATGGAGGGCAGCAAAAGAAAGTTCAACAGCTGATAATCAGGGACTCCAACTGGCCTATTCCCCATAGTCTTGCTTATTTGCAAGAAACTGGACATCAGGTACACTTAATATTGAGAATACCAACACCAATGGTGATTTTTATAGCTTTTTAATTGTGATTTCAAAGTGCTTAATCATGTGTCAATGAAGTATACCTGGATGAAGGATTCTTTCTAAGACAAGGTACATATTAAGTGTCCTGACCTTGAGAGAAACTTTAGTGACTATGACAATTAGTCATTAGTGGACACTATACCCATGTCCTGTTAGACCCACAGAACCCTGATAAGATTACCTGACTGCTTTGGTCTTTCTTCTCGTTCTTTCTCTTTCTGTGAAGTTATTTTTGTGTTTTGAAGACACTTAGAAGTTCAGCAACTAAACTAAATTCTGTAGCCTGGACGTTCACACGGTTTGCATATTTTTACTAGGAAACTGCTTCTGGATACAACAAAGATCTGATCGAAGCAAACTGGATCTTAGAATGCTCTTGTAGAACATGTAGAAGAATGGGCAGAAAACTGAGGCAGCTCGCCTGTAGAAAAGCCACAAAGAGGCTGCCTTAGGGTTCTATGGCTGTGGAGAGAAACCTCTACAGTGGCAACTTTTATAAAGAAAAACATTCAATTGGGGCTGTGTGATGGTTTGTGTACGCTCAGCTTAAGGAGTGGCACTAATAGAGGGTGTGGCCCTGTTGGAGTAGGTGTATCACTGTGGGTGTGAGCTTAAGACCCTCATCCTAGCTGCATGGAAACCAGTATTCTGCTAGCAACCTTCAGATGAAGATGTAGAACTCTCAGCTCCTCCTGCACCATGCCTGCCTGGATACTGCCATGCTCCCACCTTGATGATAATGGACTGAACCTCTGAACACCTGTAAGCCAGCCCCAATTAAATGTCGTCCTTAGAAGAGTTGCCTTGGTCATGGTGTCTGTTCACAGCAGTAAAACCCTAACTAAAACACTGCGTCTGGCTTGAACATCTGAAACCTCAAAGTCCACCGCAGTGATCCACTTCCTCCCACAAGGCCACCCCTCCTAACAGGGCTGCTTCCTGTGAGCCCATGGGGGCATTTTCATTCAAACCACCACAGAGGTGTATAAAGATTTTCTTGGGCAAACCAATAAGTTCTGTGTGCATACAAACAGCCAACTGGATTTAACATAGGCAAGATCTAAAGCTCCTTATATGTTTTGCTCAGAGCGAGCCTAGAACCTGAGCAGAGTGAGAACCCCACCTGAGAACCTGTCACAGCACTGTGACAAGCTTAGTTTGAACTGAGAAAGATCTTGTCCTGAAAGAAAAGGCAAGGAGTGGCTCTCTCTGTGCTGCTTGTGGATGTGGTGAGACTAGGGGAAAGTAGCAGAAGAGATTCTGTGAAATGTTCTAACCACAAGCATATCAAGAATAGAATGCTTGCTGTCTGTGTGACAGGAAACCCACAGCGGATAGGGTCCTTTAACCCTTAGCTGATAGGGTTCTTTGGGTGATTGTATTCCCAGATTACTTGCCCAGCCTGTAAACCCAACTTCCCTCCCAGGTAAGAAGAAGATATTGGTAGGCCATGGAGAGGAAGATTCAACAAAAGCATGGTGATAGATTGTTGTACAGAGAGGCAGTAGATATTGGAGTTGTGCCTAATCCATTTAAAAAGAAAGTACAGTGGATTGGGAGAATGCCTGTGAAGGGGAGGCTGTGAGTGCTGGATGGATTGATCTGAGGAAAAACCAAGTGAGTGTGGCAATGCTTGCCCTTACAGTAGAGTCAGGTTGACGTCTGTGGGCTTGATCTACACAGGGAGTTCCAGGCCAGCCAGGTCTACAGAGAAAGACATTGGCGGGAGGGTGAGAGGGGGGCGTGGGGAACAGAGACAAAGAGACACATAGAGGGAGAAACAGAGAGACAGAGACTCAGTGACTGGATAATACATTCTGTAAAGATAGAGTTGTTGAGATTATACCGATGGTAACACAGAAAACCACGGAGATGGGAAATCCCTGTCCCTGAGAAATATGGGGGACAGAGAAAAATCAGTCTAACAGTCTCAATGTACTTCAGGGAATTCTGGCACCCTGGAATAGTATGTAGGAAACCCCTGAGCCCCAGGGCTCTGCACCTCTTGACTAACAAAGCCTGTCCTTCCCAAGATGCTTACTTAGCTTAGCCCCGCCTCCTTCTACAAGAGTGGGGACCCACAGCCTCAGTGATACCTCTGGAGAACTTGGTTCTGGTAAAAGACAACTATCTTATATTGAGAATGGAATGCCACTTCAGTTCTGGTGAGATGTTTCTTCTGTTAAACAAGAACATGTAGACCAGGTTACATTTAAAGCTTCTTCATCTTCAAATATCTGGAAGCTAAATAGTAAATTAAAAATACAGCCTTGGTCACTTACGGACTTAGATTGTACCATGCAAGGAATACTTTAGGACTGGTGATTATTTTTTTCTGTTTTGTTTTGTCTTTTCTTGTTTTAAATCATTTCATGCCAGGGTTTGAAGCTAGGGCGTTACACATGCCAAGTAAATGCTCTACTACCACCGTTCTATACCTCCAAACCCATTTTAATCTTATTTTGATATAGTATTTCACTGTGTATCCAGGCAGGCCTTGAGCTTGTGAGCCTCCTGCCTCTATATCTCAAGATGTGGGATTACAGTTCTCTAGCACCAGGTCCAGGTAGAATGTTTTGAAAAGAAAATAGCTTTTGAGTTGTAAAACTGTTAGGAAAAAGGTTTAAAATGTGTGTGTGCGCGTGCGCGCGTGCGCTCAGAAGACTAAGTTTTAAAGTAGATGACATTATCCTCTGTTTGTGTGTGGGGGGAAGAGAAGGGGAGGGGAGGGGGAGAGAGATAGAGAGACAGAGAGACAGAGAGACAGAGAGATGGCTGAGAGGTGTTCACTGTTTAGCCTTAACAGTCCTGGAACTCACTAGTAGTCCATGATGGCTTTGAACTAGGAGATCCACCTGCCTCTGCCTCCCAAGTGTTGGAATTAAAAGTGGGTGACTCCGTGCCTGTCCTTTGCCTGAACTTTTAAATATCTTACTCTCCATCACACAGGGAATATACTGCATTTCCTTTTCGTCCCTTGCAGCCATCTTTTCATGCTTCCTCGGAAGGTTGAGTCACCTGTGTGTATGTGGGGGTTCCAGAGCAGCTCTGACTCAGCAGGCCTGGGCAGGGCTGAAGAGTGTCTTCCCCCCCACCCCCCAACCAAGCAGAGTGCGCATGCGCCTGTCTGCACTCACCATCCTGGCAACAGCCTGCTCGCTCTGCAGTGTCAGTAGACCTCTGGTGGCCACATTAGAAATGTGCATTGTTACACTTAATTTTTTGTTTTTCCTTCTGAAAATACTAAAAGCTATGTCTCTCCAAAGCCAGCAACTCTGCCAGTCTTGTCATTGGCAAAGCCAACAGGGTTTGTTGATTTGAACTCTTTAACTACCATGGTATTGAAACAGCCAACCAAACATTGGTTTGGACTCTTGATTTAGGTTTTGGTGTCACTCCAGAGAGACCACATAGCCAGTCAGTGATCATCAAAGAAGGGGCATGTTTAGTCTACATAAATATTAAAGCAAGTGCACTTTCTCTAAAAGAATACAGGAAACCAGTCTAGTAGTAGCCTGTAATGAATGACTTAAAAGGGTTCTGTCTTTATTAGTATTAAAAAAGGAAATCTCAGTCTTTTAATTTGACTCACCTTCTTCTGTCAGGGGTTGCCATAAGTTGTATTTCTTATGAGGTGTTCTCTAATTTAGCCCTTCTATGAATCAGATCAGCCTGCTCTTTAATTAGGAAAAACGAGGGCAGTTTTATAGTAATTTTAAATTTCTCAGATTTTTTTTTGGGGGGGGGTGGGATCATCTCCATCTATGCTCCTGAAACAGAAAACAGAAACAGTAGTTCAGATGAAATGTGTCTATCAGCATCTGAGAGATATTCAGTTTTAGAAACACTGCGTTTTTCCTGTTTTTCTTCTAGTTTCAAACATTTTTTTTTTTATTTTTTTCAAATATCAATAGACATATTTTCTGGTTTTACCATGTATGTAGATAAATGGTCCAGAAGCCAACCCAGTTTTTCCAAATACAGAAAGTTACTATCACCCTAGAGTGGGCACATCTGGCCCAAGAATGTGCACATTCTCTTACCGAAAGGTGATCCAACTGAAAACCGTGTGAATTAACAGCAATACTAACTTGACGATGAGAGAAACCTCTCGTTTTATACATGAGCCGACTCAGCAGATGCTGGGCATTGGTGCGTTTGCTCATAGAGATGTCCTTGAGTGGAGAAATGCCCAGTGTTTTTGCAGAGGGCACATCAAGTGAGATCCCAGGGTGCTTTACGAGTTTTGCTGACTTTACATAATCTTAGTATAGTATGTTGCTAAGGTCTCGAAGACATGTGTTAAAAAGAGCATTTTTAAATTTATTTATTGATTTGTTTATTTACATTGCACATACTGCCCTCCTCCCAACACCCCCCACCCTCGCCAGAGTCCCTCCCTATATCGCCCTTCCCCTTTGACTCTGAGAGGGTGCCCCACCCCATACCACCCTACTTGAATGCATCAATCCTCTGCAGGATTAGTGCATTTTCTCCCACTGAGGCCAGACAAGGCAGTCCTCTGCTACATACATGCCTGGGGCTTTAGTCCAGCCCATGTGTGCTCTTTGGTTGTTGGCTCAGTTAGAAGGAGTGTTATACGTTTATTTAAATGCTTTCTTTTTCAGTCTTATAAAATAACCTGGCACTTACAAAGACCGTCTGTACAGCCAATTCCAAATGTTTCTGTCTGGAGTTAGAATAGGAAAGATTTTTCTTCATACAGGTTTGGTGAGCTACATAATAAATGGTTAGGTATAGATATTTCTATATCCATAGAGTCTATAAAGTCCCACATACCTTTATATGAATCTGTGACTCAGGGATCTGCCTGTGGTTGGTGGTTTTAACCAGACATCACCTGGGAAGAAACCCCGAAGCCACGAGTTTATTCATACTAAGCTTTTCATTGTATAGCAAACTATCTGCAGGACAGGCTACTGTGCCTAGAGGCAGGTTTTGCTTTATCTATGACTTTTCATTACAATATGATATAAGGAAGAACAGGGCTTCAGTAGACATCTTTCCAAATAAAAAGTGTCTTGTAGTTAGATAGACTGCACTTTAAGTTTTAACTTAAGGCTGAAAAGTTGAAGCTGGAGTGTTTGTCTTGTAGGCGCTAAAGCCCTGTGCTTGGCGCCCTACATTGAAAACAAAGGAGAATTCTCTCTCGGATAATTCTAATTCCCCTGATTCATGTCTTTCATCCTCAGGAGGTCCATTATGTGAAGGAGCCAACATAAAGGTAATTATCCAAGTGAATGTTCAAGACAGAATTGAAAGCAAAGACTTGTGCACTCACGCCCCCTGCAACATCTTAGAGACAGCAGAGATTCAGTATTAGTTAGAGCAAAGATGCAACTCACTAACAAAACAGGCAATTCAGACAGGAAACTGAATACTCAGGTTTTCTCATATGTGTGACAGCACCCCACCATACACACACACACACACACACACACACACACACACACACTCACACACACGCTATGAAAACTACACAGAAAACATTTGACATTTCTAAACATTTTCAGAATCCATGAATTCAGAAGGTAAGTAAGTCCAGAGACATAAAAAAGGCCCAGCTGAGACTAGGGTTGGGGAGATCCCTTCTCTCAGAAAGGAGTGACTCACAACGGTCTGGGATTCTTACATTCCAAACATTAAACATTGCACTTTGGTTTGCTATAGTCACTGGCATCTAAAAAACAAACAAAACAAAACAAAAAAGAAAAACCAGAAATATATTTAAGATACACCTTATACCTAATGTGGGTTCTAGTAATTCCCACATGACCTAGAATCGCTTTCATCATATTGCGGTCCTCCTACTCGGAGCTCAGATGGAGCAGCAGGTTTCCCACGGTAGAGGGATGGGAGATGGGACTGTGAATTCTCGAATCATCTCTGGGACCCAGCCCAGGTGCATACTCAGGCTGTGGTTTGGGTGGGGCAGAGAAATGAGGCATCAATTGCTGAGAGTTGGGCAATGTACAGACAGGCAAATACTGAAAGTCAAGTCCCCAAGGAATGCAGAGCTGCAGCCAGAATAAACATTGTAAAACTGGGTCAGCAACTCGGGGCCCAGACAGAGAGCTCAAATAGAGCACTAAGGTAAAGATGCCAAATGGGTTAGCAAAAGAACAAAGGGAATGGCCAAGCCATGTGATGCTCTCCACAAGGAGCCAGAGACAGCTCTCTGAGGTCAGCTGATTGCATTTAGAACTAATATAGATTCAAGTAATGCCAATCCCATCTCTCACCCATAGGTCTCCCTAGATCCACCTGGTAGAGTGCTCCCAGGAGAAGTGGAGCTTGCGTTTCTGAGATATTTGAATGTCCCATTGTCACCGTGGATAAAAGTCATTGCAACTATGGTTGGGTCCAGTGTCTCAGGTCAGGCAGTCACTGGGAAAAGACTGACCTGAGGAGAAGGTTCTAGGTCAGTGACTAGTCACTAGGTTAGTCTTCCTAACCCTGTGACCCTTGGATACAGTTCCTCACGTTGAGATGACCCCCCCCACCAACCATAAAATTATTTTCATTGCTACTTCATAACTGTAATTTTGCTACTGTTATGAATTGTAACGTAAATAAATGTCTGATATGTAGGATATCCGACACATCACCCCTGAAAAGGTCATAACCCACAGGTTGCTGGTGTAGATAGTTTGAGGAGGATAAAGATGGAAGGAGAAAGGTTACAGAGTCTACATCAAGGTGGTCTTCTGAGTTCTTTTTTTAAAAGGATTTATTTATTTTTTATATGTGAGTACACTGTTGCTATCTTCAGACACACCAGAAGAGGGCATCGGATCCCATTACAGATGGTTATGAGCCACCATGTGGTTGCTGAGAAATGAACTCAGGACCTTTGGAAGAGCAGTCAGTGCTCTTAACTGCTGAGCCATCTCTCCAGCTCCCGGTCTTCTGAGTTCTTAAAGTTCAGGTCTTTAAGCACCTTAAGGAAATGCTAGAATCTTCTACTGAGACGTCCTCCTTGAGGAACTGATAGCCATCAACCCATGTTTTTTTTTTGTTTGTTTGTTTGTTTTGTTTTTTTTGTTTTGTTTTGTTTTTTTTTTTTTTTTGACAGTCGACTGCAGTTATGTCTAAGTACCAGTCAATTGCCAGTCTACTATAGAATGGATTATCCTTGGGGAAAGTGTACAGTGCAGTGTTCTAGCTGGTCTTGAGAGGATACATTCAGTATTTTGATTCTCCACTGAACTACAGAAGATTCTTGAATTACCCTTGTACTGTACTAACGTCGATGACATGGTTATCTAAGTGAACTGCAGACATAGCAATTCTCACTGAGTGCACCCTAATCTCTGTCAGCATCCCCCCTCCCCCATTCTACTCACTTCCCGCTGCCGCACCCCTTTGTGGTAAAACGCCAGAGAATTCAGATGTTCTGCTCCAGGGTGGGCCTGATTTCTCTGATGTTCTTCTCATTCCTTATTGTCATTTTTTTTTCAGGAATAAGCACCTGACCCAGTGAGGGGGACATGTGCCAGAGCTCTGGGGTGTTCCATCATCCCCAGGAGACATATGAGGACTAGAAGGTGGCTTTGGTGCTGCTGCTTTGCAACATCATTGGAATTAAAACCTAGTCAAGGAAGTGCACCGGCCCAGAAAACTGAGAGAAGCAACCAGGGCTAAGACAGAGCTGGCTCGCCGGTTAAGAACCTGTACTGCTTTTGCTAAGGACACAAGTTCAGTTCCCAGGACTCTGGTGGGTTACAAGCAACTGTTACCCCAGATCCAGGGGGCTCTGACTCTTCTGGCCTCTGTGGGTTTCTTCACTAGCACACACACACACACACACACACACACACACACACACACACACAGAGGGGGGGGGAGCTAAAGTAAATCTGAGAGAGAGGGATAAGGTGGAGTGTGTGGCAGGGTGGAGACAAGAACATGAACCAAAGTTTAGAAATGCTGACTTGAACAGAGTCCTGTTTCTCTGAGTTAACACAGCTTTTTATTATCTAAGCCAGTTTAAACAAGGCTATCTGTTCACTGCAGTCAGTATTGCTCCCTGTTCTGGAGATGAGAAAATGGAGGCTATGAGAAGTTGAACCATGTTGACTGGCTGGTTTTGTGTGTCATCTTGACAGAAGCTGGAGTTATTGCAGAGAAAGGAGCTTCAGCTGAGAAAATGCCTCCTTGAGATCCAGCTGTAAGGCATTTTCTTAACTAGTGATCAAGGTGGGAGGGCCCATTGTGGGTGGTGCCATCCCTGGGCTGGTAGTCCTGGGTTCTATAAGAAAGCAAGCTGAGCAAGCCAGGAGAAGCAAGCCAGTAAGTAACATCCCTCCATGGCCTCTGCATCAGCTCCTGCTTCCTGACCTGACTTGAGTTCCAGCCCTGACTTCCTTTGGTGATGAACACCAATGTGGAAGTGTAAGCTGAATAAACCCTTTCCTCCTCAACTTGCCTCTTGGTCGTGATGTCAGGGAATAGAAACCTTGACTAAGACACCATGTTTCCCAGCCTCCACCAACTTCTTCAAGCTGTGTGGCGCTCCATTCTCTGCACTGCGTACCCATCACCATCTTAATCAGACCTCCATGAAGCCTTCACAAGATCAGGCCTCTTGATGTTCCCTCACAGACGGGTCATTAGGCCTTCACCTGAACTTCCACCTCCTCCCTCCTTCCTCTGCTTCACCCACCCCTCACCCCAGCTCTATAAAATTCTGCCCTGGCTGCTTGCCATCTTTAGTAGAGTATGTAGAAGGTACATGGTTAACTGAAGAAGGAACACTCTCTTCAGTTGCAAAGGCCAACAGACGTGCTGACATAGGACTTTTTCAGCTCTGTGGCCTTCTTGCAGACACGTACATTCCTATGAGTAACCAAGCAACCACGCTTCTGTCAGAGAGCTCAGTAAGTTCATTAGTTCACAGAGCTAGACTTGGATGAGTTGTTTCTTGGGTCTGTTACTGATGCCCTATTTTGGGTGGATAGACATTTGTTTATGTCTCCCAGAAAAAGTCAGGCAACATGAGAGTAGATTGGAATTTGAAGTGTCTCAAGCTTGTTTTTTCTTCTTCTGTTCTTTTTTCCTTCTTCCTTCCTTTCTCTCTCTCTCTTTCTCTCTCTCTCTCTTTCTTCATCTCTCTGTATCTCTCTCTTAATGTTTATTGTACGTGTATGTATGTATACTACGTGAATGCAGAAGCACATGGGAGTTAGAAGAGATCCCTGGAATCAGAGTCACAGACAGTTGGAAGCTGTCATGTGCATGCTGGGATGCAAACCTGGGTCCTCTGCAAGAGCAGCAAAAGAACCTCTGAGCCATATCTCAAGTCCTGCAAACCTATTTTACTATCCCATACAAGATATCACTCCTGGGCAATGTGATTTACCTATCTCTTAGTTATAAGATGTGAATGCAGAGGGTTCTGGTTATACTGATGGCTCAGGATGTCCCAACCCAGGACAGCCATCCCTTGTTGAGATGCATGTCTGAGAACCAGGTAAGGATACGTC
>JANHMN010000015.1:26753319-26889308 GCA_030674055.1 Rhabdomys pumilio
ACACACACACACACACACACACACACACACACACACACACAAGTCTGACCTAATTCTTTTGTTAAGAGAGTTACAAAAGAATTTTCAGAATCCAGGCATGGTGACACACATTTAATCCCAGCACCTAGCATTCGGGAGGCTGAGACAGGTGGATCTCCAGGAGTTAGCAGTCAGTCTGGTCTACATAGTGAGTTCTAAGACAGCTAGGACTCCACAGGGGAACTCTGTCTCAAAATGAATTAAGAATTAGCAGGTTACAGAAGACTTTATGAACTGACTGGTTGTGGGGACCCCTAACCATAGAATTATTTTATGTTGCTACTTCATCACTGTAATTTGGCTACTAGTTGTTGCTGTTTCTTTCTCTACTTATTTCTCTCCACTTCACACACTACACTTCTAGTTTTCTGGACTTTCAGGTACCACATCCTTTTTGTACTAAGTGACTTCCCTTCTCCTCCCCCTAGTTAATGCCTATGTATCCTTGGTGTTTGTGTGTGTGTTTGTGTGTGTGTGTGTGTGTGATTGGCAGTGAATATTCTTAAGCTTTTAACTAGAGGGAAAGTGAGCATTCACCAAACAGTAGAAATACAATTTCATTCTATGAGAGGAAAACCAGAGTGCTGCAGAAAGGGAGGAGGGCGGGCTTAAGATTAGACAGTGGCTATCAGCACACACGGTTAACAAACAAGCAAATAGAGTCACGGTGAGAAATGTCCCCGTGTCAGAGTCACTGTAACTCATGCTGGGAACTAGCTCCTTTTTAGCTGTAGAAACTATGAAGGGAGCAAGAAGGAAGGGCTGACTGGTAACGTGAAAACATCCCTGAGGGTCCTGTCTGAAAAACCTCCCAAAACCCCAAGTCCCACTTCTTCACCAAGTCTGATCTCAGTGGAATTAGGACTGTGGGAAAGATTAGGGACCATCCAAGCCAAACTCTCATCTAAAGACAAAGACTCTGAGCTAATAGATGAAAGGACCCCAGACACTACCACCACAGACCAAGCAGGACTGAGAGGAGGAGAAAGGGAGGGAGGATGTGGAGGAAGGAGAAAGGGTGAGGGGAAGGGAAGGAGGGGAAGAGAGGGTGAAGGGAGAGTCCAACATGCTTTCTCCCAAACTTGGCTACTTTATGGGATTATCAGGAAAAATAAATAAGATATCATTAACGAATAAAACCTTTACACGTGTATTTCGTAAAAGTGTGTTTAAAAGGAATAGCCACTGCCTGTCCTTAATACTAAGCAAATTAGAAATAGCTGTCAGGACTGGAGAGAGGGCTCTGTGGTGAAGAGAACAGGCCGAAAACTGGGGTTCAATTCCCACCACCTACCCTGTAGCTCTCAGCCTCCTGTAACTCCACCTATAACTCTGATGTCCTCTTCTGGCTTCTGTAGACATTGAACACATGTGGTACCCAGACCTATTCATGCAGCCATACATGTAAAAATAAATAGCATTTAGAAATAACTGCCACCATCAAAATAAACAAATCCATTGCTGTTCTAAAGAGCTGTAAAGTTATCTAGACAGAGACAGAAAGACAGCTAGGGGACTTTGAAGGCTGTGATGGGATTGAAAGCTCTGAAAACCAGGTACAGATATTGTGACAATCCCAGAGATGGGAGGAGAAAGAGCAATGGCCTAAATCATCTTGTCTAAGTTAATTAAAGCAAGCAATTAATGAAAGCAAGCTTTTTAAAATTCAAGTACACAGGCTGCCTCCCTTGAGGTGAGATTTGAGAGATCACCATTGGATATGAGGAAGACATATTTTATAGCTCAGAGGTAGGAGGTTTCCAAACGAGGCTTTGGTGGGTAAAATAGGCGGATTTACAGGGGCAGAACACAAGCATAACATGTTAGTCACAGTGACCTCCTGAAACAAAGGCATGATTACAAGGTGGTTGGAAGAACAGGTAGTCATAACAACATAGCCATAACAATCTTTTTGAAACATAGGTAGGGTTGCAGTTACAAGATGCTTATTAACTTTTTGCAGCAAAGACACAATGGCCATTCCCAGAACAAGCAGTACAGAATCATTTGTAGTTAAGGTTACAGGTAGGGCATAGCCCAATCCCTGAGAAGCAGAGATTTAATCACAAACAAGAAGAACCTAGTTTGTATTTTAGAAGATGGCTTTTAAGCTTAAGATGGAGGCAGGCTGTTTCTTCAATTATCTCTAGGGTTATTTGTTAAATGCATATAAGGCCTTGGGGTAGGATTGGGGATGCAGAAGTGATACACCACCCTACTTCTGTCTTACAATTTGGAAAGAGGAGATGCAACTAATACATAAACATAACACAATTATGACATGATGATGTTGGGCCCCCCGTGGGGACAGTGAGAAGGAAGGACACAGCCTCCCAAGAGAAATGAGATCACTGCGAGGAATTACTAAATCAGAAAAGAATGCTGTTAAGGAAAGAACTTTCTAGAGTAATTTTAGACCCACTTATGTTCAGTGGATAATGATTAAGAAAGATATCATCAGGATGAAAGTTCATTCAGGAATAACCTGCTATAAATAGAATATTTCTTGCATTAAAAAAAATGGATTGTTGCCGGGCAGTGGTGGCGCACGCCTTTAATCCCAGCACTTGGGAGGCAGAGGCAAGCGGATTTCTGAGTTCGAGGCCAGCCTGGTCTACAGAGTGAGTTCCAGGACAGCCAGGACTACACAGAGAAACCCTGACTCAAAAAACCAAAAAAAGAAAAAAAGGATTGTCATCTGTCTGAGATTGTCTAACTATGTTAAATAAAGTTTCCAAGGCTCATTCAACTCCTAAACTGTTATTTTTACAAAAACACAATTACTTCAAAATCAACTATAAGCATGACTAAATGCAGACAATTGGTGCTTATGAAACAGTGACTCATACCCCCGCCATGTCTCCTAAAAGCTGACTGTTCTCCAAAGCTGTATCGTTATATATAGACGCTCCAGTGCTTACAAAACTCATCATTTACAAGCTGTCGCTGGAGCACAGCTAATTTCCAGAACAGAAACATATTAACTTTGCTACCAACAGGTGGCAGTAATGGCTATACAGCAATGTTCCAGTTGGAGTACAGCTTGGCAAGGAGTTAGCTCTGTCTACTTGTTCTTGTACGCTCAGTGCCAAGGGACTTCATTGGCATCATTTACTTCATTGTCTTTGTTTGTTTGTTTGGTTGGTTTTGTCTTTTCAAGGCAGGGTCTCACTAAGAGCTCTGGCTGTCCTAGAACTCACTCTGTAAACCAGGATGGCCTCGAATTCACAGAGATCTGCCTGCCCCTGTCTCCCTAGTGCTGAGATAAACTGCATGTGCCACTATGTGTGACTTAGTAGTTGTCTGTTTTTAAAGACGTGCACATATGTAGTCTTGTAGACAAACATAACTCCTGAAGGGATTCAAGTTAATCTTGCCAATCTGACTGAATTAGAGATGCTTAGAGGATTAGCAACACACCTCCTAGTGTGTCTGTGAGGGTATCTCTAGAGACTCCGGATACATAAGAGTGTGTGTGGCATGGCACCATTCAACAGGTTGGGGGTCTAGATGAGGTGAAGGAGGACACAAGAAATGACTTAGCTCCTGCAGTTTCCACTCTTCCTGATGGATACTTCCGCTCCACCCCATCTTATCCCTGGGAGACATTACTTCTTACAAGGTTTGGTTTGTGGGCACATCACAGTTTGCTTCTTCATGACTAAAGAATCCCAGCATGACTGTCATAGGAGGACCAGTCAGTGTTTCCATGTTCTACCTTCCCTGGAAGTCTTACCTCATCATTTCCAAAGAACTGCATGGATTCAAAAGGAGGGCATGTGTGAGACACTTCTTAATGGGATGGTCCAGAGATTCACAGACATGTTTGTAGAGACACCATGAAGGCCTGTGTATGGTGTGTCCGTGTGTGAGCATGTGTGTGTGTGTGTGTATGTGTGAGCATGTGTGTGAGCATGTGTGTGTATGTGTGTGTGAGCATGTGTGTGAGCATTGTGTGTGAGAGCATGTGTGTGTGAGCATGCATGTGTGTGTGTGTGAGCATGCGTGTGTCTGTGTGTGTGAGCATGCATGTGTAAGCATGTGTGTGTATGTGAGCATGTGTGTGAGCATATGTGTGGGCATATGTGTGTGAGAGCATGTGTGTGCATGTGTGTGTGAGCATTGTGTGTGTGAATATGCGTGTGTGTGAGAGCATGTGTGTGTGAGCATGCGTGTGTGTGTCTGTGAGCATGTGTGTGAGAGCATGTGTGTGAGAGCATGTGTGTGAGAGCATGTGTGTGTGAGCATACGTGTATGTGTGAGCATGCATGTGTGAGCATGTGTGTGTATGTGAGCATGTGTATGTGTGTGCGAGCATGAGTGTGTGAGCATGTGTGTGAGCATGTGTATGTGCATGTGTGTGCAAGCATGTGTGTGAGCATGTGTGTGAGAGCATGTGTGTGTGTGAACATGTATGTGTGTGAGCATGTGTGTGTGTGCATGTGTGTGTGAGCATGTATGTGTGTGAGCATGTGTGTGTGTGAGCATGTGTGTGTGAGCATGTATGTGTGTGTAAGCATGTGTGTGTGTGCATGTGTGTGTGAGAGCATGTGTGTGTGTGTGTGCTTGTGTACAAAGATAAAGACATGGTGCATATGTACCTTTGAACTCTCATCTTTTCCTCTATCCTAACCGAAATACATAACCATCAATTATGCTGGACCAGAAGGGAGTCTAGGGGTCACAGAGATGTCAAACAGAAGGGTACACCCATTCACTGTGGAACATCACATCAACTCTGTGCCAGCTCCCTGGGTTCTTCTGCCTCGCTTTGGAAGGTATTATCTGGAGTGCTCTACACACAGCTAAGCCTAATGCGTGCTGATGACCAAGATCAGCTGGCTGAGCAGCGAGAACCTTGCTCATTGGGCCACAAGAGTAATCCTCAGAGTATAAGAAAAACACCTCACCAACTGCTTGAAAGTGTGACCTCTTATTAATTCATGTTTACCTCGTAGGAAGAAATCCTGTATCTGATTTTCTATGTGCAGTCAGAGAAACCCTAAAACAATGTGTAATTCTGGAGGCCTGAGATGGTACCTAGTGCTGTGTGCCTTGAAGGAGGTGGATCTGGGAGCCAAGCTTCCATGCTCATCTTATTATATTACGACACCATTATATTAGTATATTAGTACATTATTATATTATTACATTCTTTGATCAACACTTTCACGCTTCTCAAATCTGAACACTACCATCAAAGCTGAAAAATCATCCAAAGCAGGTTGTAGAGTCAATTGATGAGTTTAGTTGAGGTGGGGCCATATTCCAAGGGCTGCTTAAATAAGAAATGAGTCAAGGGCAGGAATGATGTGGGAAGTCCATATAACGCATATAAAGAAACGAGCGTGAACCGCTCCAGCTAGGATCGATGCCATCGCTGTCTGAACGCTGCATGCTGACATTTTTCAGACAGCAGAAGCCCTAACTTTACAAAGAATCTATGAAATTATTTTTTAGACATTCTTCACTCTTTCCTGTTGACTCTTTGGGATTTGCCTGGGTGTTATGCATTTGTGTGGTTTCTTCAGAAATCAAGGATTCCAGCAGAGTTACGATGTCACTCTTCATAACTCATAAGTCTAGAAAAACAATCCAAAAAACAAACAAACAAACAAACAAACAAACAAACAAACAAAAGCCCTAAATTGGGTATTGCCAAGAACTCGGCACCATGGCTCCTTAGGAATGGTCTCTTGCAGATAATGGCAGAGAAGGCATACGGTTTACTGACCTGCTGAGGTTCATGAAGAATTATTGACTCAGACCTAATTAAATTGTAGCCTGCTGCTTTTTTGAAATTCTGCCAGGGAATCCTTGCTGTCCTTAGCAGAGTCTTTCAGTTAGAGGCTGTGGGTGAACTGTACCAAGGGCATCTTATGGTAAGTGCTTGCCTGGGGTGACACAGGGAGGGAGTGTGTTAAGGATACGCACACAGAAATTTCAATGTGGGGCTTTTAATTTTTTTTATTAAAGTTTTTCACTTTTAACCTTTTAAAATATTTCTAGGGGCTTCTCAGATTTTTAGAATTGTGAATTTGACTTAGTATAGCTTCTGGGAATTCCTTTTTAAGTAGGAGCTCCATTTGACATCCCTCCTGATTTCTTCTAACATATTACACCCAGGGACATTTTAAAACAATGTATTCTGCTGCAGAGATGTGAGTATATAAGTCGTCTGGAATAACATCACACAAAAGCGTAAGCTTAGAGATGGCTCAGTGCTTAAGAGCAGTGACTGCTCTTCCAGCAGACTCAGGTTTAACTGCCAAAACACCTCTGGCAGCTTACAATTATTTGCAAGACAATACACAATGGTATTTGTACAATTTACAAATTTTTCCTAGGCATATCCTCTCATGTGTCTCAGTTGGGAATACCTAAATTATGGATTATTGTTTCTTAGCAATGAGAAGACAGGATACAAAGGTTGGGGATTACTCCTCAAGTAAACTATATATATATATATAAAAAAAAGTCCTGGAATATGCCCTGCCCAACTCAGTCTTCAAGTATTTTATACTTCACTCTGCCTGCCCATCAGCCCATGTAATATACAAAAACAGAGACATGTCTAATCCTCATGAGCCCTTCATTGCAAGCATAGAGAATAGTAGTTTCAGAAAAAAAAATCACTTGCTCAAGACTGTGTCTTCTTGAGAAGACCTTCATATTCCAATTATAATGTAAAAGCCCTCTCTACCACCATTGGTCGGATAGAAACCCTGAGAAGACTGTGTTAGCTATTCAAATCCTTGCTGGGGACAGATACATCTAACAGAGCAACCTAGGACAGGTGGGATTAATTTACAACTGGCTCAGGGATACATCCGCCATCATGGTAGAAAGGGCACCATAGTGGGAACACCCCCCAGAGTAGCATGGGGAAAGAAACTGGGTCAGAAGTGGGACCAAGAGATAATGCTTGACACCTGCCAGCAGCAACCCATTTCTTCCTGCTATTCCGTGTCTCGAACAGGTTCCACGAGCTCCCCAAACAGTGTGGGCAGGGAGGGATGGACTGTTGAGACACCTGAGCCTGTGTTGAGACATTTCACATTCAAATCATAGTGGAAAAAGCCTTGAAGAAGAACATCCCCACCCCACCCCTTGACTCTAAGGAAGGTTGAGACTAACTTGAGAATTGAAAGACGGTGTCCCTTTCCTGTTAATCAATAGCTGTGGGATTGCTATGGGGGTAAATGACACCCCTGAGTCAATAAGCTGCTGTCACAGTCAGAGGAGCCCACTTGGCAATCTTGCCTTTTGTAGAGGAGTGCCAAGCCTTATAGGAGTTTGCCCCCATCTCATTATTATTCTTATGTTTAGCAATTCAAAGAGTGTGTCTAGGAGACAGTGATGTCATCTGACACATGTGGCTTTAAAGTAACTTTACAGTAGTGCCCGTTGTAGTTCAGATAATGTTGCCTACAGTTGTGTAGAAACAGCTTTCTTAAAAACTTTATAAGAGAGGCAGAGAAGAGCCTACTGGGTATAGAGGATAGGTATCAAATTTTGTGTGATGTCAACCCTGTGACATCGGAAACCTGGAGTGGGAGTCGGGTAAAGTCTGTGTTATGACTGGTTACAAGAATGTGTTGAGGACTGGAAATACATTTACCACCATGTCTGCAGGAGCGACCAAATTGCTCCCTAAATGGAAAATTTTCCCACAAGTGTTTTCTCTCCCAACTCTTGTTTAGATCGTTCTGTCAGATTCTCAGATTCTGTGTTTCTGGAGCTTCCTTTTGACTCCCAAGTATCTCCACGAGTTTCTACCTCAGAGCATTTACACCAGCTTTCATTTATCTGTATTGCTCCTGCCGTGCCTGTCTCTTCTCATAACCTTCTCCATAGCCACATCTCATAAATTGCTACTATTGAAGTGGATATTCTATTCCTTCCCTTTCATTTTTTCCAAAGTATAGTCATAGATCACAACCACCACCACCACCACCACCACCACCACCACCACCAACACCACCACCACCAACACCAACAACAACCACCACCTCACTCACACCACTCTAGTGATTGGAAGACAAGGGAAGAAATGATTTATTTTTAAACTAATTGCACCCAAATTTATATCAATATCCAAAGTGACCACCCTTAAGAGCTAGAACAGTTTGTTCTAGCAATGCTGCCGACCTTATCAGTGTTTGTGTCCCCCACTCTGAGTCTCTGTGAGATAAATGTTATGAACTATGAAATACACTTATTTTATCCTGTAGACTAGAGGACTTATTTTGCATGGGCACTTCATCTCTTTGTGTGCATTAACTTAAGGAACATTGTCTTAATTCATGGTTTCAGAGGCCTCAGTCTATGGTTCCTCAGCACTAAGCAAGCAGGAAGAGCATTCTGGCGGAGGGCACCTGTAGTTCAGGAGACTCACCATCTCATGGCAGTAGAAATCTAGAGAAAGAGAGATGCAACGGCAGAGGTAGAGGAGAGGGAAGGAAGGGGCCTGAGACCTATCTCCTCCAACAAGGTCACTACCACTTGTGACATTTTGGTCAGTTGCAAACTATGCCTACAAGGGTGGTCACATAAAGTTTTTATGGAGCCCATAAGTCAGTATCATTTACTGCCATTCTAGGTGTCATGAAGTGCAATGCATCCTGACCTGTCCATAGTGGTGGAAGCCTACTACTGTGACTCGAGCAATATAGATATGCAGAACAGAACACTTGATGATGACAGATGGCCACGTTACAGGTTGACGCTTTCATCCACCTTAGTGAATTCTGTCCACTTACTGAAACAAGTTCAGTGTAAACAAGATGTCGTGTCACACAGACAACAAACATGTCTCCTGTTCACAGTGTCTCTTCATTGCATCACATTCTCTGTGCTTGATTTTAACTTCATGTGGCTGTGTCCCCCTTGGCCCATAATATGGGGTCTGCTGTGGAGACTAGGTGTGGGCAGGCAGCACAGTTTATGTTCATGCGGGCATACATTGTGATATGACAAATTCTCCTAAGTGTGCCTTTTCAGAATGAGTCTTCACCTTTAAGCGAGAGCTTAAAGAGGCATGACTGTATTAAGAAGGATAATCTTTCCACGGTTGAGACTCCAAAGACGTGTAAAAAGTGTCCTCTTCCTAAAGTAATAAGAAAAACAGAATTCTCAGAAACAAGCCAAGCAAGCATCTATAAGATCACGTTTTTCATTCAAATGAGAGCAAAGCTTTGAGTCATTTTAAACACAGGCCTGTTTTGCCACTGACCGACTGTGCAGCTCACCTCACACCACCACCTGGTGGCATAACACAGAATAGTACGGATTTTCTTTATCTAGCACTTAATCACATTTTCTTAATTGTGATAATGGGTTCAGCAGTGGCGGCACACGCCCTTAATCTCAGCACTCAGGAGGCAAAGACAGGCAGATCAGGAGGCAATGACAGGCAGACCCCTGCAAGTGCAAGGCCAGCCTGGTCTACAAAGTGAGTTCCAGGACAGCCAGGGCTATACAGAGAAACTCTGTCTCAAAAAACTAGAGTGATAACCATGGCCAGATATGATGTCTCAGTTCTGTAAGCCCAGAGGCTGAAGCAGGAGGACTACTGTAAGTGTGACAGCAATCCAGACCACAGAGTTACATCACCTCCCAAAGCCTGCCTCATAAAACAAACAAACAAACAACAAAGAGTGATAGAGACACATTTTAGTTTTTAACTAAAATAAAGGACAATGTGCGCTTATTTCCTCTACGTGGAAAAATTCACAAAAACAGAGATAATGAGAGAACATTGTTATTAATTCACAGAGACCAGAAATGCAGACAACCCACAAGGGACAAAGGCCTCAACAATAGCAAAGACCTGTAAGAGGGGAAATGGCAGGGGGGTTGCCCTGACTTGCTCTTGAGGTCACTCAGGGGACCAGAACTTGACACTCTCTATGGGGAGGAGCAATGAGGCGGAGTCTGCTTACCCTGATCCCATCAAGAGAGTCAAAGGTCCGTACCCTGGGAGAATCTGAAGCTAAAGCTCTAACCTCACAGCTGACTGGTCCTCACAACCAGAAGGACAAAGAGTAAACCCGCCTGCTGAATTCTGAGTCTCCACCTCCTGCCCATACTCTGCTTGAGCCCTCTTCACAGGAGAAAACAAAAATGGTGGTGGCAGGCAGTCTTTCAATCTTGTTTGTCAATTTGGCATGCCTGGGAACAGAGAACCTTTGTTGAGGAATTGCTTCCATCATATTGGCCTGTGAATTTGCCTGTGGGGCAGTTTCTCGATTGTTAATTAACATAGGGAGGCTCCGCCCGCTGTGGGTGGAACCATCCTTAGGCAGGTAGGCCTGGGCTGTTTAAGAAAGGTAGGTAACTAAGCCTGGAAGGAAGGCAGTAAGCAGATTCTCTCCTTGGTTTTTTGTTTCAGTTCTTGCCCTTACTTCCCTTGGTGATAAATCAAAGCCTGGAAGTATAAAATGAGTAAACCCTTTCCTCTCCAAGTTGCTTTTGATCAGAGAGTTTTATGAAAGCAACAGAAGCAAAGCAGGACACCATCACTACCACCACCACAGAAATCTCCTGAGCAGATTAGCCCAGGAGCCTTGGGTAAGGCTAGCATTCAACAAGCTGGCTCATATCTATTCTCTCTGGATGGAAATAGGGGAAGTCAGGTCATCACATGTTCCAGGAAAAAACAAAGACCCAAACTAACAAATGGGAAATGAAGACACTCAAAATGGCACACTGTGATGGAGGGCAAGAATGATATTTATTGTTTGTTAACAGAAGAAAATGTTATGCGAAACCAAACAAGTTAGAAAAAAGAGTTCTTTGAAATTATATATACACATGTATGTGGTAAATAAAATTTATATTAAAAAGAGAACTAACTGAAATAACAATTTATTATGTTTTGAAGGCTGAGGGTTGAAAATCTATGAAAGCTCAACAGAAAAAAAATTATAGGAAGTAGGAGATGAAAGACAATTAGAAGTTGAGAACAAACCGAAATAAGAAAATTGATAGATACTGACAGCTTTTCTCAGCTAAAGAAAAGGGGGAGGGAAACATCTTACCTCCCTTCCTGTCTTCCCTTGGGGCATTTCCTGTGTTAAGATGGCTCCCTGGCTTTTGAGTGAAGACTTGAGTCCTTCCCTTCCCTTTTCAAGGACTCTCTGAAGCACCTTCTATTTAGTAGAATCCACCAGGGTCTGTTCATGTTAAATTCTCTGTCTATAGCTCAATGGAGTTCTTACTATACACCCCTCTCACAGCAGCAGATCTGGGGCTTTCCTGACATTTCTGTATATTTGTGTAACGGCACAATGCTGCAGTTAACACCGAGTAACCCTCCTTGTTGGTGCCTGAATATTTCTAAGAAATTTACTTCGGAGCAAGATCTCTGTATCAGCAAATATAAAAAAAAATTTTTAATTAAAACTTTAAAAAATTGACCCCCTTTTCCAACAAGCAGAGTGTAGGGAACGTCTCTCAGACCTACCTTCGCTCTTAAGACTGGTAGAGGTTGGTTTGAGTTTTTGTTTCTCTGTTCTTCATGACTCTCTAAGCGACAGGCTGTTGTTCTCACACACAAATAATACGGCTCGAGCATCTCCTATAAAATGGACTTTGTTTGTATATGACGTACACATACCTCCCCATGTGCTCTCAGTTCTTTAGCTGCTAGAAATAGCGAGTGTATCGGGCAGGCTCTGTAATCCATATTTGGCTGTGTTGTGGCAAGAGGGTCAACTGTACTAGGTGTGTGGTGCATAAATGAGTACAGGGAAGCAACCAGGGCTTTACAATAGTCCTGGAAAGGATGACTCACAGATTGCACCATTGATACAACAGTCCCAGTGTGCTTGGCAAAGCCAAAGGCTTGGAGAAGGTTGAGGGAAGACGATTTAAATTTAAATGAACAGATATCACGAGGAATTAAGGAAAGAGGATATTGTGAACTCACACTTGCCATGAGTTACAAGTGGAAAAGATTCAAGAATAGCTTACTGAAGGTATAACCCTTATCTGTCTGAAATCAGTACCTAGCCAATAATATATATATATATATATATATATATATATATATATATATACATATATATATGTTTTAAGAAAAAGCATTGGGGCTGGAGAGATGGCTCAGCAGTTAGGAGCACTGACACTGTTCTTCCAAAGGACCTGAGTTCAATTCCCATCACCACAGAGAAGTTCAGAACTGTCTGCAAGTCCAGTTGCAGGGGATCTAACACCCTCACATAGACATACATGGAGGCAGAACACCAATGTACATAAGAAAAAAAACAAATAATAAATTATTATAAAGAGAGAGAGAGAGAGAATTGTTGAAATTTGACTACTGACAGAGATGCATATCTTTGAAAACCGGAGACCTGTGAAAGGTTCATTTTGACAAGTGACTCATTCACCAAAGGGCCTGTAAAAATGGACAAGTGCCACCTCCAGGTTGAACGCTGGGCTTTTATTCATATACTAACATCAATCGTTATGCATTTTGGATCTTTGGAACCCTGTCAGGGCATTTTTGGATTTATCAATTGAGACGTTTTATACAAATGAAAAATTGTGGCATATGGCTGGCACTTCCTGCTGCATTCATTTTTTTTCCCAATTTTCTATCAATTTAGCATGACTAAACTTCCAGCAAGCTGCATCTATCTAAAAACATGTCCAAATGAACAGAGGTTTGCTACTAATGGGACTGGATCACAGGGACAGTGGGGGAGGAATGGGAAGACTAAGAGCTTTGTGCTTTTGATGTATCTGTATTGTTTGCCTAAGTAGATACTGATGTTTGAAGCTATGTTAAAAGAAACAATGTGACAAAATAACCAATATCAGAGCATCTGGTCCTGGAAACCAGCTTGGTAGGAGAGTCACCCGGTCCTCCCTCACATCCATAAGGCCTAGCTTTTTTTTTTTTTAGGTTTAACAGAGAACTGAGATTATTTTTTCATTAATTATTCACTTTACATCTAGATCGCTCAAGTCTCTCAATCCTTTCCTCAACTCTTCTACAAGACTCCCCTGTAAAGAGTAAAGAGAGGAAGAGGAGGAGTAAGGGAGAAGGAAGAGGAGGAGCTTGGGCAGATGAGGAGAGAGAGAGAGAGAGAGAGAGAGAGAGAGAGAGAGAGAGAGAGAGAGAGAGAGAGATGGAGGTGGTTGTTCACGTGTCTCCGCCAGTCAAAGGTAGTTGATGTATCTAGGTTGGGTGTTGGTCACACTTCTGATTGTATGGGCATCTTGTTATTGATCATTACCAAATATATAAAGCCTTTGGATAATCTAAGCATTAGAGTCTCATTTTTCTACTGGGCATGTGTGATTGGCGGGATGGTCTAGGCAGTGCCCAGCCTTGCAGAGACAGTGTGGAAGATGGGCAGAGCCATCTCCCACACTGGCATCTCGTGGGTGGCAGAGCTGGTGTTTCTGGTGGGCTGTTTCTAGCTGCGACCTGCATGTGGCCTCTGGCCATGTAACATGGCGCCTGAGCTAGACAGAGCAGCTTAGACAGTCAGCTTGATCGGCGGCCGTTTTTTAAATAATTACTACAACAGAGCCTCTCAGAGGACAGCTGTGCTAGGCTCCTGTCTGCAAGCATAGCATATACTCTACCCTGTGTCTTCCTGTTTCTTTCATATCTTTTTCTATAGCTATACGGGAATGCAGGCTTGAGTGAGGTTTTTCAAAGGTCAGTATTTTAATCTGCAGTTGATCATGACCGCCACTAGGTGGCGCTTGTGTCCCGATAAGGAAAATTCTGAGCAGCATTACAAGAGAAAGTTTTAGAAATCTGGGAGTTTAATGAATCTCCAACCTGAACTCAAGAGAGAAAATAAGACTAGCCACTTCTTGAAACAATTTTATGACACTGGGAAAATATCTCCATAAATTCCTCTTTCCTCACAGGCAAACATAATGCCTGATTTCTAACTAAACATCCCACATTTGAATTCTAAATTTATATCTAAGATCATGGACATGCGGTTTCAGTAAGGACACTGTGCATGATGCCCAGTTCAGATACAGAGCTTGGAGGCTTTGAGCTGGATCTGATCTGAAGACTGGCTTTCATAGTCCTGGAAGATAAGAGTGTAAGCCGCTAACAGAGCCAGGCAGCCAGTAATCCTACACAGCTGTTACAGCCATGAACCAAAACAGCGACCAGCACGACAAGATGTCCCTACAGCTCATGGAACAGTGTGTGGGTTCCTCAACGATCTAGAAATAGATCTATATTATCCAGTGATACCACCCTTGGGCATAGACACAAAAGACTGTATGTTCTACTCCAGCGAGTTCTACTGCCCTGCTCATCCATGTCCATTGTTACGCGATTACAATATACGGTAAACGAAAGCAGCCAAGATGCCCATAATACAATGTGGTATATTTACACAATGGAATAGTATGCAGCTGTTAAGAAAAAAAATGAAATTCGAAACAAATGAACAGATCTGGAAATAATTGTTCTGAGTGATGTAATGCAGACACAGATACCTCCTGAACTTGTGTTTCCATGACCTATCATTTATGTCATTTGTGTCACATATGTCATTTATGTCACATATGTCAGCCCCACTTCTTCACGTTCAAAGCTCACACTGCTTTCTAGCTAGCATATCAGTTCGTGGAATTTTGATACTGTTTCTATAATACATCTATTTTTCTACTTAACTAAGTATCTAGGAGCTGGTGTTAGCAGCCAAATAGCTGTCTCAGTGCAGAGCACAGAGTTGATCCTAGCAAGTAATCCGGGGGACCAAAGATCTAAACTTTAAAATGGGGCTAGCTCATTTGAAGGATCTGAGGTCTTAACAAGTTGCCAATTCTAATCTTCAGCTACTGCCAAAAATAAGCTTCAGAACTTGCATAAGAATCCCAAAAACTTAACAACCAGATTGCAGTATCCTAATAAACGCATAGGTAACTTTTGACTTTACAGAATTTTGATTGTCCTGTAGAATCTGTTCATCTTTTTATCTTTTAAAAAAAATCCAGAGGTTCCCAATGGTGTAAAAGCCATGTTGACAGTGACTATACAGGCATTCGTTAACTGACTCCTGTGCATGTGAGTTACCAGCATTTTTCAGATACTCTGGCCTGGAGTAGGAAGGTAGTAACCCTTGCATGTGTCTCAGCTAACAGATCTTCTGAATAGACATGTGGGAACATCTCTGGAGCCAGTGAACAACAGTCCTTCATCTATGGTGAAGTTTCATCCTGGGTTCAACATTCTTCTCATCTGGGCAACATTATCTGTACCTCAAAAATCCCCCAACTCCAGGTTCACACAGTCAACTTCAACACACAGTCTTCCTCTAACCCTCTAATCACACTGCATTGCTCCAGTCTCACTGCATCCCTCCAGTCTGTCTCACTGCATCCCTCCAGTCTGTCACACTGCACCCCTCCAGTCTGTCTCACTGCACCCCTCCAGTCTGTCTCACTGCATCCCTCCAGTCTGTCTCACTGCATCCCTCCAGTCTGTCTCATTGCATCCCTCCAGTCCCACTGCACCCCTCCAGTCTCACTGCATCCCTCCAGTCTCACTGCATCCCTCCAATCTGTCTCACTGTATCCCTCTAGTCTGTCTCACTGCATCCCTCCAGTCATAAACAACAGAATTATTCTCCCATAGGTTGAGGCTACAATCCAAAGATGCATGCTCACTTGTGTGCTCTCTCTCTCTCTCTCTCTCTCTCTCTCTCTCTCTCTCTCTCTCTCTCCCTCTCCCTTCCCCCTTTACTCCTTCCCTTTCCCATTCCCCACTCCATCTCTCTTGTCTCTCCCTCTAGGGAATGATCCTTTGGAGCTTCTTTCAGCTTCTGGCAGTCCTATCATTCTTGTGCTTGTGGAGTCCATCTTCTGCCTCTATGGTCACAGGGCTTGCTGTGTCTTTGCTTGCTCTTGTCTTTTGTGGCCTTTCTTCTCTCCATGTATGCAATAATAATAATATTGGATTAAGGACTCCTTTTTCACTCGGGCCTCATTTTAACTTAATTAATTATACCTGGAAAGATCCTACTTCTATATAGATTTCTATTCTTAGATGCTCAGGATTAAGAGTGCAACATAGAAATTTTGGATTATAGACAGCTCAACCTATAGCAAGCAGCTTTAGTCAGCAGAGCCAGACACTAAAAATAGCCCAAATGCCCTTCAAGCAGGGAATGGATGAAAAAACATGGCATTTTTACATAACAGGATATTACTCAGAAACAAGTAGATGAGTTACTCAGACCACCTTGGATGGATCTCAAGTGCTGAGGCACTAAGTGGAAGAAATTGGAGAAGAAGGCTACACTCAGCAATTGCTCCACACTCAGCAATGGCTCCACACTCACTCATGGTTCCACAGTCAGCAATGGTTCCACACTCACCAGTGGTTCTAAATGCTCCTATTTGTAGCATTCAGTATAAGGCATAGGCACACAAGCCTTGAAAACAGATCAGTATTTCAAGGTACAGAAAATATGGGGGAAAATTCAAAAGCGACTTGGGGGGGTGCATCTTAGCATTAAAGCTGGCTCTATGACTGTACGTGTTTGTATACATCTGTGGAACTACACCCCCAAAGAACTGAATATATACAACTTACACATCAGTAACCTTGACCCACCCTCCCCAGTGGTGTTAGGAAACTTGAATATCAACGGCTATGGACTGAACATAGCTTGTTTCCCCACCTCCCAAAAAACTGTGTTGAAATTTAGTCTTAGATGCAGAAATGGAATCCGCAGGCCCATCTAAGAGGTGGCTAGAGCTGTCATCCACGGGTGAGTCTGTATATGTGATTGATAAAGCCATAGCACAGTGGATTATCTAGAGCAGGTCTCTCGTGGAAGCTTGTTTGTCTTGGTCTTGTCTATGCTCCCCGCCTCCTGCCATGTGATGCCTTCTGACACCTTGAATGCAGCGCCTCAACCACAGGGCAGAGTATGATCCAAAATAAGCTTACTCAGGGGATAGAGAAATGGTTCCGTTGGGTAAGAGTCCTTGCTTGGCAACCCTGAGGATGCGAGTCAGGATAGTCATGTAGACCCATGAGGCACATGCGTGCACGCACGCGCACACACACACACACACACACACACACACACACACACACACACACACATACACACATACACACACACACCATATTCATAAAGAAAAACAATAATAAAAACTACACACACACACACACACACACACACACACACACCATATTCATAAAGAAAAACAATAACAAAAAACTAAGCTTTATCTATTTAGTGGTGTTGTATTATAAGCAGTTAAAACTGGAGAGGACATTCACATTCAAGAAACACACATACACACACTTCCCCCTCACACATAAAAACTAACTTACAATTAATTGCTAACTTCAAGATAAAAGCTAAAACCACCAAAGTTTTAGAAGAAAACAGAAAACTCTTCGAAACCTGGGAGAAAGTAAGATTTTCTTAGACGTGGTACGAAAAGCAGTCTATATAAGGAGAGGGAAACAGAGACAGACAGAGAGGGAAATGAGACCTCACCAGAATTTTAAATATGTCCTCTTGATGAAGGAGTTCTCTAGGATATTTAAAGAATTCTCAGAAAACAAGTGACGTCCACGAGCAAGATTTGAGCAAGTATTTTTAAAGGCAGATTAAGCATAAAAGATGCTCATGATAAGTAGGCACCGAGGAACTGGAGACTGCAGTCCAATAACAATGTTGAGAACACTTTAAAACAGCTAAAATAAAACGGACAGAACAAGTGTTGGCAAGCACTCGGCACAGTCGCTGGAAACAGACGAGCTCTGTATTGCCAAAGGGAGTGTGTGCTGGCCAGCCTTATGTCAACTTGACACAAGCTAGTGCTTTCTGAAAGGAGGGAGCCTCAACTGAGAAAAAACGCCTCTATGAGATCAGGCTGTAATGCATTTTTCTTAATTAGTGATTGATGGGGGAGGGCCCAGCCCCCTGTGGGTGGTGCCATTCCCTGGGCTGGTGGTCCTGGGATCTATAAGAGAGCAGGCTGAGCAAGCCAGGGGAAGCAAGCCAGTTAGGAGCACTCCATGGCCTCTGCATCAGCTCCTGCCTCCAGGTTCCTGTTTGAGTTCCTGTCCTCACTTCTTTTGATGATGAACAGTGATATGGGAGTCTAAGCAAAATAAACCCTTTCCTCCCCAGCTTGCTTTTGGTCATGGTGTTTCACCGAAGCAATAGAAACCTTAACTAAGACAGAATGTAAATAGTAGGGGCGCCCGTGTGTCTTGGCATGTTTGTGGAGGCCAAGGGACATTTGCTTTGTTTTTTTGTTTTTGTATTTTCAGGACAGCGTTTCTCTTTTTAGCCCTGTCTATCCTGGAACTCACTCCATAGACCAGGCTGGCCTTGAATTCAGAGATGCTTCATGGGTGCTGGGATTAAAGTCATGGACTGCCACCATTCAGCTAAGGGACAGTTTTTTAAGCCCTCCTTCCCCTGTGAGTTCCAGGTACTAAACTCAGGTTGTCAGGTTTGTGCTGCAAGTATCTTTACCAGATGAGCTATGTTGGTGACCCCAAAACATACATTTAATACTCTTCCCTCCCTTCCTCCCTCCTTCCCTCCCACCTCCCAACCCTTCCTTGGAAGAGTCTGACTTTGCTTCCTCCAGTAACTGATTCATGTAGCACTGTCTTACACACTTAGGCTGAGTGAATTAAGGCTAGACAAGCATTCACTGAGCTCTTTGAAATAACAACTTAGAGTGAAAAAGACATTTCTAATATACAGAAATAGTAGATTTTTCCCCCGGTGTTATTATATGTGATGGATCTGTTTGTGGTTTCGTTTTTGAATTTTGATTTCTGCTAAGTGACATTCCATGGAGATAAAAATACCCTCCTTGAAATTTGACTGAACATTATAAATCATGTACAGGTGATTCTAGTACCTATTGGGGACACTTTCTCATCACTGGAGTAAAATACTTGAGATAAATCCTTTTATGAGAAGGAAAGGTTTATTTCAGCTAACAGGGGCCAGAGATGAGGAGGAGGACTTCCTTCTGCCCTTGACAGGGACCAAGAAGTAGGGAATCAATTGGTAATGAGTGAGGGAGAGAGGTGCTTTCAGAATGACTCAGGGCAGTGGGGAGAGATGAGACAGTCAATATCTCTTCTTCGAAGACTTGGTTGTGGGCTCTCTAAAATAAAATCAAAACCGTGTTCTTCCTTGTGCATTTTTAGGTGAAGTGTACATTTTTATTATAAATTTAAATGATAACACATACTTTTCAGCTTATTTTAGCCACATTTTAGAATAAAGTGACATAAATGTACTTACATGTTCCTAGTAGAACAAATGGTTGTAATTTGACTGTTGGCAGCATCATTTAAGAATATAAAAAATTTAAAATATAAAATATAACACACAAACATTTTTTCTGACTTTCAAAATATTTCTTCTTTACTCTTCTTTCAAGGATATTATAGATATATCCTTGGACATGGATATGGATATATGTCAAGGATATATAAGTTCACTATTTTTCATGATACTTTTTTGCAATAGGAAGTGTGTGTGTTTATTTATATATTATAAATGTTCATTTCCTAGGCAATGAAGCTCTAAAAGTTTGAACATTTTCTCCTGGGTTGAGTTTCTCCTGGATTGAGTGTACACGTGGAATTATAATTAGTGTTAATTTAGAGACGATCAAAATTCTATATATGCATTGTAGACTTTGATAATTTATCAAGGTGTCTATTATCAGATAAACTGAGTTTCTCGCTCAGTCAGTCCATGTTTGCAGTAACACAGATAATGTATTATTAAAGGTCACAAGGTTTGCCCTTCAGGTATTTTATCACCATTATAAGAAAAGTAATTAAGCCAACAGGAAATAAAAAATCTGTAAATTTTCTAGGCTACTGGGGACATCTGCAATACAGGAAAATATAAGGATGTTTGGTGACTTGACCTCACATGGTTTCAGCAGAAGATTTTTAGAACACTCAACTGTGCCTTTCAGAAGATAAATGTATACCTTCATCTCCACGAGACACTTGGATGGATGGATGGATGGATGGATGGATGGATGGATGGATGGATGGGGGGTTTAAAAACCCTTGTCATTCAATTCAGGGGGGATCACAGGTGTCGCAAAGGTCCAGAAACAACTGTGTAAGTAGGAAGAATCTTTGCAAACATCTCCTTCTCCGTCTATAGGATGTAGCCATTTTGAATTCCTGATTTCCTGTCTTTCTTTTGCTTTCTCTTTGGAGTTCCAGGCACAGAAGTTGGGATGTGTGGATGTGTAAGCAGCCAGTGCAGGGGAGAAACCAATTACAGCTAAGAAAGCACATACTTCCAGATTCCTTATAAGCACCTATACAGCCCTGCACAAATCCCTGACAGCACAGCCGGGAACACAAAGGAGAAGCACAGGAGACCTTGATTTTTTTTTCTTCCCTGCTATTTGTGTTTATTTTTAGGATGAAAAACCAAGCAACTGCCTTGTCCAATCATAACGGGAAGGTACACAGTAAAGGAGCCCTAAGGGCTCCGTTAGAGACTCAGGTCTTATAGCTCTTCATTCTCTCTGGATCCCTGAAGGGAAAACACTGACTCCCAAGCTGCCTTCCCTCCTTACTTCCTGTCTCACAATGACAATGACAAGTTCCAGGATGTATCCTATCTGTTCCAAAATATTCTTAGCTTTGAAAACAACCTTTGAGCCCAGCAAACTGCTAGAAGTACACGTTCTTTATCTTCTGCAAACCAACACTGTTTCCTCTTCTGATAATGCCACTTGGCTTTGAGATCTCAGGCTAATTGTTAGAATCCTTGATTCTTTTGGTCTCTGTCAGTGGGAAGGCTCTTGGTTTCTACTGCCTTGTACTTCTTGAGTTGCCTCCCCCTCCCCACTCCCTCCCCCCAACCCCGAGTTATCTGCTTTTCTTGGCTGCTTTTCTTGGCTCCTGAATATAACTACAGAGCATCTGAGCCTCGGGTTCCAAATTCAGGTGTGAACAAAACACTGCCTCTTGGTTTTCATCTTAATCAAAATCAAATTCTGAGTTAACACTCTGGTGGATTGTTGGGGAGGGTAGGGAAACCAACTCCTATCATTTTACAAAAGTTTGTCTTCTCCCATTACGAAGTTTTATAAAATCATAGGTTTCTAAAAATCAAGTCTTCGGGGGTAAGTCAGATCTTAGTGGTAGAGCATGTATTTTAGCCTATAAACCCCTAGGTTCAATCCTCTTTTCTGGTTAGCGGGATAGACCAGAATTTCTCCTGTGCCTTTCCCACCAGGACAGACGTGTGAAACTGTGAGCCAAAGCAAATGCTTCTTTCCATTACGAAACAAAAACTAAAACTTTGGGGCTGGTGAGATGAGTGAGCAGGTAAAGGCATTTGCCACACCATTAAAAATAAGTTTGCTTACCAGTGGCTATTAGCATCTCAAAAAACAAGTTCATTACAGCTCTGGGGAGTCTGCTGCTGGGGCACACAAGATAACCTGAATACTGCAGCCTAGGGTCTCCATCTCTTCAGTTATATGTCAGTCAACTCTCATTAACATCGTGTTAATCAGGAAATGCCCCTGGATGACATAAAGGGTCCCCACTCTCCCCAACCCCAAATCACCTAGATCAGAAACCTTTTCTCTATTATGAATTTGAAAGTCCATGCTTTCCTCATTTCAACATGATGGTTTTAATTCTAAGACAACAGTGTGAAAGATTGCTACTTAGCATCCTGCCGGCAGATTCCTAACATAGCAAGAGTTGTTTCTGGGACATGTAAATAAAACACAACCTAAATTGCAACTTCTATCTGCTTCTCTTTATTCAACTCTAGACAGAGCCCATTCATCTATGGGAACTTTAGGCTAAGCCCCAGAGCAGCGACAGTTCAGTTGGACATCTTGAAAACGAAAGCTGCAGCCAGACTACGTAATAATTACTGAAATCTGGCCAGCATCTTCTTCTGTCCCACCGTGGTTTATCTGTGAGGGTAAATCTGTGACTTACCCAGTGATTCCTAAGAAGAATACATTGTTATTGAACAACATCAAGATCCCTCCTCCTGGCCAGGTAGTGGTGGCACATACCTTTATTTTCAACTGGAGGGCAGAGGCAGACAGATAGATCTCTGAGTTTGAGACCAGCCTGGTCTACAGAGCAAGTTCCATGACAGCCATGGTTACACAGAGAAACTCTGTTTTGAAGAATGAAACAAAATAGAAAAAGATCCCTTGTCTCTTTAAATTCCGGGTTATATACCATGTCACTTTCTCCATGTTGGGCTCCTCTGTATTCCTGCCTTACAGTGCACACCTGCTTAATGTTCCAAAGAACTGGCAGACATAGCCACCTCTTGTTTCAGTGATTGCTGCTTCTTCTGAGGATTTGCATCCATTGTCTATAACTCCTATTTTGAAAGAGACTCTGGGAGCGAATCCTCATTCTCACTACCTTTCCTGTCATAGGAAGTGACACCCCCACATACAACCACTTGAGAGTTAGAGCATCTCAGAGTCTATGGTCTGATGATTAGGTTTTAAAAGTGCCATACTACAAAAGCCGTTTGCTTTCATTCTCTACATCCTCCTCATCATCTCCATTTTAACTACAAGAATGTTCTGGTCTTCACAAGCATCCTCATTGTTACAGTGTCTTCATACTGACTGCTTTTCATATCTGTTATTAAGCCATGGCAAGATGATAGACACTAAATTCACTGCTGGTACTGATAAAAGCGTATGAACATTCAATTGTTAGCCATCTGGTGATCGTGTACCTCACCTACAGTCAACTTATCAGCAACCACAATGCATAGACTTAGACACGATGGTAACAATCTTAGATCCTAAAACCCTATTATTACCTTCGTAAGTTCTGAATTTCCTGTAGAAAAGACGGATCACACAAACGTACATCGCTCATCCGTCTTCCTGATTTCATTCTGGCATCCTGTCTTCTGTGTTACATGCCGCAGGGTAACCATGGTATAATGACAAAATTGAATCACATATTTTTATACATTAGTCTCTTTAGCTATTTTCAGCAACTGAATGCCTTGCTTAAATTAAGTGTTGGCTATTTCTGTCTTTGCTGTTCTAGAGCCATTGAGAAAATATTCTACCTATCATTCGTGTGACTTTATTTATTTTTAAATTACTTCAATTCCTCGTCTTAGGGTTTTACTACTGTGAACAGAGACTATGACCAAGGCAACTCTTACCAGGACAACATCTAATTGGGGCTGGCTTACAGGTTCAGAGATTTAGTCTATTATCATTAAGGTGGCAACAGCAGCATCCAGGCAGGCCCAGTGTAGGAGAAGGAGCTGAGAGAGTTCTACATCTTCATCTGCGGGGCTCTAAGAGAAGACTCACTTCCAGGCAGCTAGGACTAGGCTATTAAACCCACTCCCACAGTGACATAGTTACTCCAACAAGGCCACACCTCCTAATAGTGCCACTCCCTAGCCCAAGCATATACAAACCACCACACCTCCCAAATTCTATTGGCTCTAGGGCATGAACATGACAATGATCTGATGTATTTAGGAACTATCACTGTCTAAATAAGATTATCAATTTACCATGCTTTCCAAAATGTGGGGCTGAATCCGATTTGAGGGTCTCACAATAGTGTTCACACACTATTCCTCATTCCATAGCTGTAAAAGCGCACCCTTCACATGTAAGCCTGTGTCACCAATTACTTTTGGTGATTCTTTTGTCTTTGATAACTGGACATGGCCGCAAGGTACAGAGAGGCCGCCTGGAGCCAAAGCTGACCCAACAACAGGACAGCTCCACAATCCTCAGGCAGGCAGTGACTCCGCTCAGCATTTCTGGTGTCTGACGTGTATGAACACATTCCTTTCAGGATTTTTCTGAGGGCTAATTGTGATGCCTACTGTCTTTGTTAGGGTGACTACTGCTGTGATGAAACACCAAGACCAAAAGGCAAGTTGGGAAGGAAAGGGTTTGTTTGGCTTACACTTCCACATCACAGAAGTACATCATTGAAGGAAGTCAGAACAGGTACTCAGGCAGGGCAGGAATGTGGAGGCAGGAGCTGATGGAGAGGCCATGGAGAAGACAGTAAACAGCTTTGCTGGTTTGCTCCCCATGGCTTGCTCAACCTGATTTCTCACAGAACCCAGGACCATCAGTTGTCACCACCAACAATGGGCTGCACCCTCCCCCATCAATGAATAAGAAAAATGCCTTACAGACCTGCCTTCAACCTGACCTTATGGAGACATTTTTTTTTTAGCTGTGGTTCTCTCCTCCTTGACCCTGTGTCAAGTCAACATAAAACTAGCCAGTGTACCTGGCACATTTCGAAGGAAGCATATACTCTTTTGAAATCTTGAATAGTGGGCCTATCCTCTCCCTAACGCTGGCCAAAATAAATTTATAAGTACAAACTTCATTTTAATGAACAACCAAATGCTATCAAGAGGCAGGTCTACACGGCAGCTTATTACTGGCATCCTACTTTTAAAAACAATATATATATTTTAAAATATACATTTATTTATAATTGTGTGTGTGTGTATGTGAGGGAGGGGGAGGGAGGGAGGGAAGAGAGAGAGAGAGAGAGAGAGAGAGAGAGAGAGAGAGAGAGAGAGAATATGTGTATGGCAGTCAGGGGAACTTGTGAGAGCTTACCAGCTTACCACAAAGGTTCTGGGGACTGGACTCAGGTCAGCAAGCTTGGTGGCTGGCGGCTTTATTGAGTGACCTCCCTTGCCAACCCTAACAATTATTAAGTACTGACATCTATCTAAACATCGGCTTAGGCCCAAAATTCACGTCCTTAAATGTGTGTCCCTGGGCCTGTCATTCATCATTGGCCAATGCTAAGCTACTATTGTTTTCCTTCAGTCTTCCTATGTGTGAGGTCTTTAGTTTCTTCAGTCTCTCTTTATATGGATGTGTCTGGTCCCTGAGAATGCAGTAGTCTCAACAAGACTCATGGAAAAGTACTTATTTCTTTCCTAGAAACTTCTCTTGGCTAGCCAGATGTTAACCATCTTCTATTGATTATTCATGTCTGTTTTCCTTCATATCCCTATTCTCTTGAACTCTATGTCATGTTACGGGAAGGGCTTTAGCTGGATCCTCCATCTGACTTATTATCTGCACCCAGTCTATTTGGCTCAGCTACAGACTTCACTTTGATGATTAATTCATCAGTTAGATGTTACCGAGGCTCCTAATGGTAGGAGAGATGGAGAAACGTTCTCAGTTCTCCCATCTTTGGGAGGAATCCAGCATCCTCAGATCTTAGTGCGTTTCTGTCTTCTTCCTTATCTCCAGACTTCTAGTATTTGCTGGTCTATTCATCTTTGTTGTTTGAGATAAACCATTTGGGGTTGGTGGCCCAGGAAAGGTAGCCTAGCCATGTGATCATGGAATATTCAGGTATATACTGCCCAATGTAAGGTAGGCTAGTAGCTTGTCTGTGAGTAAAGATTCTTGATCCTATAAGAGTTAAGTTGCTATGTAAGGTATGGAGAGTCTTCCCTGGCCCAACCCTCTCATTCAAGGCCTGAGAACGGCTGCTTCTGTCTACAGCATAGCTGGAGTGGGGAGCAAGTTCAAATTCACACCCAGCCTCCCTATCTGAGTTTGCTAACATGCTCTCGGAGTATAGGGATTCCCTGGAGCTATGTGTACTTGGCCTACAGCTCTCCACTTCGGCAAAACCATGATTTCCTCTGGCCTATGGACTAATGTGCTAGCTTTCACGTACATCTCAGACATCATCGAAAGCGTCTGTCAATTCTTGAGGTTCTGATTTCATAATGATCGTCACTTCTGTCCTTTTTTTAAATCATTATTAGAATTTGAGGAGAAAGCGGCGATTTGTCCATTCCAGCCCTTTCATCTCCCTTCCTCAATTGGAACTTTCCCCTTCCCATCCCAGAGTCTCAGGTTGTCTTTGAACTTGTGATCTTGAGGAATGAGATTACAGATGACTGTCACCATACCATGCTCAGTGTTCAAGCATTTATTTCAGTGATGTGCCGCGGTCAGTCTGTGACCCCTGGTGAACTGCTGGAAGAGTCGGAGAGCCGTCAGTGAGGTTTGGGAATGTGTCTTAGTTACTCCCTCAAGCACCAGGGGCAAAGGTACAAAGTACTGCAGAGTTCAGAGTCCTCCTACCTGAAGTATCTGAGTCAGACTGAGAAGAATGAGACACGCAGACGTGGCTATGAACTAGTGAGCTAGACACTTTTGAAAGCTATATTGCACTAAAGATGGAATTTAAGCACCTAAAGTGATAAGGCAAACAATTTGAGTCTTTGCTTTCGGTTTTCAAAAGATATATGAAATGTACAATAAGGAAAAAAAAAACCCTCAGACTTTATCTACAGAGAGAAAAACTGTCATAGGAATATCTGCCATATAATCAGAATAAATCATAAAGAAGGCTCGCAAGCTTCCTTTGGTGGGAATTATGTGTGCATATACAGACACCATTCACAGTCTGCGTGTATAGCACACACGTACACATTCAATATGTATATTCAACACCTGGGACTACTTTCACCATGTGCTACTTTGAGAAACATATAGCTAAATCATTTACATATATTCCTCATTTTTAACAGGCACTTAGCAGTATTTTTAATTATAAGAAAGTTAGTTTACACTTCAAAACTATTGATACAGTATCAGTAATGATCAAAGTATTATTACTAAGGTATCACTGGGTTAAGTTCTTGTCCACTCAGTGGTCGCTTTCTTTATGAACCTCTTCGTTAATGATGCTAGAGAACAAAGCCAGGGCCTTGTATGTGATGATCGTCAAAGGCTAAGTCACCCAGGCTGGCCTCGAACTCACTGTGTAACTCACACTGGCCTAAACTCAGAATCCACCTGTTTTAGCCTCCAGAGTAGGTGGGTTATACAGCTGCATCAACAGGCACTGTGGACAGTTCTCTCCTAGTTAGTGTGGCACTGAGTGTGGTCTTCTGAATCTTTTCTACAGTTTCAGCTAATCTTGAAGGTCTCATTTACTGGCATGGAGGTGTGTGCCTATGAGCACAGTGGTTGGAGACCCAGGCAGGAGAGCGGCAGGTATGAGGTCAGCCTGGACCATACAGTAAACTCACATCTGCACATGAAACCAGAACAGTAGCTGGGAAATCTCAGCCAAGGAATTGGGGACAGAAATGGTCAGGTGTACAACAAAGAGCCTGACAGAGGAGAATGTATGCAAAATTTTTTCTGTAAGACACGCCTGTCATATTTTAAATTTGTTAGTGACAACAAATGCATTTTTAGGACATTAAAAAAAGAATATCATTATTTATCCTAAAAGAATATGTTTTTTTTTGGTTGTTGTTTTAAAGGTTAAAAAACAATACTTTAGACTCTAAAGATTAGAGAACAGTTAGACCTAAAATCTCAAGACATCACATTTTTTGTTTATAAAATGTTCTAAGAAGGAGCTGAAGGGGTTTTCAACCCCATAGGAAGAACAATATCAACCAACCAGACCCCCCCCCCCCCAGAGCTCCCAGGGACCAAACCACCAACCAAAGAGTACATATGGAGGGACCCATGGCTCCAGCTGCATATGTAGCAGAGGATGACATTGTCTGGCATCAATGGGAGGGGAGGCCCTTGGTCCTGTGGAGACTTGATGCCCCAGCATAGGGGGATGCTAGGGTGGTGAGGCAGGAGTGCGTGGACGGGTGCTCCCTCATAGAAGTAGGGGGAGGGGGAGTGAGAGAGGGCATTTGAGGAGGGGAAACTGGGAAAGGGGACAATATTTGAAATGTAAATACATAAAATATCCAATAATAATAATAAAACAATTTTTTTAAAACCACGATTTGTTGGGTGTGTTGGTGCAGGATACCCAACACTCAGAGGGCAGAGGCAGTAGGATATCTGAGTTCAAGACCAGTGTGGTCTACATAGTGAGCTCCAGGACAGCCAGAGCTAAGTAGAGACTGCGTCCCACACAGACACCCGTCAGTCCCCCCTCCACTGCCCCCCCCCAATTCTACAACTTAAGCTTTATGTCACAAAACAGGCAACCAAACACGTGTTCTATACTGTATGTAGCTTGGTCCCTGTATTGGTATTTTTCTGACATTGCTTTACAATTTAAAGGGGGGAAAAGTATTATGAATTTAGCTTTTATTCAAAATTAAATAAGCAAAAGCAAAAATCTTAAGAAACTTGTACAAATTACTTACATAAAAGAAAGTTAATAGAGACAGTCACAAATCTGCAACGAATAATTATAAAAGGGCCGGGCAGCATGGATATACCCATGTCCCAGCACGGTGCTCTACCTGTGGTATGAATAAGGCATAACTAACATTTGCACCAAGACCAGAATCAAAACAAAACACACCTTACAAGCTTAGTCCTACATTAAGCTTCGTCTCCTCCCCCAGACCCTCAACCAATTTATACACTACATAATTCCTTAAATACAAGTTATCGTGTCAAACTCTAATGACATAGACGGGCAGTTAATGTAAAAAGCCCCGAAAATGTACAAGCCAACTGGCTGAATTGAGTTCTCCGTCCACCTTTATGTACATTTTAATGTAAACCATATTTTCACAGTTTTAAGTGTTTTATGAATGGATGCACAGTACCGTGTCGGGTTCGCAGTTGTTCCTGGAGACTGGCTCTGGGTTCTGCATCCCTGCCTGCCGGCCACCGGGATGCACCTATTTACAGAAATAATTGACTGTGTCATCGTCAATGGCCAAGACAGTTCAGCAAGAGCAGGATTTCCAACAAAAAGAGTGATACTCTATACCATAGTTTACATACTTGTGCAAATAGAAGCATCAGGACAAATAAATCTGAGGCAAATTCAATCTGCGAAAACTCCTATGACTACTGTTGTAAACGTGGGCAATAGAGAACCTTCAGCAAGTTCACTCTCTATGGCTTTTTTTTTTGTCTTTTAAAATTTAAAGCCAGAGAAAAAGCGCACACACCACATACACACATACACACACGCACGCACGCACGCACGCATGCACTCACTCACTCACACATGCATGCACACACACACAGAGGCACGCACACACGCACTCACACACACATTCGTGCACACGCACGCACGCACGCACGCACATGTCATACATACACGGAGTTTAGTTCATTTACAGTATGGTACGTAGTGCAACTTCATCACAATGTCGAGGTTCAACACACATTCAGTGCGTGTTTTCTGTGCAAGTTCTTAGTGGTCTGGGACCTAGTTGAAGGGATTCATTTGCAGATCCACGAGATTCAGGAGGTTGAAGAAAAGAAAAGTTTCCTTAATTTCTTAAACCAGCACTGGGTGTGCAAAAGGCAGCGGACAATCCGGCCGTCAACGGAGCCAGATCAGGGCGACGTTAAAGTAAGATCCGAACGCTTCTCAGCCTCTGGGCTAAGAGCGAGCTAAGTGAGATCCAAGCAGTTCGTTACTTAGATTGGTCTCTAGAAAAGTAAGTCAGAATATGCTGTATCTTTGTCAGTCGTTCCTCCAAAGACTTCATTGACAGTACGGAGAGCTGATATCTCGGGTCTACAGGAAGGACTGCCAGCAGCCACCAACACCACGCAGGTCCATTGGGTGTTGCCTAAAACCAACCAACAGTTCAGAGTTAATGTAATAGTAAAACTACGAATCAAAAGCCTACCCTACTTGACCTACGTGCCAGGTACCATCAGCATCCCAAGTCTCTTAGTAATATAAGGCAGGTGATTATGACGCCCACAGAGAGTGCAGAGCAGAAGCTGGGAACTGTGATCTGATCATCCATGGTCTCTCAGCTCACATGTTAGAGTTAGGATTGTAAGCTGGCCCTGACTCCACAGTCAGCTCTCTGTCAATACCCTGTCAGGCTCTTGGCCTCAGGCTGCTGACATCTGGGTCCTGGGGCCGCTGTGCTCTGTTCCACAGGGGCCCCTTTGCTGTGCTGCAGTCCTGTGCTCTGTAGCCACCAGGAGCACCTTTGCCTTGCCTCAGCTAGCCACTCACAGCACCTCTCCAGTTGTAAAGTTCAAAATGCCTCCAGATAGTACCAAATGCCTCGTGGGGCCAGACCTGGTTATTTAAAGCACTGCAGAAAGTTAATTGTTGATACTTGACATTTTTATTCAAAAATTGGAATCGTAAAAAAGAAGAAAAGATTTGGCTTCTGATTTAGTTTGAAAACTTGACGTTGCAAGAGTGAGAAAAAGCTAACTTCCTGGCAAGGAAGCTCCTGTATGTTGCATGGGCTGACACACAGCCACAGAGGCAGCGGTAAGTGTGCACAACAGGCTTCCACAGCTTCTGTCACCGCTCACTGCACTGGTGCTCACGAGCTACGAAACACGAACGTTCACAATGCCAAAGCCACCACAACAGAGCCTATGTGATGGCTCCCTATCCACTGCTCTGGACTCTGCACCTGGACTGCTCTGGTCCTCTTCTTTCTGCATTCCAGAGATAACGTTTCCTAGAAGCCTATCCTCCACGTGTCTCCAGGTTAGACTCAATCAGGCCAAGGGCAATCTAACCAGATGCAGAAATTGATAAAGAGGTCATTGTTCTCTGGAAACTCTTGCAAAGTGTGGGGGGCAGCTTTCCAGAGGATTCTAGAGACCCACCCATTCCACTGCCTCTGACTGATGGACAAACACGCGCTCCCAGGGTTCTAAGAACTGAAGCACTTTCTCCACAAGTTCCAGTGGGGCACGGTGCTCTTCTGCTGCAGATGAACTGCCGAGGGATAGATTCTGTGGCCTCTGGTGCAGTTGGCGCTGAACTTCGCTCCTCCAGCCTCCAACATAACTGTCCTTCTTTACAAACCCTCACTCCTGGGTCTCACACACTGGCTGCTTTGTTTCCCTAACTCCTAATGTGGCATTAACAGAAACCAGTGGCAGCTACTGAGAAAGGAGAGAAGAGAGGACCATGGGGAGCACTGTCCAGACCTTTATGAAAGTTACATTCTGGAGGTTTAATTGTGTTATTCTGCTTTGTCTTATGAAAGCATACTTCTATAATGTTTGACCGGATTCAGGTGGTCAGGATAAATGTAGCACAATGGGTAACACAGGCACAGCACGGGTCCGGTCCTGTTTGGAAATGGTCTGGACGCTGACATAAAAGACTCACTGGGGTCGGAGAGACTCAGACAAACCTCTGAAGGACAGAGTGGGAGATGGATCACACTCGGATCTACTATTGCTCCACCTTTATAAATTTACAGCTAATCCACTGTGACATTAATCATCTTTTAACCAGAAGGACTTTATTCAATTTGAAATGTTTTCCTTAGTATTGGTTCTCTCATGAGCCTGTGGTTGGATTTCTCAGGGTAAGGGACCTCCTAATGGGTTTTGCAATTGCTACTGCGGAGCTCAGTGCACAGAAAGAATCTAAATCACATTACTAATTAGGTTTAGTTTTTGATGTAAACCCCAGTACTTGAGCAGGACCCCCAAGAATGATAGTTTTATGGTAATGGAAGTGTTACATGCAACGAGATAAAAGTAGATTGACTGGTGATCGGTAGCTAGGAGGTAAGAGAGGAGAGCAGACTTCCTAAAGCATGGGAAAATCACACATCTCTCAACTGTCAAAGGCACAGCTGATGGGCTGGGAGGTACGGTGGCTTCAGAGTCACAGTTTAATGAAAGCTAGCATCGATTCTAAAGCCTACAACCCTCCCGACATCCTGAGACAAGTCCTCCGTCCCTCTGTGGCACGCTTTCCTGCAGGCATCTTTGCCTGGGCTACATGTCGCAGGTACCAGTGCTCTAGAGAACACAGCCATCATGCTAACGATGGGGACGTAGAAAGGTGTTCATCGGGTTCATGAAAAAGGGAGACTCAGCAACAGCAGAGCGATCCTACCTGGAGGTTTTCTTCTCTCTCGGGCATTGATCCAAAGTGTTGAAGGATTTGGCTTCGAAATCTGTCTCTTAAATTCTGAAACCAGCTGCAGGCTTGTGAGTACACCAAGTCGTGGAGCTCCCTCAGACTCCTTATTTCCTCTCCGTTCTCAATCTAGGAAGGACAGTCAGTAAGATCTCCGTGACTTCCTAGGCCTTAGCCTCAACCCCATGGAACACTGGGAAAATGGGAATGTCTGTATCGGTGCTAGGTTATCAGAGTGTTATTCTCAGGAAATAGCAGGTTAAGTTTCTGCCTTACAGAGTGCTGACAGGATTCACTGGAAGAGCAGTGAATTCCTGGTCTCCACCTGGAGCAGGCAGCAACCTGACTGACAGCCCGGGAAGGCGAAAGTATGGTGGACAATGAGCTGTGGTTCAAAGTTCTACACCAATTGGGGTAGAGCAGTTGCTACAGTGACAATAGAAATGGGGCACTCGGGCTACATACGACAGAAAGCAACAGGAAGGCAGCCATAAACACACCCTTTACGGGAGAACTGGGTCAAAAGCAACAAAAAATACTTGTCAAACGGTAGAGAATAAAATATACAATTTCTACTTCTGCCATAAGGGTCCAAGGCTGTAGGTCCCTCCATAATCTTCTCCATGCACCCTTTAGACCACCAAATGGCAAATGTAAAATGAAAGACATCTTCTAGTCACAAGAAGACCTACAGAACAGAGGTGCACGGTCAAGGAACTCATCCATTTTAAAGATGGACCATGTTGCTGGCCCACTGGCTATGGGGAGATTTTTGAAATACAAAAGACACAAGACACAAAAGGTCACACATTCTTACTTCTGAAAAAAGTAAAATGAAAATTGAAACTATGCAGTACAATCAGTTGTAATTTGCACAATGTGATATAGCCACAGGCTGTGCTCAAAAATAATGAGCAAAATGACAAAGAGCTGCACCTCGGAGAGAAAAACAAGACCAGCTGAGAACCAACCAGAAATGTCCAAAGCAGGGTTTTTAAAGGTTCAGGACAATGCTACAACAATTAAAGGGAGCTTAACATTTCACTAGACATCACAGAAAATAGAATTACTACTACAAGAAGAAAGATAAATAATAAAACTGAGGTCTTCTGGACCAGAACAGACAACAGCAAAAGCAACAAGCTAAAACACATGAAAGGGGAGAAGAAGGATCTAAGACGTGACCCCAGCCTCCCAAACGCTGCTGGATGGTGCTTTTAGCCATATATGTTCAGCCGCCTGCCCAAAGGACTTTGTCATCAGCTGTGATCTATCATTATATGAATTTATCTAAAATTAAAATAGGCTTCTGGGTTTTACAAGCATACCATCTTTAGCAGACAATTCCATAGCCTATCAACCAATTAAAATTTTCAACTCATAAAATATTCTGCCCTAATTGATAGAGCAAAATATCTTCCCATGACATTTTTTTGTTTGTTTGCCTCAGGGTCTCACTATGTAGTCCCAACCGTCCCGGAACGCTCTAAGTAGACCAGGTTGGCCTCAAACTCGGAGATCTGTCTGCCCCTGCTTCCTGCCACATGACATCTTTTTTTTTTTTTTTTTTTTTAAAAATAAGAGATAACAGGCAACATCAAGCCAATACATGTATTTATCAGCAGAGTGGCAGCATGGTGTAAGGAGAGTTCACAGGATGCTGAGTCGGTCAGTCTTCGATAGTTCCTGTTACACATCACAGACTCCGAATTACTCTCTGTATCTGTTAACTACCTCAGGTTTGTGAAAACTCTACGAACTCTTGGTGAAGATGCCCAGAAATCAGGAAATGCTGACTGATAAAGGGCTGGAATAGACCAGTGAACAGTGCTAATGTAAGACCTATGCTTTATCCTGCCTTTCCTATAGAAACTGCTATAAATTTGATACTTAAAACAGCAGCAACTTTCTGGTACTTTAATTCCAGTTGGTAAATTAGGTCTCAAAACCATCGAGAGGTTACATCAACCCCATCTTAAGCTATCAGCATACACACACACACACACACACACACACACACACACACTCACATATATAGTGGAAGTATCTTATCTGAGACATCCTACCATTGTAAAACAGCATCCAGTTGCATTTACTTTATAATTAAAATTGTCTCTGGCAAAGAAAAAAGCCTAATACACAGAGCAACACTTAAAAAAAATTTTGTGTTTACTTTTACATTAAATTTTAATCTATGAATTACAGCAGTTTTAATTGTTACTAAATCAAATAAAATAAGGGGGAGATTCACAAACTTAAAACTTCGATGAGCTGGACGTTCAATTTAGTCAACTGCTATTGTTGTTAAGTGGTTGCCATGACTACCGCATGCACAAACATAAGTAGAGTCTAGGCACCATGCTGCCTGGGAAGCCTGGAATATGAAGAGGCTGCAGATTCTCGTCTCCATGTGCTCATGAATGGGTGAACGGTTCAAGAGCAAGATAAAGGAAAGGTGGCTGGAGCTACCCCTCCTAAGCAGCAGTGAGGGATGACAGAAGAGCTGGCTCCTGTGTCTAGAAGCCTCTCCTACACGTTGGTGGCAAGTCCTAGGACACAGTGGCCCAGAATGCAATGGGAAAGACCATTTTCTATACCTTGACATCTTCCAGATACTCAATGTCTGCAGTGCAATATCCGTCTTTCATTCCTCTTTTTAGAACTCTGAACCGCTTCCCTCCAACTGTGTCAACAACAGACCTTCCGTCAGGTAAGAAATGCACATTTCGAATTTGTAACATGCAACCATAATCTGCAAAACTAAGAGAAAAACATTGCTTAAGCATGAGTGTGCAAAGCCTCATTCGGAAGCTCAGGTGTAAACATGGGTGTCAAAGCTCACGAGGCGCTCACCTGTTTTGTGTGTCGCTGACACACATCCCGAACTGCTTGGTTCCAGTCTGGATACTTCTTCGGATCATGAGCCTGTATCTGGGCTCAAACACATGGAGAGGGCAAGGCACAGTGGGGTAGGCCATAGTGCAAACGAATATTGGGACATTCTTGGTCAAGCTGAAGGAGAAGACATTTCATTGTTATAAACCAAATCAGACAGCAAAACCACATCAGGTTTTACCATAGCAAAACACTGACGTCTTATCACAGGAAAAGACTGATGTATAAATATCAACAGTAATAACAACAGCAAAACCTGTTTTAAATATGTGCTCTTGGTTCCTGGCTAGAAGAGGAAGCAGCTCCCCTTTATCAAGTTCATACTGCTGAGTTCCTGAAACTAAATCTGATTATGACTCTCATATTTATAAGCCAGAATTCTAAAATAGTAGGTACCATACAGAGCTATTTTTAAAAATCAAAAGGAAATGTATCATAACATTTTATATTGAGAACTTATTTAAGATACTTATAATGCAGGACAGAGTTATAGCTTTTATCCATAAGACATTAAGAAAACAAATGGGCTCCCAAAATGGACAAAAACTCTTAACCGTGATATTTTCAAAAGAGCAACAAAGAGAATTCAATAAAATAATGCTCTTGTTGGGTAACTAAGGTGACAGATACCTTTCTTCTGCCAGATGTGAACAGTAAGAGGGGCAAGACAATGCCCAGATAGCAAGGATGAGAAAGCCTGGCCTCGTGGGGGCACTGAGAAAAAAAAAATGCATACACAGGCATTTGACTCCACATCAGAAACACCACGGGTTCTTTGGTAGAAAGCATCCTTGGGACCAAGAGTTTTCCTTTTAGAAACAAGCCTACAGATGCAGAAATGAAAGCTCACAGCAGCACAGCTGGAGGTCAGCCCTGCAAAGAGGAGAGGGGATGGAGTAGAGCATGCAGTGCTTGAGTCGGGTCCACACTGCCCACTCCGAGGCCCATGGCCACACTGACTTACAGGGAGTAATGCAGCCAGCATGGTCCCATGTGCTCCACTAAGGTCACGAAGAGCACGCACCAGGGCTATGGGTTCAAGATTTGCTTCTGCTTCCTTTTATGTTCTTGTTACATGACCACTAATGACCTAAGGACATGTGGTACTTAACACAAAAGTGCAGTTACAACGTAGCCTAGCTAGTAAGCATGCAACGTAGCCTAGCTAGTAAGCATGGCTGCCCATGGCTTCTCAGCACCACTCAGCTCTCCCTCCACCTCGGCTCCTCTTGTACACTCTCCTAAGGGTGGGCTGGCTTCACCACAATGCTTCAGATCTGTAGTGTCACGGAACCTCCTTTCTAACCTTGAATATCCAAGAGACAGGAGTCTCACCTCAAGATTTTCTATCACCAAAGTACACAATAAAACATTGGTTTCTTGGGAGGAAAAATCACTACAGGCCCTGTAAAGGAAAGCTTACAAACCTTGTCCTGAAGGCAACTGGCCTGTGAAGACTTCCCATGGACACACATGGGAAAATTCAAGTTCACATGCACAATTCATTCTGTTTTAGAAGTGAAAAGAGCCAATGTTCTACTTGTGTTTTAAAAACAGCAGAAGCCAAACTACTGCTAAATAATAACGGCAGATAATATTAGCAGAGTTCTTCAGTGTGTTAGCTGAGAGAAGTGAGGAATAGCCAAGAAATTAAAAACCTACCAAAGAAATTCAGAGAGATCCAACTGACCGATCAGGAAGTCAAAAATGTTTAAGGAGAGGGGAAAAAAGAACAAGAAAGGCAGACCTAGACGGCAGGCAGAGCCGGGCAAACCTACCCAGCTCCGGCCAGTCCCCACAGTGGGGACACTTCTAATGCCCCAAAGTTGCCTCTGGGTGTTTCCTGTCCTACTGCCTTGGGTGGTCTCCCACTGGTATCTCTACTGAGCATCTGACGCCTAAGGCGTCCCTTCATATTTCAATGTCAGCCATTCTCAACCTGTGGGTGCAACCCCTTTGGGTGTCAGATGACCATTCCACAGGGGCTGCCTAAGACCGTCTGAAAACACAGACATTGACATTATGATTCACAACGGTAGCAAAACTACGGCTATGAACTAGGAGCAGACTAATGATATGCTTGGTGGGGTCACTACAACATGAGGAGTTGTATTAAAGGGGCACAGCATTAGGAAGGCTGAGAACCACTGCTCTCGACTGTTAGAATCCCTGCTAATGTGGGCTGCTGTTCTTCCTGTTCCGGGACCTCTGTTTCCATCCATTACCTCCTTCACTTCTACTCCATTGCGCCGCCTGCTGTCTGAGCAGGAAATCCCTTCCTATCCTCTAACACTGCTTCCTCCAAAGAGCTGTGCCAATGACTCCCCAAGCACACCTGGACTCTACCGACAGGTTCATGATCCTGTCTGCTTAGGACAAGAAACCTGATCAATACTTCGCTACGAAATGCCTCTGTGCTGGACTGAGTGACAGTATCTGGCTCGCTCTGGGCTGGCTCTTTTGCTGTCTTCATAATCTCGGTTAATGTAACGAGAAGAGACTTACTGGGAGAGCTCAGCTGTTTCTTCATCATAGATTTTCTTCCTCTCAGACAGCTCATCCGGCAGGTACTTCACTATTAACTCCTCCAACAGCTGTGTGACGCAGTACCTCCTGTCTGCTAGATACTGAAAGACAGAATTATTTCACATTCCAATAGATGCTTTCTTATAGTTAAAGCGGGCAAAGTATAACTGAGAGACCAAAGCCTTTGTTATAGACTGACACACTCGATTCTAACTGCATTTAATTCATGAGGGGAACCCTGCAGTTCATGTAGCTACACAATAAACCCGCCTGGGCCTCGGCTCCAGTGTGAGACTGGAGACTCAGCTGGAACAAGCCCCCGTGTAGAAAGTGCCCTGCCACGAGCACTAATCTTTTATTGGCAGCAGCCAGCCTGGCCCCTGCCATCTCCCATAACACAAGCAAATTTCTAAGAAGCAGAAGGAAGATATGGATGAAAAAAAGAATGCACTTGCCTTATTTCAGGAAGTCAAAACAACTGCTGTTTTGTCTATTTTCAAAGATAAAGTCTCTACATAGGTTTTTCTGCTGAGAGTGCTGTTGCCGTTTCTGTGAGGTAAGGTCTTATTGTGTAGGTCAGGCTAGCCAGGTACTGGAATTATAGGCATATGCCTCCACTCAACCTATCTAATTTTCTCTTAGGTTTTCCTCTAATGTTGCTCTCAGTCAGACTTCAACAGCACGCTGCGTTTCCTGTACGGTCTATCCCCCACCTCTGTGTACCTGGTACATTTGTGCTCCCGCTGCAGACTCTGAAAAGTGGCTGTCCACATGAAGCATATATCATTGTTTTGGCTGACAAAAAAAAATCCACCCCTCTCCTGTCTATGTAAGCTCTCTCAGGTCAGAGTCAGACCGCATGTTTCATGATGCCTTCCTTAATTCCTCTTTTACCTTACATTGGGCGTTTTACTGTCTTTACTACAGTAAAGGGATGTACCCATCATCCCTGCACTGTATCATATGAATATGAGTACATAAGTCTTTGTAATTCAACTAAAAGTCACTTAAGCTCAGTGTACACAGAGAAAATACACATGAAGTAACTAAAGTAAATAAAGTAGTCAGAAAGAACTCTTGGGTGAAGGGTCACAAAGAGAAGCCATTCCTCCGTCTGTGGAACCAACAGAAATAGCAGCTGTGTCAAGCTGTAATGAAGGACGCACTGGGAAATTTAGAGTTAGGGAGGCGGCCACAGAAGCAGCTTTCAACCTTGACTAGGAAGGCCTGTGAAAATACAGATTGCTAAGACCCACCCCAGGTTCTGGCTCGGGGAAGTGCAGCCTGAGAATCAGTAGTTCTGGCAAGTTCCTACAGGGCTGCTGACCCGAGGACACACTGGGAGAGGTACTCCTCTAACAGTGAGGAGGAGGCCGTGAGTGGACTCCGCTAGACCGTATGTGTGGAGACATCAGGAGTTTATCATGAGGCTAACCCCATCACGGAGCAGTCCTCTAGCTCATCTCTGTTAAATTGATAAAGATAACAGGGAAATACTGCCATTCTCTACAAAGCTGCTGCAAAGCTCATGTCTTTAAATCAGACTTAATGGGCAAAAGAGGACAGTAAAATGCAGGCAGGAAACATGCACGCACATCAGCATTATTTTCAAGTTATATACTGTTAGGTATAGATATAATTTGTACTCTATAAACAATCCAACATAAGGTATCATCAACACTGGAAACAGGATATTTTTAAACATCCAGTTATGTGTTCAAATAGTGTATTCAAGGTTTTCCTTCAAACTACTAGTATTAAAGACTAAGTATTTCTAAATGAAAGTAATGTACTGAATAGTTAACTTGAAAACAAGAGCAATTATAGCAAAAAATATCTAAACTTTGGGAAAAATATCATGTTTAATATACTTTATCCCAAGATGACAAGTCATTGTCACAACTAGTAAACCCTCCAAGGATATCTTTATCTTAGATTTCTTGACTTTGAAAACATTGTACATGTGTTATGTCTGTGCACTTGTGTGCACATGTGTATACATGTGTGTGCCTGTGTATGTTTTCAACATACCAGCTTGTTATGTAGCATACATATCAAATGCAGCAACATATGCCACTGTGTTTTCTGTGTATTTTTATAGGGATTGTGTTTATTTTTTAATAAATGAATGGTGGCAGATGCTTTTCTCCGCACACTGTAAATCATCACAGGGAGCCATGCTCCTGTGGATGCTTCCACTGAAGTTAAACTGCACCATGAAGCTGGATCCTGACAGAGGGGACAGGAGACAGCACCACCACTGTCTGTCCCATTACAGGGGCTAGTGCTGATCTCTGGCTCTAGACAAGAAGGATGCTGCCTGCTCTGTTCTGCCACCACTTCCTAGAGCTACGCTGTCCAGTGGGGCAAGCACTGGTCAGGGGCCTCCCTAAATTCTAGTTAATTGAACGATATGGAAACTCGTCCCTCAGTCACTCTAGACACTATTCCGGGGCTTGAGTATTACACATGGCCGGGTCCACCAGACCAGAGAGGAAAGCTGGGCCGTCTCCACCACGCAGGAGGTTCTACAGGACGGTTGCTCTGGGCATTGAGGCATCTGCAACAGGCCTCAAGTCTGGGTGAGATGCAGGGCAGCAGTGTTCCCCAATGGTGTCATCATTGAACCTGTACCTTCCCCTGAGCAGGTGGCTGGCTTTTTTCTTTTCTTAAAAAAACAAACTTGGTGACATCTTTGGAGGTTCCTTGTCTCACGACGTCGAGTCAGGGATTTTCCTTTTTAAAAAATTTTACCTTACTACTTTTTATTTTACTTTTTCCTCTTTTTATCCTAGAAGTCCTGTGTGTGTGTGTGTGTGTGTGTGTGTGTGTGTGTGTGTGTGTGTGTATGTATTATGGCTTCCAGTTTAGCATTTTAATGGATTCCGGAAGAATATGCAAACAAGTGGATCTGTTATTTGTGCCTTTTCCTGGGCTCTTTGCCTTCTGCTTGTTTGTTTTGTCCAATTCTGATGTGTTAGTTTTTGTTTTACATTATCATATTATACTAATTATATTATCCTATTATCCCTTAAAACAAAACCAAACCAACCGAACAAACAAACCATCCAAGTAGAGAGGACTAGGTACTTAGGCCCTCTCTCTTCTCAGCTCTCAGTTTCTCCTTTCCTACACAACACGGCTAATCAGCAGTGTGTTCTTGGTTATCGAGGATGTATCATTTACTTCACTTTGAAAATGAAACCATGCTTTCTGTGGCTGGGCACAAACCAAACTATGTTCCCAAACTTATGACCAATAAACAGACACAACTGTGCACTTACCTCTTTTAAGCTTTCTTTGCAGAGAGGACAATATGGCGCATGATCTAAACATCGCTCAAGACAATTCTTACAGAATGAGTGTCCACAAGGGGTTGTTACGGGTTCAAAGAACAACCTGAAATCAAGCAGAGTACACATTAGCTTTCACATCAGGAGCCTCTGCACTGGAAAGCGTCCGTTAATAATGGACCATAACATAAATCGATACTTAGAGCAGTGGTTCTCAACCAATGGGTCAAGATCCCTTTGGGCAGTACATCTCAGATATCCTGCATATCAGATATTTACATTACAATTCAAAACAGTGGCAAAATTACCATTAGGAAGTAGTGATAAAAATTTTATGGTTGGGGTCACTGCACCATGAGGAAATACTAAAGGGTCACAGCATTAGGAAGGTTGAGAATCACAGGCTTATAGGTGTCAGGAGGCCAAGGTGGGAGAGGAGAGAGGGAAGAGGCAATGCTACCAGTACTGTGGCCTCCTGCACCTTCTGAAAGACCGTGAACAACAAACGTACCCTTCCAGGGGCCCAGAGCTGCACTGACTACTGTAGTCACCACTACTGGACACACGAGGCTACCAAACCCTTAAGCTGTGGCTGAGCCAAACTGCTCACAGGTAGAGGAAATGATGTTTGCCATTGGTGATCATTAGATTTTGATACAGCCTCATCAAGTTAACAATGGTCCTTAATAGTTTGACTAAAGTCTTCCTACATAAAATACATTAGAGAAGGATATTCTCAACCAACTCTGATGGCCCAAGTATGATGGTGCATGATGCAACCCATTTCTTTGCATATTAACTTAAAAGCTTACTTTAGGGAAAGAGTGGTCTAACCTGGCATGGTGGGACACATATCTAAACCCAATATCTTACTCCTAGCACTCAGGAGGATGAGGCACAACAATCTTAAGTTCAAAACCAGCACAGGCTAACAGCTACACCCTGCTACGCTGAAGAAACACACAGTAAGGCAGGCAGTTGTGATGTGCACTCAGCGGGAGGCAGAGGCAGGTGATATCTTGAGTTCAAGGCCAGCCTGATCAATAGAGTCAGTTCCAGACAGCCAGGCTACCCAGATCCTGTGTTGTACAAACACTGGCTCCACTCTCTCAATGCAGAAGTTCTGATATCCAGAGGTCTGTTTCCTCAAAATCGGAAAAAGCTAAACTTAGGACTAAAACTTCATCTTCTGATTCTTAGCCCAATATTGTCAGCTCGTCTTACCTAGCATTCCCTTTATCTATGCTACATATTTACATCAACATAATCATCTTTATAAAATTCGACTCACTCACCTCATACAGAGAGAACACTCAAAGTCTGAGACATCGATTAGCTCTTCTGGGATGTCACCATAAGCTATTGAGAACATACAGTCTTCACTGGAAGATTCTAATCAAATAGAACAGATGGGTTTTACTCTCGGGGAAGAGGCTCAAAGGCCATTCTGAGTCAGGACTTTACGGGGCAAGCATAGAAAGAAAGCCTTCCCACCTTGCTTTTTGAGCTTATTCCTCCCGTCTTCATTAATGATTACATCCTGTTCTAAGAGAGATAGCTTTCTTTTCAGCAGAACACCTTTTCCCTGAGCGGACAGTAAAGGTTCTGAGCACACACGCTTTAAACCATCCTCCCTGGCAGGCACTGCCGCTGCATTGATGGCTTGTGCTGACTGAGCACGGTTTAAGCTTCCTTTGACAGACTCTGGGGCATCCTCTGCTTGTTCTTCAGTCTGCAGAACACAATAAACAAAGACAATCCTCTCTGTTCACTGTCCTTTATTCTCCTTGCCAAGAAGAAAAATGGAACCGAGATTTCAACTCCTTCTAATATGCATTTGAACCTAGCTTAACAGAACTTTTTAACTTTGAAACCACGCAAGATAAATGACTTTTTGTCAGTATTTATAGAGCCTTAGGTATCATGCTGACTGATGTCACAGCACTGTTTAGAGGAGCAGTTCTGACGCAGATGCTCCTAGACTGAGAATAAAATATTTATAGCTATATGCATGCTCTAAGACACTGACATTATGTACAGAGCTTTAGTATAAATCAAAAGCTGCAGACAAGATCCTGTTATTATAACCAGGTAGGCAATATACACTTAAATGGACTCTAACACTTGACCCTGAGAGCGTGGGGGTCTCAGATCTAAGGAGGTGGGTGTAAAGGAGCTGGGACAAATGTCATCTTTTCACCCCTTACCTGCTTCAGGCTAAGCTCAGCAGGAGAGTGTGGCTGTTCCATTACTGATGGAAAACCAAGAGGTTTGTTCTTAATACACGGTAACGAGCTCCAGGAAGACTCCTTCAGGCCTTCCTTTACGTTTTCAGGTGACAATAAGTCACACAGAATCTGTAAGAAATATTATAAAAATAGAATAGAAGATACATCCTATCTGGTGAAGAACAACAATATAAGCCTACTCAAATTCTGGGAGGTGTTTGTAGCAGACACTATTTTTAATGATCAGGAAAGAATCGATATATATTTAAGTTTTACAAACCATGGTATGTCTCAATAGGAATCATATCACTTCAAGAAAAAAGGGGGAGAAGGTTTAAACCTTTGAAAGGACGGTATAAAGTGGCTTATGAGACTACCCAAGGGAATGGCTAGCCTTTTAAATATAAGAATTATAAAGGGAAGAGGTTTTAAGAGAGGTGGAACTATTTAATCTATTAGTAAGCCCTGTTATGTCAGGAGGTCAAGGTGCCTACGACAGCGCATTTCTGGGTTGCAGTTGGAGTACTATTGCGTTTGTGTGAACCCAAGAATGTGAACTAAACACAGCGCTCTACAGGTCCCTGTGTTTACACTGGACTTGGCCTGTCACTAACCAGCTGCCCACATGGTGGCCTCTCCTGCTGAGCACTTGCTTGGGGACAAGCAACAGCTAGCTGCCCTGCAACACCTGGGAGCTCAAATGCAGCTGGCCGCATGAGGAGACTTTCTGGGTGTTCAAGCAAGGAATAAATCCCAGTCACCTGCTGAAACAGGCTTTATTAAGACACAGGGAATGAGCAGCTACAAGAAAACAGGGCGTTTTATAAAATGCCATATTTCTCTGCACAGCAGGTGCTTCCTAAACTCTAGGTCTGAGGGTTAAGCTTCTTGGGTCATAGAATTTTGGTTATCCACAAATCAGTGCAAGGAAACAGACACAGTGTGAATAGAATACATCTTCCATAGGAGTTCGAGCAATAATTCACTCAATAGGAAGCTATCCAGAGTCCAGGGATGTTGACTCAGTGAGGTGGGGTCCAGGGCATTCTGTATTACTTATCGACCCAGGCGATCCTTTCAAAAGGCCATACATCAACAGACGCAGCAGCTTCTCTGAACACTGAGGTCACATGGCTAGGATTAGTGCGTTTTCTCAAAAACCTTTGCAAAGATCCTGTCTTTTCAGATGCTGTGTCAGTAAGCAATCCCCCAAATTCCAGCAGAGAACTCCTACAGCTGATACACAACTTCAGCACAGTGGCTGCATATAAAATTAACTCAAAGAAATCAGTCACCCTCCTGTATACAAATGACAAAATGGGCAGAGAAAGAAGTTAGGAAAACAACAACCTTCACAATAGCCACAAATAAGACAAGATATCTTGGTGTAACTCTAACCAAGCAAGTGAAAGATCTATATGACATGGACTTCAAGTCTCTGAAGAAAGAAACTGAAGAAAAAAATTAGAAGGAAAGCTCCCCCATGCTTATGGATTGATAGGATTACCACAGTGAAAATGGCCATCCTACCAAAAGCAATCTACAGATTCAATGCAATCCTGATCAAAATCCCAACACAAATGATTTACAGACCTTAAAAGAGCATTTTTCAACTTCATATTTGGAAAAGCAACTCAGGATAGTCAACATAATCCTGAACAGTAAAAGAACTTCTAGAAGAATCGCCATCCCTGACCTCAAGCTATACTAAAGAGCAATAGAGATGAAAACAAAAGAAAACACAAAACCCCTGCGTGGTACTGGTTCAGAAACAGATAGGTGGATCCACGGAATAGAATCAAAGACCCAGAAATAAACCCGCACACCCATGGACACTTGATTTTTAATAAAGACATCCAAACCATACAGTGGGAAAAAGACAGCATCTTCAACAAATGGTGCTGAGCTAACTAGATATCTACATATAGAAGAATGCAAGTAGATCCATATCTATCCCCTGCACAAAACTCAAGTCCAAGTGGATCTAGGACCTCAAAAGAAACCAGATTTGCTAAATCTCATAGAAGAGAAAGTAGGAAACAGCTTCAAGTTCATTGGCACAGGGGGAAATTTCCTGAACAGAACACCAATGGCTCACTAAGATCAATAATTGATAAACGGGATCTCATGAACTGAAAAGCTTCTATAAGGCAAAGGACACGGTCAACAGAACAAAACGGAAACCTACAGACGGGGTAACTACATCCAACAGAAGGCTAATATCCAAAGTATATAAAGAACTCAAGAAGTTAGCAACAACTCAGATAACCCAATTAAAAGTGGGGTACAGAGCGAAACAGAATTCTCAAAACAGAATTCTCAAATGGCCAGGAAGCACCCAAAGAAATACTCAACATCCTTATCCATTAGAGAAGTACAAACTGAAACAACCCTGAGACTCCACCTCACACCACTCAGAATGGCTAAGATCAAAAACTCAGGCTATAGTAGATGCTGGTGAGGATGTTGAGAAAGAGGAACACTCCTCCATTGCTGGTGTGATTGCAAATTGGTACAACTACTCTGAAAATCAATCTGGTGGTTTCTCAGAAAATTGGAAATAGTTCTACCTAAAGACCCAGCTATACTGCTCCTGGGCATATACCCAAGATGCTCCACCATACTACAAGGAAATGTGCTCCACTATGATCTTAGCAGTCTTATTCATAATAGCCAGGAGCTGGAAATAACCCAGATGTCCCTTAACCAAAGAATGGATACAGAATTTACACAATGGAATACTATTCAGCTACTAAAAACAAGGACATCATGAATTTTGCAGACAAATGGATGGAATTAGAAAATATCATCCTGAGTGAGGTAACCCAGACCCAAAAGGACACACATGGTATGTATTCACTGATAAGTGGATATTAGCCATAGAGCACAGGATACCCATGATATACCCCACAGACCCTAAGAAGTTAAGCAAGAAGGAAGACCCAAAGGAAGATGCTTGAATCAGATGCTGTGTCAGTTTGACTCTCAGAGCTAAATGTTGGTTTTGCTTTGTTTTATTGCTCACGATGGCATGTTAAATGCTCCGGTGAATTATAAAGCTCTCTATTTAACTTGGTTTGATCCACTCTTTCCTCTAAAGTCCTTTGATCATGGACTTTTCCCCTCCCTTTCTATCTACTAAAATAACAGCTGTGTCAGTTATCGCAGAGCGACTTATGGACAAAGATGTGTGCAGTGCTGAGATGAACTAGGCATTAACCATGGAAGGTAAAAGGCCTGAATGAAAGGCAGTAGCTAGTCCAAAGTGTTAAGTCTCAGACTGAACAAACAGCAGCAGGAGGAGCCTATTTAACATATCAAAAGAGGCCTGACCTCCAGGTTCTCCCAGCATCCCTCAGTCCCTACCTGTTACAAGGTTTGGCTGGCTACCCTTGAACTCTCTAGCCCAAGGGCTGGGCTGTACTCCTGCTTCTTTCCTATAAAATCTAGCCATTTGGTTACCAGCCCCTTCTGTTCCTTTGGCCTCCTGGCTGCTGTACGTGGCTCCCCTCTTTCCCTCTCCTTCCTCCTCCCACTCTCCCATATAGCCCAGCTCAGTCTGGTCATGTCTACTCTGACTCTCCCAGATGTGTCTGCCTCTGGCTAAAGCTCTTCCACACATCTACAGTAAACGTTCTCCTCCACTGTACCTAGGAGCAGCCAGAAGGGTTCCAATTTTTTCGTTTTAATTTTGGAGTGTTTATAGATAGTTTTCCTGGGAACGGGACACAAGAATAAATACAAAATCTGTCTCAGGTATATCTTGTACCCATAAACTGAAGGCAGTGCTCTTGTTTTCTGTATTTTGACTACAACCAGTCAGACATATAAAGTCAGGTATGAGTCTTTTCCCATATGGCATGGTATCCCATCCCCCAAATTTCAGAGTTTTGATTTTCAAATTGGGAATGTTCAGCCTGTATTTAAAACCATTTGAATTAATCAATCACAAATACTACATTGAAATATATATGAATGGAATTCTTTGGTTACATCAAGAATTCAAGTCAGGAGGTAGTGGTGCATGCCATTAATCTCAACACTCAGGAGGCAGAGGCAGGCAGATCTCTGTGAGTTCATGGCCAGCCTGGTCTATAGAGTGAGTTCAAGGACAGCCGGGGCTACATAGAGAAATCCTATCTCAAAAGAAAAAAAAAACAGAATTCAATATATTAAAGATAAGAACTTAGTTGCCAAATTGTTCCTCAGATAAAATTCCTTCTTATGTTCCATGCCTTACTTTTTTTTAAGACCCCAGTGCGTCTCTGCCTTGGATAACGGCGTGGGTAAAGTAGTACCTTTTCCACTTGTAGCTTTGCAGGTGCGAAGTCTTCATCAAGGGCTAAGCACTGAAGGAAGAGCTGTAAGGCGTCACCGAGGTACCCGGCATCCTGGAGGACTTTCCCCTTCCTGAAGTAGACCTTCAGCAAAGCAAACACAGAACTTCATGCACAGAACTGTTTACCCAAACCGAGGGAAAGAAAAGGTTCTCAGATGACATGTGGAAACCCTATCTGCTACTCCAAAGTCCAAAGAAGTACTCCAAATGGGGAAACTGAGGCCCACAAAATGACCTTCACTTGAGAAATTACAGATTTAAACACTTATTTATTCTGGGGGCTGGGGGGAGTATGAGCATTCCAGAGAAGGCCAGAAGAGGGTGTCTGGATTCCCAGGAACTGGAATTAACATGTGGCTATGAACTGCGCTCTATGTGCCGGAAATTAAACTCATGTTCTCTGGAAAAGCAGCAGGTAATCTTACCTGTTAATCTCCCCAAATTGTCAATTTAGCGGTTACTCATATAATAAGTTATTTGAGGGAAACATAAAGTAACATGTAGATCTACTGACTTTAAGATGTATCAACAGCATGTATTAAAAATCATATAAATAATCTCATCTTAAAATCAGGATGAGTGATATTAATATTTAAACTATGAGTGACTTCTCTGAATACATTTAACAGATCATTACCAGTGATAAATAATTGCTGTAAAATTTAAATAATTACCTTGTAACTATTAGTGACAACGCAGGTAAAATTTAGGTCATTATTTTGTAGTTCTTAGCAAATGAAAATTGAGTAGTGATTTCCAAATGTGTCTAATGAATAACCTGTATATGTAAATAATCCAGCAACTCCAACTACAGTAGGTTATATATTCAGGCTAAAGTACAATGCTTCTATCATCTACAGAATGTGAGGGGAAATCACAGTAATCAACTCACTAGATCCTGTGCTACAAATTATCTGTGGTTATAACTATTGTCCTCATTTCTAATTTATTGTTTCTTGTTCATTCACACACACACACACACACACACTAATATGCCTATGAATGAAATTCCTTGTTTCATCAAGAATTCAAGCCGTGTGTGGGTGGTGATGATGCATACCTTTAATCCCAACACACATGAGGCAGAGGCAGGTAGATCTCTGAGTTCGAGGCCAGCTCTGTGTGTGTGTGTGTGTGTGTATGTATGTATGTATGTATGTATGTATGTATGTCTATGTGTGTGTATAAACCACCTAGGCAAGGCCAACTTCTGTACAAACCTACTATGTAGTCACCTCACTGGAACGATGCCACCTCTCAGCATCTCCCAGCTTCAAGGACTAAGTTCTCCCCATTACTAAACACATTTGGTAAATCCAGTTTGAATCTGTCTTTACAATAAATCAAGTTGAAATTTTTATATAAAAATTTATATGCTATTTTTCTGTGTCATGAATTGTTTGTTCTTTTCTTAGGAATCAAAGGTTTGGGATTTTTCTTCCTATAATCAATTTTTTTCTGACAATAAAAGTTGCTTAATTTCCCCCCCTCCTTAAGGGAGGTCTCAAGTGTGGGGTTGGTCCTGGATCTGTGAGGACTGGGAAGTGAGCGTGATTGGGGTGCATTAGGTGGAATTCTCAAGTAATCAACAAAAATATTATGTTGTAGAAAAAAAGAAGAAAAAAATACTTATCATGTAAACTTCCAGGAAGCTACATATTTCTTTCCAAAAAGGATTCTCTTTTGTGCATGTGTAGGCAGGTGTGCATAGAGATCAGAGGTCAACCTCTGACCCCATTCTTCAGACCCTGCACATGAGCTGCAGGGCTCTCCCTGGCTCTGCCTCCCTGGCCCTCAGACTGCAAACCTGTACCAGAACACCCGGCTTTCACGGGCATTCTGAGACTTGAACTCGTGCCTTGAAGCTTGTGTGGTAAACACGTTACTGACTTAGCTCCACATTACGTGTTTCATCAGAAGCCAACTGTCTACTCTGTTAAGACCTGTAGCTGGGCCTGAAGTTCCTCACGGCTGCAACGTTACCATCCATACACACGTCAACAGCCATTTTACCTCAGGCCAGTTGGGAAGCTGGAAGAGAACCGCATTTAGATCCTCTAAGGCTGCCTTAAACTCCTGCAGGCCGGCGTAGGACTCCGCTCTGTAGATTTTGAGAGTCAGGTCACTAGGCTCTGAAATAAACATTTCATAGAGATACTGTTATTTTAGAAAGATGGCTATAATAATTTGTAAATATTGTCATATTAGCTTAAGGAAAGGCTTGTGATTCCAAAATAAAAAACTGCCAAATTAAAGTTTATAAACCAAATACAATGTTCATGCAATATGCCTCATATGTCAATTCTTGAACAGAAAGTTTTTCTTAAGATTATTCTAGTGGTGAGAATTATAGTAGGAATCCTGGTAATGTTTTTATGATAAAAACATTTCTTATAAGGATGACTTTGTTTTTTTCAAGAAAGAACTTCATAAAGATTTTTATGCCATATCTTATATGTTTAGAAAACTTGCCTTTAAAATTTTTAAACTTTAATTAAAATAGAATTATATTACTCATTCCTCATTGTTTATAAAACCACTTCAGAAAAAGTCTCACAGTGATATGAACGTGACCAAGATTCAGTCTTTTGAGTATACAGGGTCCTGATTCTAAAGACAAGGGACTGGTGTGAGTTTAGTTTGTAAGTCATGAGATCTTTAATTCCTAGCCATAGTGGGACTTAATACTGAACCACCTAAATACATACAACTTTAATCCCAGAACTCCAGAGGCAGAGGCAGGCATATCTCTGAGTCTGAGGCCAGCCTGGTCTACAGAGTGAGTTAGTTCTAAGACAGCCAGGAACTACAGGTAGAATCCTTGTTAGAAGAAAGAAAGAAGAAGGGAAGGAAGGAAGGAAGGAAGGAGGGAGAGAAGGAGAGAGGGAGGGTTGGCTGCAGCTGATGGGTAGGTGAACCATGCTCCAGTGAAAGGCCATACATCCATGAATCCATGGCAAATTGGGCTTGGTGGGTGGAAAGAAAAAGACACAAAACTGTGGGGGCGTGTGTGGATCTGGGGCAGGGGGAGTCTGGAGAAAAGGTATGACCTAAAATTGTTGCATGAAATTCTCAAAGACCTGATAAAAAGTATTTTTTAAAAAGGCATGACGAGAATTCCATGTTCTTAAAACAATAACTTAAAAACATTTCTCTGAACAAAACTGTACAGACATTTAACATCCCAGCTATTATCCAACCAAGAGTTTGAGAGTCCCTCGAACGAAGTTTGAACCTGCTCAGGCTCCCTTACTGTGCCCCTGTGAGTACTGGACACTCTAACCTGACATCACATGAGCAGGGAGCGGTGTCGGCAGTGCTGATGAGGAGCTGAGTGTCCATGCCAACACTGTCCAAAAGCAAGCAGTGAAGGTTCTGCAACAGAAGCGCCTGGCCCAGGAAGTACTATTTCCCATCACAGCTCAGGGGCTTCCAGCTGCCTCGGTGAGGCAGGAACCTATCAGGATGGAGTTCTCCACAGAAGCTCAGCCCGATTTGTTCCTGGACCCCTTAGAAGGCATCTTCTCATTTCATATGTTTACAGCATGTTCTTGCCATGCTTGGCACATGATGCACACTCAAATCTGTCTATCCACCTGCTAACATTGGAATGTGAAATGGCTCCCTCCTGCCCCTGTGAACACTTGGGACCTAGCTGCTGGCACTGTCTGGGGAGGCTGGGGAAGTTTTACACATGGGTTCAGATGGTGGATACTGCCAAATGGCCAAGGTATGGCTAGAGGCTTAGAACCCAACCTGCTTCCAGATAGTTTTCTGGTCATTTATGGAGCACTTGGTGTCATGTACAGAGCAATTGGTCCTAGTTGGCTACTACCATGGAGCCACCAATGCCATGCTTTCCTGGTCACCATGCATAAATACACACCATTATAAATCAAGAGGAAACTTTTCTCACTCCAACAAAGGTGGAAAAGGAGCCCCATCTTCTCTATAAACACCCAGCTACCTAGTACCTCTAAAGCTCTAAAATGTAGGTACACTTGGGATAGGAGAACAGATATACACTGTGAAGAGAGGAAAACGGACCTAGTTTTAAAACTCTTGCCCAGCTCCTTGAGGGTCAAATGTTAATGGAATAATTATTCTGACTGACTCCATCGGAAACAGTGAGGTCACTAGAGAGTCCACACTACCATCACTTCTGAAGAGATCAGGCTCACCTCACTCACTCATTCACGCCCCATTCTTAATTCTACAAAGGAGCCAAGCACACTACCACAGGCCCTTTGAATAACCAAACATACAGAACATTTACTCTCCACATAAACTTTCAAGAAAGCTGACTGAAAACAGCCATCTGTCTTGGCTGTGTCATCATCTGAAAATCAACAACGATGAACCACCTGCACCATACCTGACTTAAGGACCCTGAAGTAAGCAAATGGCTTTACCACCTGTGTCACTGAGGAGGTGCCTCAGTCCACTAGTGCAGGTGTCCACGGCACTCAGCACATGCCTGGCATACCATGTACTTTGTTGAAAAGTGAGACATGAAGAAGCCATGCTTTGAGCTAACCATACAGAGGATAATTACTGCGGTTCTTATAGGCTGGCATGGGGTACATGCCTGTCACCTCATCGTTCAGGAGTCTGGAAGATCCTGAATTAGAGGCCAGCCAGGTCTGCCTGGGAAATTCTAGGACTACATGGTGGGACTTGACTTCCCCCTAGCCCTAATTAAAAAGGTATGATGGCCCTTAACTTTGTGATCTAATCTAGCTGTTTCCTGCCACCAGGACCAGACTCAGATCTAATTCTCTGCCAATATTTACCTCTAGGGTCTGTACCCTCAGTTTTGAATTTTCACCCTAACTTCACAACCATATTCCCATCAGCCTGTTATGGCTATCCTCAAGTCAGCTTGTTCTCCATCTTGAAGTCCTTTCACATTCTGTATTGATGACACTGCTAATGTCCCAAATCAAAGTCATCCTGAGCGTGGCCAATTCTTTTCTCTTTTCCAGTTCTCCTGCCAGTGGCCCTAAGTGAGGCTTCCAGAGTCTCTTCATCCTAGTACAGAGGCTGGCTCTCTCCTGCCACTAGCCCATTTTCACCATCTACAAGACAGAGATGATACTGATGGCCCCACCTCTGGCCGCCTTACTTCTCATCAATGCCTGCTCTGTAGATGCCATTCTCTGTCAGAACTCCTCCCCCTGCCTCGTCTTCCTTCTTGTTCTGGCCCTTACATAGCCCTCTTTTCCTCTGGATGGCTTCTCCATCCCACATGACTCATCTCACCACCCACACAGGATGCTTTTCACTGGAGTCTGCCTTGATCCAGGATGCTATTAGCATCAACAGTGTGCATGTGAAGTCAGACTCACTGTCACCTGGGGCAGACGACAAATATCCTTCACATAACTATGTCTAAAGAGTATTTAGAACTTTGAAAAAAAAAAAAAAACCTTGTGCATTAGTAGAGGTGTGTCCATGCCACAGCACCCATGTGATGGTCAGAGGACAACCTTGGCCATCACATCCTCAGTCTCTAAGGACAGGATCTCCCTCACTGTTTGATGCATATGCCTGGCTGGCTGGCCACTCAGCTTCTTAAGATTTTCATTTTCCCTTCTCACTTCACTATACAGATGTCATGAACACAGACACATAATACTGCACCTAGCTTTATCTGAGTGTTCTACCAGAGATTCAAACTCAGGTCCTCCGCTTGCACGTTACCAGGTACCGTACCACCTCACCCTAACATTTATTTTTGTGATACCGGGACTGGTGGCTCAGGTCTGTAACCTCAGCTACAAGGGGGAGCAGGAAGATCTCAAGTTCAAGGCCTGCCTAGGCAACTTAGTGAGACTCCTGTCGAAATAAAAAAGTGAAAAAGGCTTGGAAAGAAAGTTGGTGTTGCACTGCCTGCCTGGCACGTGTCACCCTTCGTCAGCAGTTCTCAAGCACTGGGGTCACATGTCAGACAGTTACAGCATGATTCATAACAGTAGCAAAATTTTAGTTATACAGTAGCAACAAAAAACCTTTATGGTCACAGATCATCACAACGTGAAAAGTTGTATTAAAGGGTCCAGGCATTAGGAAGGTTGGGACCTCTGCTCTAGTAGCTTGCCTGGGCTGGTGAAGACTGGCGCAAGATTCTGAACCCAGAACCCTTGCTCTTTGCTTCGACACTGCTCATGCTGCATTTGTAGAAGGTGTGCTGTGCTCTGCCGACTGTGTCCTTCACCACATATGCTCAGCATTTGAATGCAAATGCAGTTACATCTTGAGACAAGTATCATTTCTATCATTTGTTCTGAGTCCTTGGATCTGACTCTGACAGTGCTCTGTGATCTGAGGGAAACACTAAAACCTGACCCATCTGAACTCCTCGGTCAAGTTGCCATTTCTTCGTGCACTGGGTACTGTCATTAGACAGCTGAGCGGCTGCATGGTTCAAGAATCGAGGCGAGCTGCCTATGCATGCCGTGGGCTGAAGGCGCTCTCCAGCCGTGGTTCCCCACCAGTGTGCCCATCTGCAGAGATCCACAATGTTAGCAGGAATCTTAAAGCTGCTTCTTTAACACATCTTAAACTTTTTTTTTTTTTGCGCCATACTACAAAGGTTCTAAAATGCATTCTGAGAAATTAAAAAAAATAAAGAAAAAATTAGGAATTAAGCTGGATATAATGGTGTGTTCTGTGACTTTAGTTTGTGTGTAGGTTGAGGGAGGCTGGAGAACTTGAAGCCAGTCTGTACAAAATGAGTTCAAGGGCAGCCTGCATGATACAGTAAGAACCTCCCTCCCTATCATCTCTAAGTGAGCTTCTGTACCACCAAACCCCAAAATCGATATACTGTCTGTAAGCTTCATCCTGGAGGGAGAAGGGACAGCTTGGGATGGAGGTGGCAGTGGAGGAGAGGGGTACTCTGTGGGCAACCAGGAAGCTACTGACATATGAGCTCCTCTTCCAGCTGTTCCAGCGGTAATAGACAATGGGCCACATGTCTCCACTGTCACGAATAACTCAGACCATTTCCTTCCCCAGAAAACCATCAGAGACAGGGAAGGATGAAGTGCTCTCAGCTGTCACAGGGTGGGAATTTGGGATTTCCCCGGTTCTTTATACAAATTTTCTAAAACCAACACCTACAGTTTCATACTGAAATAGGATTGTGGTTACAGATTAATTACACTGATATCTTCTCAATGCTGTGCTTCACCTGTCTTTCCACGCATCCACCCATCAGTCTGTGTGTGTTTTAAACAACACGTCTGTCTGTCTGTCTGTCTGTCTGTCTGTGTACGTGTGTTATAAATGATCTTGCAGTGAACCTAAAGATCACCAATTCAGCCAGACTGCACCAAGCAAGCACCAAGGAGTCTCTTTCTTCCTCCGGGGCCTTGCTATTATGGGTATAAACTGACAAGCTCAGCTTTCTCCATGGGTGCTGGGGACTGAGCTCAGGTCGCCATGTGTATGCAGTAAACACTACGCACTGATTCGTTTCCCTAGTCCCACCTGTGGGTTTTATAAAGAGGAAAAGGTTTATGTAAGAGAAAGTGCCACAATGTTTGACAATTTCAGATAGCTTGGGATGGGTGAATTGTATAAATTAGCTGTACCATGGAGTAATTATTTTAATCATATTATCCATTGTACTGAATGAACTCTCTTGCCAATGTATCTTTTTGGAGAGTTTGGGAGAAAACATTCAACTTGATAGTTTGAAATGGTGATGTGTGTTCTAGAAATCAGAAAATATTCAGTGGTTCAATTTACTAGTATTTTGAAAAACATTCGTCACATTTATGGATAAATTACACAGTATACATTCTGCAAAAGGCTTTACTAACTTTTAAACTCTAATTGAACACATGTCTAAATCCACACATGCTACTTTGTTCTAAAATTTCAGAAGTTTTTCATTAAATCAGGTTTGATGCATGACTGATCCCAACCGGTGCTACATGTTCACCTATGCATTAAAATTCCTGTTAATGAAATTATTTTTCAAGCAGAACAAGATGTTGATGTACAGTCAGATAAAACTCTGAATGTTTTACCAAAAGTATTCCATTCGAGGTTAAAGCATCATGAAGCCGAATGATGGGGAGAGAGTGCCCTCCCTAGGCAGTTTATACCACATTAGGTTTGACATTTGGTCTCCTATGTCAGAGTGCTCTTAGGTAATTCATCTTCTCTAACAACTCAATTCCAATTCTGAAAACCAGCTTGCAGTAAAGGAAATGGAAAAGACACAATGTTATCTAAAACGTACTTGAGGCTGGAGAGATGGCTTGACAGTTAAGAGCACTTACTGCTCTGGCAGAGGAACTGAGTTCCATTCCCAGCTCCTATACTGGCAACTCACAATTGCCGGTAACTCCAGCTCCAGAGTATCTGATGCCCTCTTTCTAGCCACTGCAGGCACGGGTGTGCATGTGATGCACACACATATATACCACGTATTTACATATACATGAATGTACACACACACAAGTCTAAAATGTAACAAATCTTTGAAAAAGTTACTGTACAAAGAACCGTAAATCTAAGGTGACAATATTTTGGTATACTCTACATTATTTGATGAATAAAAGACAGATAAAATTTGGAAAGTACTTACTTGAAACAGGACCCTAGAAGGTATTTATAGGACCAGGTTTTTCTATCTTCTACAACAAAATAAGGCTGCCATTTTAGTTACAAGGCATTGTAAAGACGCTTCAAACCCCTCATTAACTAAATGACTGCTATAGTATCAATTCATTAGAAGTCAATAACTAACAAATTCCATTTAAAAATATTTTGAATGAATATTATTTTGTTATAATTAAAGAAGCCAATAATACAAACTATACAATGACAGGGACTTTATTTTGTACTTTATTGTACTTCCAGAATCTAAAACATACAGCCTATGTTCCTGACATATCAAAGGTACTCAGTAAATATTTGTTGAATAATAATAAGAGTTAATACTTCTTAAATGCTAATGTTACCATTGACTCCATTTTCCGAGGCAAGTCACCTGTTTTCTACTTAGGTCTAACTTGATTATTTGCCTTAAAAGTCATCAGAAACTTTTGGACTTTGTTCTTCAGTCCAGGGACTACAAAAACCGATGCTTGCCTTTCGACTCACAAGGGTTTTGTGTGGTTCAGGGAAGATGATTGAAATGAAAATGGTCTGTGAACTCTAAGAGGCATATAACTGGCAGTGCTAAGTCCTGTGTGCAGTAAGGGCATAAATAGATTAAACACAGAAGGGTATATACATATACTAAAGTGCAGTCATTTTAAACTGGTTAAATTGCGGAAGCTATTGAAACCCTTTCTATTCTCCTTAAACATTCAGAATGGATTTGATTTGACCCATTTTTTTATAACTAAAACCTCACTGTACTCTCCCCCCCCAACCTACTCCCCCCAGAAGCTGATAGACCAGGATGCTACTAACTGACATGTATAAACTACAATCAGGGTTTAACCTTTATTTGGTAAAAATGTATATAAAAATGGAACTGAACTTAAAACCACAAGGCTTAAATTTCAGTTCCAGCTAATTCGCCTGACCGGCAAAGAGCTTTTATGTTGTAAAACTCACTATGGTCTTCTGGGAATTTACTGTCTGAGGCCTGCTTCTGAAGCAGTTCACTTGTTTTTGCTCAATCAGTTCTCACAGAAGCCCTCTGAGGGAAAAGACCACACTCATGGCTTAGACAAGGAAACCAGAGCACAGAGAGGTCAGGCCACACACCCCGGTCATACACTAGGTGGAGGTTGTACTGGAACTCTGGTAGGTAGTCTACCTCCAGTGTGCAGAGTTTTGTCACTAGCTATAAAACATCTCTTGCTTTAGAGGCCTTAACATCCTTCTGAAGGTCCTCTCTAGGACCCATTAATACATATGGAGCTAATAATATAAAGACAAAGTCTGGGCTAGTGAGATGGGTTTGCTGCCAAGCCATTCTTCCCAGGTCTGACATGGAAGGTTCTCATTCCCACACAGTGTCCATGGCATGGATGTATGCATGAGGAAAAACGTTAAGTAAATGAAAAACATAAAAAACTAAAATTTGTACCTTCCTCAAACAATTTAAATAAAAGTGCACACACGGGCACGAACACACACACACACACACACACACACACACACACACACACACCTTGACTTTTTTCTAAGCCAGTTTAAATTGTCAACTACACTGTTATACTGTTTTCATCCAGGGAGTGGGGAACACAGGAGAGAGGGAGGTCAGTATAAAAGTCCAGAATAAAAAGCCGGCAGCACTCCACAGTGGGATTAGCTCAAAAGGCTCCAGTATAAAGACTTGATGCAGAAAAGGCCTTTACATAAGCCCCTTGAATACTAAGGAGAAAGTTATGAAACATCTGAGACTTAATACCAAAAGATCAATGGATTAAATGTTATCTAAATATATTTCAATGCAACAGAACCTTATGTAATCTCAATGGGAATTCTGATTTTGGCAAGGGTTTCCAAGCTTTCTTTTTCTGTCGACAAGGATAAGTTTGGTTGTGTGTGGGCCAACTGCAGACTAGATTATTTTTTTTTCTAATAATATTTGTTTCATTCTAAGAAACATGAAAAATTACAGCAAGGCTTTTTTTTTCATTATCACCAAGGACAGTACCATTAATAACTATAGTTGAGCAGTGATACAAATGCATTTCAAATGCTTCCCTAGCTAATAACTCACCAACTTAAAAAAAAAAAAAAACAAACAACGACAAAAACCCTTAACCCTAACAACCAGACAAACAGATTTATGAGAGGAACAGCTTACAAACTGTGGTGGGTTGTTTGTTTGGAAGGCTAAGATTGCAAAGCAGAACAGGCACATACCAGGCAAGCACGCTACTCCTGAGTTATCCGCCTATTAATGCCCATAAATTATGAAACACATACAATTGCCCTCTACCAACTAAAATACGTTTGGCTCTATAATTGTTCTCCTTTTATCTCACACAAGGAATTCAAGAGATAAAAACAGTATCATTAGTATCATTGAGATACATATTCTGGTGTAGAATTACTGATTTTTTGACAAGCCTACAAATAAGAAAAAAACCAATAACATAATAAAGTGAAAGGCAAGAGACTTGCATTCAAGTCCTAAAAATGTGTGGTTATATAGCTTGTAGGCAAATCTCACATTCGGTCTTTGAGGCTTGGAAACAAAAGAATTCATCATTCCCAGCCTTTTCTGTTCAAGGTGATACCCTGGTAGACTCTAGAATCTCAATACTGGGCATAGAATGTTGGTAAGTGGAGGGTCTAAACTGCCTAGACAAGCCACCACTCAAGTGACTGTTGATAAGTCACCCGTCCTGTCTCTGCTTCCTCATTAAGGTCTGACCGAAGACTGATGCTGGATGATTAGTTAGTGGGGTCCAGCTTCTCTCACTCAACTTTATTCACCCAGATATCCAGAGTCATTCCCAGCAGAACTGTGGATTCCAAAGTGCTCCATCGCTCTGGGTTTGTCGTCTCAGTTTATTAGTGCCTGATCATGAAGCTGCTGGAAGAAAATGAAAACCTGCCAGAAGGGGATGCCTGAAGCTACTGTCACTTGCTCAGTATGACTAAAAGAGTCAAGATAATAATTTCAGTTACAAGTCTTTAACTTATCTAATACCTAAATCAGTCCAAATTCCCAATGTCAATGATTTCCTAGGGATTAATCCTGTAAGTAATTTCTCGTGGCAGGCAACAGACACAAAGCATGTTCAACACCAGGTGACCAACTCCGATATGGTTGACATTTGGGCCTGATGAGTCTTTCCCGTAGGCGGCTGTGAGCCTAGGAATGACATCTTTGGACGGGCCACTAGATGTCCATACTGACAGGACTCCTACAAGAGGTAGCCATTTAAAGACGTCTCTAAGATGCTTTTCTAGGTAAGGTCCCCTCCACATTAGAGAACAACCAATGTTCCAGGATCTAAAGAGGAACTCTTGGTTTTACTAAGTTTACATGACTCTTTTTCGGAGCTTAAATGCCATCTTAAGTCCTAACTAAAAGGCAGGACAAAGCTGCTGCTTCTTGGATACTAAAATATAAACAAAAGACCACAAAGCTTCCCCTCACAAGTCAACTGTGAATAAGGCAAACTCCTCACTGGAAGCTACTTCTCTAGCAACACCAGGGGTATGTGGGAGCACGCAATGGAAGCAGGATAAGAGATAGGCAGGTGGAAGTTTCTGGAGCAAGTAAGAAGAGATGACCACCTCGGGGGCAGCTGGCCACCAACTCCCGAGCTGGGCTGCCACTGGGCCTCTGGGTGCCGGTGCCCGCGCCGGGCTCCCGCCACGCCCACCGAACGTCACCCGTTACACAACGCCCCCCCACCCAGCTTATGCAATTCTGCCCTCCCGCGGCTTCTAATTGCCCCGGTGACTTTAGTGCACGACCAAGGTAGACGCGGTAGCCCCCGAGCCCCGCCAAGCCAGGGGATGCTCGCCCCACCCTGGCTGGGGTTCCCGGACAGCGCACAGAGGGAAACCTGCGGCCCCCACCCACCCCGCGCCCAAGCTCCCCGGCCCCAGGTCCCCGCTCGGCGCGCGCACGAGGGAACCTCGCATCCGCGCCCCTCCCCGCGCCGCGTCACTTGCGGCTCCCGGGCGATCCCCACCGTGACCGAAGCACCCCGGGGCGCCGCCCCCTCCCACACTCGCGATCCCCGCTCGCCGGGTCCGCACCGCGGCCCCGCATCACCTGCTCGCAGGGCGTCGCAGGCGGCGGCCAGGGCCTCCCGGTAGCGTCCTTCGTGTAGCAGCTCCCCGAGGCGGCCGGCCGCCCGCGCGCGCTCGCGCTGGCCCGGGAACCACTTCTCCGCCAGGTGGTTGAGCACGACGCTGGTTCGGAAGTCGGCGATGGCGGCGGCCAGGGGCGGCGGCCGCGGGGTCCCCTCGGAGGCGGCGGCGGCGGGTGGCAGGCGGTCCCGGCACAGGCGGCAGCGGGCGCGCAGTTCCCTCCGTAGGCAACGGCGGCAGTAGCTGTGGCCGCACGGCACGGTCACCGGCTCGCTTAGGAAGCCCCGGCAGCCCAGGCAGCTGAGCAGCCCGGCCGCGCCCGCCGCCGGTGCCGCGCTCCAGCTCAGCCCGTGGCGGATCCGGTAGCTGAACACCAGGCATTCCACTAGCGTACGGAGGCGCTCGGGCCTGACCGGGGCCCCGCGGCGCAGCGCAGCCGCGAACGCCTCCAGCGCTCCCTTCAGGTGGCCGCCCAGCGCCAGCAGCTCGCCGCGGCGGAGCAGAAGCTCCCAGCGCCCCGGCTCCGCGCCCGCGCGCTCCAACCGCTCGCCGCCGCCCACTTCCCACGGCCCGTTCCGGCTCCGCGGTCCGCCGGCCGCCTCCCGATTCCCGCCCGGGGACGCCCTCGCCACGGCCGGAGAAGACATGGCCCGTGCAGGTCTGCTCTGCTGCCGCCGCCCGCCGCCACGGTCCGGGAACCTCCGGGGCGCGCGGCTCCGCACGCGGCCGGCGAGCAGGGGGGCGTGGCGCGCGGACATGGCGGGGCGGCGCGCGCCCGGGGAGCCCCTGGGGGCGGGGCCTGGAGGCGAGGGGCGGAGCTTATCGAGGCGGAGCGGGGCGGGCCTTGGCTTCGGCGCCCGGCCTCCCGACACGCGGCCGGCCGCCCAGTTCCCGGGAGCTGGTCGGCCGGTCCCGCCCTGTCTGAGCCCCTCCTGGAGAGGGACGCGAGATCAGATGATCCCCAGCGGGGATCTAATTGGCTTCTCTGACAAGGAGGGCTTGGCTCGTAACTGAACAAAGCCTGAAGTCTCCCGGGGGCGGCCTTCGAGCTGACACCTCTTGTAACTGTGGGCCGGTCCCCAGACCTATAACGTGGACTTTGTGCAGTTCGTATGTGCACGAGCAGTGCTGTGACCCCCAAACCTGCAGCACCTGAGTAGGTACTTGAACTCCTCCTAGCCATGGAAGGAAGCCTTGGGTGGGTCTGGATGCCCTGGGTTACTGCTGGCTAGAATAGGCAAAGGAACTGTGAATGCACGGTGTGATTATTTCGAAACTCAAATCTGAAATCGGCCAACTTTAGACACACACATATATTCCACGTCCCCTTCCTCCCAGCACGCAAGAGTTTTTTCCCTGGTGCTTGGTTAGTGCTGACTTGTGATGAAGTTTATTAAGACAGGAATGAACTGTTCAAAAGAAACCCGATACTTTGTGAGCGACCTTTAAATTTTAATTTAAAAAGTGCAATACACCAAAACCTCGTTAAACTATTAAACAAAGAAACCACACATGCACGTAGAGAGTGAAAGTCTCCAGATTCCTCAGGTGGGCTCTACATCCTTCATACACACAAACCCACAGTTGCGTACAGTTTTTTTTTAAATGAGAAAACAGGAGAAAAAACATTTTCCCTGTGGCAGAAACCAGATCACTACGACGACGCAAGCATTCTGCAGCTTTGTCGACTGAAGACAGTTTGGCTCATATGTAATGGATTCTAGTTCCCTTAAAAGTGACAGCATCGAGTTTAATATTCTCAATGGAAATATTTATAGATTTGATTACAGAGTACTGGGTTGATCATGTAGGAAGAGATTTAAGGCTTTTGGTTCTTTTTCAAATACTTGGTAACAGGAAAGGAAATATATTTGTCTGAAATCATACAGTCAGTATTACAAAGATTTTAAGATCTCACAATGATGATATGGTATATGATGTTTGATAAACAGTTATCTTCACATTTTTGTTCACGAGATCTTCAAAATAAAGCAATTGGATGGACTATCAAAGGTCATGCTGTCTAAAATTGTCAAACAGTAGTTCCTGTTTTACACAGAACAGGTAACGAAGGTCTGAAAGTGTCTTTCTACTTCTCAATGAGCAAACTTCAGGAAAGAAAGAGGGGACAGGAACAAAGGCAGAGAAAGAAGAGTTGACTTAAAAACAAAAACAAAAACAAAATCCCAGGCTCCTGTTCCAGCAGTACTGCAGACTGTCTCTGAAGCAAGCTGCAGCCAGGCAAGGAGCACTTCCTCATCCTCTGGGGTGGGGAGCATGGGGAATTGTTCATGAGCAGAACTTTAAATCTAAGTTGTATGGGGGGCGATGGTGTTTACCTTGTTCCTGTAGCTTTGGAATTAAGACTAGAACCTCCTGCCTGCTAGGCAAACCCCCAGGCTTGGAATCATAGTCACCGCAGAACAATGACTTTAGTTAGATGCCTAGACACTCACTGGAGACTTAAAAGTCTAACCAGTATAGCACATGCAAACGCACACAAGCATAGGCACACACACACACACACACACACACTTGCTCGCTTCATTCTTGCCAAGCAGTTTTAAAACTGTGCCCTAGCAAATGCATTCACGATTACAAAAGTATAATTTAAAAAAAAAAAAGATAAACAAATAGGTCTTTTTCAGTTACAGTTTCAAATCAAGTTTGTTATGAGATTTCTCACAAAAGGAAAATGTGTGTCTCGGAAAATGAGATGAGGGATCACCTTGTCCTTTGCAGTCTCTTTCCCTAATGACTGTGACAAATACACCCGATCTGGCGTGGAATGAAGTGACAGTTGTGACAAGTTAAGGAGGGAGGGGATGGGAGGAGGAACTGTGTCCTGCTCCCCATGGCATTTGTGAATGGTTATAATTCATGTTTGCTGGTTTATACATTTACATAACCTGTTCTCTCTCATTTATGTAACTTATTTATGTAAGAGGCTGTACTTCCACTGTGGCCTTTGCATGCAGCACAACTTCCCCGATGAATCAGGAAGTCCCGGCACAGTAATCACTGGCTTTGTAATAGGTCATTCTTCAGTCTCTCTGTGACACCAGAAAGGGTATGCCCTTTGATGCAACTGCCTCTTAAATTCAAGGGAGAGAGAAATTAGTACCTTCATTCATTTTCTGAAACTTAGCCTTTGGTCTCTGACTCATCCAGCAGACTGGGATGGAAAAGAGGGCGTCCTGCAAGCCAGCCTCTGGGCAGGAGGTGTCTGACAGGCTTCAAGGGCTCTCTCCCTTCTTCCTGTAAGCATCGCTGGCTTTTGTCATTCTTTGCTAATGAAGTAGTAAAATCAGGAGATTTGTATTTCGTTTCAGCTTTTTTTTTTTTTTTTTTTTTTTTTTTAGTGTTGTCTTCTAAAATAGATCGGTTATGTAAGAGAGTCAGAAGAAAAGCGTATCTGTTTCCTAATTTGGAAAATGCTTATCACCATCATGCCGTGCTTATCCCTCCTGCCCACTGCCGCACCCCATGCCTTTTCCTGATATAACTAGACTGTTAAGAATAACATTGACACAATGGTTTGCTTGCACACAATGCAGGAGGACATTTGAACCTCCTGTTTGTACAGTCAGTGGACTTACCATTTGTTTTCCACATTATCATTGAGAAAGAAAGACAACTGAGTGACCATGGACCAGAGAATGTAACACAAAGATAGAGTATATGCCTAGATAATCCTGTGTTCAATTGTATATACACATATACATCATACACACATACATATATGCATACATACATACACAGTCCATTTCCTGGTTTAGGATAATGACATTCCTGATGCTAGGATCTAGCTAATGCACTGAACACTAAACCATAAAGTTTTATACAATCTGCCTATATCCAATAGTGTTTCTATAGGTGAAACGCCTATATAAAAGGTTTCAAAATCCACCTTCTAGTAAATCTCGTTCATTATATATGAGAACGCAGAGCTGAGAAACTGCTGGCTTGATAGAAGCCCTCTAAGGAAGGGAATCCAGACACCTTAGCGCTGACTGTATTCCATGGGCGGTGGGAAGAGGTCACCTGCTTTCCTGGCTCCCATTTGCCATCTGTACAGAAGACAAACTAGATGCTGTTCTGAGTTGCTCCTGGAGCCTAGCTGGAGAGCTTTATATGAACACAATGGCAATTGGAACAGTGTTTCCCAAGCTCGGGGACACAGCAGTGGGACACCTGATGCAAATGGAACAGAAGGTAGAGGCTGAAAGGAAGGAGACCCCATCTTGAGAAACGTTACTTTGTTGCTGCGCACTCAGCCCTGCCCAAAGCAGGTGGAGTGAGCCTCTGGGACACTCAGTCACCGGACAGGGAGGGATCCGTTAACCCATACATATCTGCTTACCTCTACCATAAATCTAGGAGAGGCTGGAAGAAAGCCTGGGGTGGGGGGGCTGGTTATGTAACAGGCATTTGTAAGGAAGTTTATATAAGATGCTAAAAATACAGTATATGATCGCTGCAATGGGGTTCTAAGTGAAAAGCCCTAATGGGGACAACCTGAGTAGGTTAAACAGAGGTGATCTTGAACAGACAGAGTGGAAACCCAGTTACTTGCAGGAGTAACTGTTACAGTACAGTTTACTGTCCACTAAAACTACTTGCTATCCCTGTGAGGAGCACTGAAGGGTTTTAGGAAGGGCACCTGCCCTAATTCTTCAAAAGACTCTAGGACTACTAAGTGTAATCACTATTCAATTTTATTACATTCAACTGGATGTGTTTCCCAAGCGTTTGGCTCTTCAGAACAAATAACACAGTGATGCACTTTATATACTAGTTAAATTCTAAGAATTAACTACCCATGAAGTCCTGGGTGTTTCCTGCTTCCTTAGTACCATTATCATCTGAACACACACACACACACACACACACACACACACAGAGAGACACACACACGAACATGCACACACACACACACACACACACACACACACACACATACTGCCCTCTGGAATTTCTGTCCACATGGGTCACTGATAGGTCTCTGGCATGAGTAGGAAGTCAGTAGGTAGTCGCTGAAGAAGCCCACCCACAGATCAGAGACATCATCTCATAGGCTGCTGTCCTACTAGCACCGAGAACCTAGTATTCACACTGACTACTAGAATACCCTTTTCCTTCCCCTTCCTTTCAGCTGTGGATTGAAGGCATCCTCTTAAAATTCAGAGGGAGAAGCATAGCCTTCTGTGTGATGGAATCGGAAGTCTGGGAAGTCACTGGGAGGATGTGACATTAGAGCCTTCATGAGTGACAGAACTTTACTAGGAAGTCAGAAGGCTTGCTTGGTCTCTGTCTATTGTTATTATTACGATTGTTGTTGTCATTGTTCCAGGGTACAGACAGAAGGATGCTTCCATTATATATCCTACAGTCCTTACTGACTGATTAACATTTCAGTATCACTGGCTGTCTTAGAGCCCTAAGGAGACATTTATTGCCCACCTCTGTATGTAATGTAAAATCCTTGTAACTTAGATAAATCTTTTTTTTTTTAGAATGTACAGACCTCTAGCTTTTACCAACATAAAAGCTGAGAATATCGTCAGACAGCAACTGAGACCTGTAGCCAAGGCTTCCCTGATCCCTTATTCCTGTCTACAAGATGCTTTCAGCCATGTCTTTGAAAAGTGCCCTGATTAATGGCTTCCTTTGCTCTGTTACTCTGACAACTTCACAAAGTCCTTTATGTGTGGGATTTTGTGGATTTGGGGGTAACCTGTGTATGTGTTCTCAGATCCTGGCCACTCATATTTGGTAACAGAATAAGCTTTCCTATTCCCTTTGAGGCAAGAGCTATATGTTTTGCATGGACACTGTCATATGGTGATATTGGAAGAAACTGGCAGTCGCAACCCAGAAGAGAGTCCCTAGCAGAACCTGAACATGCCGACATCGCCCATGCACACATCACAGACTCCCAGCATCCAGAAGCACGGTTCACAAACTGGTTTGTCTCTGATACTTTGTTATAGCAGCTAAGTCAGACCAAAGCAGTGTCTCCCTCCACCTCTTTCTCTCTGACGTGGCCGGACTGATAACCCTTTGACTGTACCTTTAGACTATACCCTGCGTCAAGTCTTCCCAGTTAACCCCACCTACAATCCCTCTCAGGATCGTGACCCAAGACAATAGCATCCCTTGTCTCAAAACCAAGGCAAAGAATTTTGTCATTATTTAGGTACAATATCCTTTCCCCAGTGGAAACGGATATAAAGAAAGTTACATTCGGAACAAAACCATAAACAAGTAAATCAAGCCCTAATAATTTGGCAAAGGTTTTCGTGTTACTTAGTAGCATCATAATAATGAAATACTTTCTACAGTCCTAAGAATATTAGCACAGACTTGAAGATTTAAGATTTGCTGGGATGTCCATAGGGGTCAAAATATCTCAGGGGCATCTGGAACTCCTTTTCTTTTACTACCCACTGAATGGCCAAAAAATCCTTTTCATTTTACCTTCAAAGCTACATCCAGAATGTTACTCCTTTTCACACACTCTCCCCACCCCCATCTCTTTCTGGTCCCCAGCCATCCATATCTCTCACCCAGACTACTCCAAAAGCACTTAGCCCAGCCCCTCCCTGAGTGCCCAGGCCCTCCCTCTGGCTTGCCAACACTTCCTTCTCAACAACACAACTGGAAGTATTGTCTTAAACCAAGCTCCTCAGAATCTACTCCCCTCCCCAAAAGTCAGCACTTGACCTGCCCCGACTCCCCCCTCCCCACTTCTAATGTCTTTGACCTCATCTGCTGCTGGCCTCCCCATCCTTCACTCCTGTCCTGGCTCATTCTAGAGCGTTTTCTCTGTCTCCCTTGCTTGGGATAGTCTGTAGACCCCAACAAAGTTACTCCAGTTCTGTTTTTATTGGCTTTTGCACAGATGTCACCTCCTCTGGTGACTTACTTGGGCTCATTACTTTTCCTGTTTTATCTTTAATGCCACTTTCCAACATACTGTATACCTTTATCTTACATGTCTCCTCCAAAGACATTGGGATTTTATGTGCATTGCTCGTGGCATTATATACAGTGTAACTGGGTGCTGATGACAAATTGAATATGATGGTATACCTGCAATCCATCGCTCAGGAGGCCAAGTCGTGAGTCTGAGGCCAGTCTGAACTACGTCTTAAGACCTGCCTAGAAGTTTTTTAAGTCGAAAACTTGAGAAGGAAGCCCCCGCACTGCCTATAGAAACGTGTTTGCTTGGATGCTCTGTTTCTTCTCATAGAAGCAGAGGACATGGCCACAAGAGAGGAGAGTGACATTAATGAGGTCAAGGTTGTGCAGTGGAAGTTGCTCACTGGCTTCCCAAGGCAGGGACTAATGAGATATTAACTATATTCAAGAGAGATACATAAAAATAGTTTCCATATCAGTCCCATATGGAAAGGAGTCATTAACCTTGGTGATAGTCATTGAGTAAACTGATCCTTTGGAAAGTTCCAGAATGTACTGGTGGGTGCCCTTGCCAGTACCTTCATCCCACGTGGCTCTGTTTCATGTGTACATTCCCAAGATTACACAGCTTGGCTGGGCTGTCTCCTTTAGATGACAAGGCTCACTCTCAGTACCTTTGTGATGACTGCTTTTAGAACCTGACCTATTGAATAAATCACAATATGCTTAGGATTACAATTTATAGAATGAGTGATGTGGAGAGAGTGTCTGTTTATATGTTTTGTCTAAAAGACTAAAGTAGATTAACAGGCTTAGGGGAGACTTTAGAGAAGGAGAAGATCAAGTATGCAAAAATATGAAGACTCCTGTGATTTGGTTAGCCCAGGGGACCTGCATTCCAAGATGGTCCACACATTCACTATTATAAAGGGAAAGGTGCTGATTTCACAAGATAAGAGTCTATGTGTTGGCCAGCATCCATCCCTAGAGCTTTTGAAGATCCAAGCCCGTGATAGGTTAGGCCCATGGTGAGGTAGCATGTCATGTTTGGGTGCGGGGCAGAGCAAAATGGCTCACCTCAGGGCCAAGAAGCAAAGATGGATGAGGTGGGGGCAGGGACCTGTAATTTCTTTCAATGACATACCACCAACAACCTGAAGAGATTCTATTAGACCTTTAAATGTTCCTCTACCTACCATTCTTGGGAACAAGGTTTTACCGCATGGGCTTTTCAAGTATATTCAAGACTAAATGATAACAGTTCATAGCCAGGAGATGAAAACGTACAGATCAGAATCAAGACAAGGATTTAAGGCTAGAACAAGCAGCAAGGACAGTAGTTGAGAAAGGTAGGAGAGACAAGAAGCAAGATAAGGACTACACCCAGTAGAGGAACATACTAGATAACGTGACTCAGTGTCTAGTCCCTGCTTTAGGCCACACTATTTTAGGGCCTTGGACAAAAGGATATTTCTCTTTTCCCATTCAGAAGTAGTTAGGTGAGAATCCTTTGAAATATAAATGACATTAAGCCACACAGAGGGACCATTCATCTAGTGTGGAATCCAAAGGTTTTAGTCTGTTCCAGCTGCTATAACAAAAATAGCTTAAATGGTTATTTATAACGAGCATGAATATCTTGCTCACATTCTGGAGGCTGGGAAATCTAAAATCAAAGGACTGAAAGAGTTGGTGTCTGATTCTGCTGTACCCATACATCAGTGTCTCACCCAACTGTTATCCAAGAAGCTTCCTCCTGCAAGAGATGGGAATGAATACAGAGAGAGACCCACACGTAGACAGAGTGCAGAGAGCAAAAGAACTCGGAGCACTCAGTGCTAAATGGAATGATTCCTCAAATCTCTCCCCTCAGGGAACTCTGTGGAGGAGAAAGCAGAATGGTCCTAAGAGGCAGGAAGGGTAGAGGAAGAGTAGACACAACAGGACTGATGCACATATGAACTCACAGAGCCCACGGCAGCATGTGCAGAGCCTACCCAGGTTCAAACCAGACACAGTCCCAGCACTGAGAGAGGAACTAGACATTGAGCTCCCATCCCTAACTTAGACACTATCTCCAATTGACAGCTGCTCACAAAGGAAACGTGTTTTCTCCAATGGCATCTCACTGGGTATACAAACCACTCTTAAGGGAGGCCCCACACCCAGCAGTAGATGTCAACAGAAAATGGTATTTTTAGAGATGTTTTTGTCTCAGTGTTTGGTGCATTTTTTTTACGTTATGTATCTTTTGATTATCTATTGGGGGTTCTGATTTTTCATTTTTGTGGGGTTAGGCATGTGTGCGGAATATCTGCATGAATGTGTATTTCTTGTGCCTTTTCTTTGTTTTGCTTTTCTCTGTCTGGCTGTTTTGTTTTCATGGCCCTATTTATTTTCTAAATAGACAAAGAAATTGGACAAGAAAGCAGCTGGACAGTATTTGGGAAAAATGATGGAGAGGAATTATGATCAGAATATACCATATTAACATTTTTTTCTATAGTAATAATAATAATGAAAAAGACTTGATGTCTAGTAAGGGACCATCCAATTGGTAGATGGCATCTCCTTTCTGTGTTCTCCCATGGCCAAGGGAAGCAGAGGGTCTTCATACCTCCTTGACAAGACCACTTTACACTTGCAATGTCTGCTACCTGCTCTTGTTCTTGGACCCCTTCTCTCCAGCTGGTTTCAGTGGAGCCTTTGTGAAGGAAGGCCTGCCTGCTAGAAATAGATTACTAAGGGAAAGCCACTGAAAGGTCAAACCCCCAATTCTGTGTCCTGGCCAACAGGGCATAAACAGGGGTCTGGGGAGGCCACCTAAAAGAGAAGATGGGGGACAGGTGAACGCAAAGAATGGTGATCTGCTATAGGCTGATCAAATCGAAATTTTTACTTTTTCACACAGGGGTTATATACACAAAAAGGCAGGATGTGGGGAAGGGGATGATGCAGGAGCGTAGGTGTTCAGGGGGAATACAGATATCTTCCAGAACAGAGTGTCAGCTGGGTGAAAGTTCAGGGGACAGGACACCATGACTCCGCCTATGATTCACTTGTCCTAATCTAAGTTGGTACTATCCACCAAGGTCACTTATCTACAAGGTCTATGATGACTCAGGCTAGCAAATTTCCACCAAAGCTGCTTGTTTACAATATCTTATAGCTATCTGTTTCAGTGTTTTTCCACAGAGACCTGAGACTTTGTGTTAGCAGGCTGGCTTAGGCCTGTGAATGATTTTAGGCCTTCTGTGTATAAGCAAAGTTGCCCCTGACAATTCTACTTTTAGCCTGTTTGCTCTGGTTCCTGGTCCTGCCACCAGTGACCAGCTCCCTGTTTGGGACACTCCTAGACAGGCTTCCTCTGCTGAGGGGTGACCTGCTCATCTGCCGTAGCCTCTGTGATGAATGACACCATAAATGAGCACAACATTTTGCTTTTGTTAAGTGTTCTGTTATAGTGATATGCAAAGTAACCAATGCAATCACCAGATTCACACAATGGCTTCACCTCCATGATCTGAGTGCCTCTTAAAAGCCCTACCTTTTCTTTGCATCACACTAGTAGTCTGCAACACAAGAATCTGTGGAGGGTTACAGACACTCATACCATAGCACCCTAGATTGCTTTCTGATGCTGTAATAAACACAACCAAAAGCAACTTAGAGACAGAAGAGTTTATTTCAGCTTATATTTCCAGATAATATCCTGTCACTGAGGAAAGTCAGGACAGGAACCTCAAGACAGGTTAGAAAGGCAGGAACTGAAACAGAGATTATGAAGGAAAGCTGCTCACTGGTTGGTTCCTGAACCTATGCACAGCTAGCTTTCTTACGTAGCTCAGACCCACCTGCCTAGAGGTGGTGCCGTTGGCTGGACACTTCCATGCCAATCATCTGAGTTGACAGAGAAACTAACCTGCTTTAGGCAATTTCTCAGTTTCTTTGTCCTAGCCAACTCTAGATTGTCCTAAGCTGATAACCAAAGCTAAGTAGAACACATAAAACATAGCAAGTATTTATCACAAAACCAATAAGATCTAGTGTGTGGTTTTGAGCCAGCTGAAAGCTGATAAACACAATAAAACGCTGTGAAGAGAAGTAGGTCTTTAATGAAGTCAAGGCACGATGAGAAAGGCAATTGTGCATTTCTGTTACACACCCTTCCACATTTCTGTCAATGAGAATGCCCGGGTGAGACGGTCTATGGACTAATACAGTATGTGGTTCCTATGAAACTAAATAGGGCACACAGCAATGAAAAAGTGCCTTACAATGAGAATCACTTTGACCAGAGAAGTCTAATTGTAGTATGAAGGGCAGGAACACATCCCAGCAGCAAACAGTTTATAAAGACCCTTCCCTCTCTAGATCATGTTAGCTCCCAGACTTTTGGTCACTGTATCATTCTTCACTATCACATCAGCACAAGCATCTCCCATAGGAAGCACTTCCCAGATTTAGACAGAGCAGGCTTGGCGCATTGGAAGTAACCAAACAGCTACACATCTGTTTCCCCTGAATTTGATCTCGCCAAGTTATCTGGCTCCAAATATAGCTGGATAGCTCAAATAAAACCAGGCATAGATGAGTTTATTAATCCTTCTCCAGTGTCTGCTTACCTAAACAACCTGTTTAAAAGGATGCTTGGTGATCCTTCATAAACCCAACCTGAGGGGTGCTTCTATGAAAAAAGAATAGAGAGCCTTTTAAGTGTATAGCAAAAGTTGGCAACAGCCAAGCTGGTCCATGCCATTCATGAAGGACTACCAAAAATCATGATGGTAAGCCATTTTAGATTCTGTATACCTAGGAAAGAAGTTCATCAAAATCTGTGTGACATAGGGCTTGTCAAAGTCATCTCTAAAACCCTTTCCATTCACCGAGATTGTGACCTGAATGGGTATCCTGGCCTAGAGATAAGTTTCTAGTGAAAAATAAAACTATGTGTGTCCACGGGTAAAATCTTTTGGTTTTTATTCTTTAAAGGAAAGTGGTGGTGAAATCACTCATAGACCCCAAAGGGGTGAACTATTCCCTATGTCAGTATATGAAATACACTTCCTTCTTACTAAGTGGGCAGCCGCTGGGTGGGGCACTATTATCATTTTCATGAAGCCACAACTGGGAGGTGAGGTGAGCAAATGACAGTAGGATGACATTAGGTTACAATGGACAAGAAATGGATAGTTTGGGGGGAAGCTCCACAAAAAGTTGCTGTATTTTGAGGTTGAGCATGGAAAGCAGAGGCAGAGGTATGCCATGTCTCAGGCCATACAGACACTGTGCTCCCATCACTGTGTCTTTGGTGGCCTCAATCTGGATACAGATGGCAGGACCTCCTCCAACTGGCACACAGGGCCAAGTGATGAGCAAGCAATCATCCCTGTCTCTTTCCACCTACTCCTAAGGTGGTTTGAGATGATGAGCTCATGTGCTAGAACAATCTAGAGAACATGGGTAGCCTGTGAGGTGTGAACAGGGACCTGTGGAGGAGTGTAAATGTAACTTTTGCCCCACATTAGGCACCAGATGTAAAAATAATTTATTCACCTGATGTGATTGTCGTCTCTGTCTCTGTGGATTATTGTTGAGTAAGATCACCCTTTCAAGTCTTTTTCTGAATTCTGGTTGACTGGATCAATTTAGCTATTCTGGCTCAAAAGTCTTTCTAAGCTGACTGATTCAATCTGGCTTCTCTTAGCTTCTCACTAAATTGTTCTGCCTGGTCTCAAACTAACTCTTTTTGTTCTTGTGAGAGTTGGGCATATCCTATCTCTGACTCATTCTGTCATATCTTTCTCTGATTCATCACTTTGTCTGCCTCTCAAATAGATATCACTTTCAAACATGGCTGCTTCTCTCCACAAACTAACTTTACCTTCATTGTTTATGATTAAAAGTGTGTACTGAGGGCATGTCTGGATTCCAGCCAGAGTAGCCATGTTGCTGGGTTAAAATTCCTCTATAGAGGAACTATGGAGTACTATTTTGATAAAAGCCACAAGTAGCAAGTCTTTTATCATATTCTACAGTAGGTAAAATTATGCAAAGAGCACAGTTAGTTAGTGATTTCATGGGAAAACTGCGGTGAGCTCCCAGCAAAGGCTAGTATAGCATATTCAAGAACAAAGTGATATCTCCCAGCTTTTATACCAGCAAAAGAGGTGGTACCATCTGACTCATGTACATACCATGGGATTAGTCATAGTGGGCCTCATATCTACCAGCCCCACTGCTAGCCTCAACCTTATACACCTGATATCCTGCTCTTCACTGTACTAGAAGTGACAGTGACACATCCAAAAGAGGCCAGAGGTCCATGAAGATCAGGCTCTCTGGCTTCTCTGAATACCCATAAGGCCATCTATCCATAGCAATTAGTACAATGGTTCTATCTTGCCTGCCTTTCATTTTTAACTGTGTCCCTTTCAGATGCTAAAAGTCTATTACATCAGTGGGAAACTCTAATGTTCATTATGGGAAGAAGGCCATATCTATACTGAGTCCATCTTAGCTGAGAACACCGTAGACATTGTTTGATTAAAAGCCTATTGACCATGGACCATGGAGCTCCATGAAGGGAATCCCTTCAGGGTTATTGATGTGGGGCTACCTCCTCTAACTATATTCTGAAGGAAAATAATCCATCATACTTTATACCATGTGTGTGGTTCAACATGCCCCCTGCACATATATGTTCTTGGACATACACCATCCTCTAATTACAGCACCTGCAGTGCCCAACAGAAGAACAGCAATGGGGACAAAAATTGCGGCACAAACATCTGGCAAAGCTGCAGGCAATGTGGGAATAGTCATACCCAAGTCTGAAGACAGGACACATGGCACCAGCAGGGAAAGCCATGGTGACTTTAGGAAGAAGTGGAACCAACTTGTCCATTCCATGTATCTCCTGAGAGTCTTTAGACACTTGGAACAGGTGCTTTCCAGAACGTTCTGTTCTAGGAAGGCATATCCATTAAAACAGGATGTGCCATTGGTCCTTCTCCAGAGGGCCACTGTGCAGTGAGAAGAGTATGACAAGGTTTGGAAAATCACTGGTACCATAACTGATACCAAAGGGACAATATCTCTGAAGTCTATCAAAAATATAGCCAGAGAGTAGAGGCCAAAACTCCTTGATTTGGCCAGCCTTGGATAAATGAAAACAAAACAATATAAAGATACATACACACACACACACACACACACCAAACAAACTTAGAATGCAGAATCCAAGGATGCAAGCCCTTCTTCAGGAAAGTCTTGTGTGTGTGTGTGTGTGTGTGTGTGTGTGTGTGTGTGTGTGTGTGTCTGTGTGTGTGTGTCTGAGAAGAGCTGTCTCAGGTAGATAAAGGAAGAACCAAGCACCCATATTCATACTTTGAGGGGATAGCTGATGACCTGCTCATCAACAGAGAACTGCTGATGACCAGAAGACCATCTTGCCTAATTTTTATGTCTGATGTACACATAGCATCATTTAACACAAGGACCCACAAGCTGTAATAATCTAAAGCATCTCGGGTAATTATTTTTTCTGAAATATTAGTAGACCTGGGTAAAATAAACCAGATGTCCCACAGTGAAACTGTAGCAGGTGTTTTGATGGAGATGATCCAAGACTTGGGCTCAAAGCAAACACTGGCACATTATTTAATTGGAAAATTGTTAAAAGAAGACAAGTTGGCCCAATGGGGTTTGCTGTAAATGTGTACATCTCTGTGGACTGTTAGCTGGCTAGTTTTACTCATAGCTATATAAATATTCATTCATTAACAAATGCCAGAGTGAGGGTCTACTGCATGCTGGGCAATTCTGGGTGCTGCACTGGGAAGTTCTGGATACCAAACTTTCTTGTGATGGTCATTTGTGTAAGGTCACATGTAGACTTACCTCATTCCCAGTGATGTATATGGTGCATCATTGTATGTGTGAGCATTATAGGGTCATTCTTCCTAAGGGATGGAGAAGAGAGATAAGGCCCTTTTTATTCTTTAGTTTAGGGTTTCATGTAGGCCAGGCTAGACTGAAACTTGTCATAGGTGAGGTTGACCTTGAACTTCAGATCCTCTTCTGTCATCTCCAGAGTGTTGGGATTACATGAATGAGTCACCACACCTGGTTAACAGAGGACTGGGGACTGAACCCAAGGTTTCTGGAATGCTAGGCAAGAACTCTACGGATTAGGCTACTCCCAAAGTCCCACTTTCTTTATTCTTGTCCTGATAAACTTTACAAAGCATAGTAAGTCTTCTGACTTTCCAAATCCTTAACTTATTGCCACACACACAAATAAAGATGTCATGAAATAGGTAAGAAAAGGAAGTTGATTTTTCAACCACGGGGACAGATAGAGCTGTGAAGCAGTAGATAGCACATGATAAAATTATAAATCTTGGTTATTTTGACAGAGAATCTATACCAAGGCTACAGATAAGCCTTCTTCTTCACTTAATCAGTGACTGTATCCACAGCAATATACTGGAAGCTAGGCTATAGGAGTCAAATGGCACATATATTTCAAGTAAAGAAGATTTTGTATTATCCCACAGTACCAAATAATAGCTTCTTTTTCAATTGTGTCTAGTCTCAGTTTAGCATAATATTTCAGTTACTTTTCTCCATGCGGTGACAAAACATTACAGAAGTAATTAAGGAAGGTAAGATTTATTTTGGCTCAAAATTTGTGGATCTAATATATCGTGACCATAGGAGTGTGAGGGTGTTGGTCATTTTGCCACTGGGGTCTAGAAGCAGAGAGAGGAGATAGGGCTCAAGGTTCACATTCTTCATCTTACTCATTCTGGAGACCCAGCCTACATGATGGTACCATCCAAGTTGAGAGTGAGTCTATCTGGAAATACCATCACAGACATAGCTAGAGGTTAGTCTCCAGGATGATTCTAAATTTTGTTAACTTGAAAATCAAAACTAACCATTACAAGTAGCACAAAAAATTTATTTTAAAAGAGACCCTTTGAGCAAATTATAGTTATTCTGGGGATAGTCATATGTACTAGTTTGCACATCAAGAGACCAAAGTCTTTCATGGTGACATACATATTGAAAGTAAGGGCCAGGATCATTTGCTGCCTTGGCTTGATGAAATCAGAAAGGTGAAATATTCTAACTGGAATTTCTCTGCCCAGCTCTGCTCCCATGAAAAAGGTCCCCTATATGAATAATGTTTCGTTATCAAGGGCACCAGAGACAGTTGCCATTCTGCCAACTTGCAGGATTATTCAAGCAAGCAGCCATATCCTCTGTAAAACCAGCAGACTCTTCATCTTGGATACTTCAAGTTGTGCCTCCCACAGACCACAGTTGTTCCCTGTGTTCCTGTGTGCAGCCTGCTGTGATACTATCACACGGGACACATATCACAGATAAGCCATTGTGCGTCTATGCTGTCTACAGTTGCCTGTGGAGTCATTGAACTCCCTGTTAACCCTAGAGCCAGCATCCCAACCTAACAAATGCAATGACAGGAGGTGATAAAATTACAGCTTTTCCCAGAGAAATAAGAGTTTTACTGAAACAAACGTTAAATAAATTGGAAATTTAGAAACTCTTAAGTATCAAGATATTGAAGCAATTCATTCAGATATCTTTATAGCTTGTCTGTGTAATAGACTAGCAATAAAAACATAAATTGTAGGCTGTTGTCATCAGCCACTTGCGGTGAATTATTCATGCACTCAGGCTTTGGCGACAGGTGCCAACATTCACATTTACAATCAAGAAAATGACTTTAAGTAACTTATGCAAAACTAGTAAGAAGGGAAACCTGGATTGACATCAGAGTGAGGTTCCTAACAACAGCTGCATGCATCTGGGCAGTTTTTGAGAGAAAACGCTAGGGAGTAAGGAAGGAGCGGGGCTGCCTGGAACCATCGACTCCAAGTACAAAGCTACTAATTTAGCAGGTTATGCCTGAAGTACAAGTCCAGACATTTTTGGTTTGGACAGAGAAAAGAAACCAACTGTTTGTCCCAAAGATACACACAGCTGGGGCTAGTCGTAATAGAGATAGAGCCATGCAATAAGAAGTGATTGTTGCCAGGAAAGGACATGAATATTCACACCATATTGTGATGTTACTTTCTGGCTATCTCACAACTCTACAGAGCATTCTCTGGAGAAAGCACAGTCGCAAACATGTATGCTCTGAAGGCATTGATCAGTACCTGGCTCCATTCTCCTTACATAAGCCTGTTTGTATTACATAACATCAATACCCAGAGCACCAGCCAAATGATGTTATGCTAACTGACGGGAACAGGGAAGTCTTGCAGAGCTCAGCACTTCCCAACAGCTTCCTTCTGATACTATCTAGTAACGAGAAACGACTCACCTTGCGAGCGAACCTCCCGAAGGTCTGTAATAGGTTCTTTGTTCCAATTGCACCTCTTGATGAGAGCCTGACCTTAAGCTCCATTGATTTCATATACGGATTGTTCCGAGGAATTACATTTCCAAACCCTTCGTAGTTAAAATCAAAACAGCAACAACAGAAACCCACCCGCTAAGGACCTGCTGACTTTCATTAAGTTTTCTTGAAGGAGTCCCTGTTTGGAGGTATTTAGATTCGGTGATTTGTAATGGCTGTTTAGGAACTTAACTGAGGTCTGAAAGACATTTGTGTGTCGTGTAGATTTGAGTGACACAAAGGCTAATGTGTCAGTTCAGAACAAACATTTACACTAACGTTACATCACAGTGTCTTTCATGAAGTCCTCTCATTACAAGACCAGCTTGGCACATGCACATGAGTATGACGGTGTGCACAGCACACGGGATGAAGAATTTCTTTCTCTGCTGCTTTCTACCTTAGTCTCTCTCACCGTGGTAGGACTTGTTATAACTAGCATTTAATTTATCTAGGTATATAATCATGTGTACACACCTGCTGTATAGCCTCTAATTTACCTGGACTTTTTTTTATTACATTGAAACTTTGAGGTGAGGGATGGTGTGTGTGTGGTGTGTGTCTCATTTATACACATATATAATATATAAATATACATATACACATAAGATATTAATATATTATTATATAAATAAATACATGATATATTAATATATAATGTATTATATGCATGTTTATTTTCATATTAATATATATGTGTATATGTATATATCCATATATATGTGTGTGTGTATATACATATACACATACACACATACAAACACACACACACATAGATATATATAGTATAGTTTCCATCCCTCATCTCAAAATTCAATGTTAAAAAAAGCAGTCATATAATTATATTTGTGGACTCAGGCCTCAGAACTTCCTGCAGAGAACTCAGTACCTTCTGTGCATATATACAGGCTTCAGGATCTTGTCTGATCATGCGTTTCAAGTCCATAGACAATAAACGGTGTGGCTCTGCATAGCTCTCATAAGAGTCAAACAGCATGCTGTTCCCCAGTACCAGCCATTTCTTGAGTAACAGGAGAGGCTTCAGTAAAGAATTTCCAGTGACTTATTCATAATAATCCAGTGGCCAGGCATTCTGTGAGGCCCATTAAAAGGAAGCAACATCTAGGCAAAGTATCCATTTGTAAAAGATCTTACAAAGCAAGAAAAGAAAATCCTACTGTGTGCAAAGCAAGAAAAGAAAATCCTACTGTGTGCAAAGGCTAAAGAGAGTTAAAATGTGCATTTTGTTTCTAGGTTAGCCCAATTTATCTGTGATGTCGACTGCCCATGGGTGCAAGTGTTTCCATAGACAGGTGATCCTTATTTAGGAAAACCAGATTTAAGGAGTCTTACTTCCCCAGGGGGTACGTTGGGACATATATTAGTCTACATTACAAAAATTCTTTACAGGACCAGTCCTCCTGTCTTTCTATAATAGAATACATTTGGAAGAAGTTAAGCACATGTGTGTGGTATGATGTGTGTATGGTGTATGTGTGCTTGGCACATGCACATGAGTATGACGGTGTGCACAGCACACGGAATGAAGAATTTCTTTCTCTGCTGCTTTCTACCTTATTGCCTAGAGACAGGGTCTCTCTGAATTTGATGCTGTTTGACCTAGGATTGATGGCTAATAAGCTCTGAGAGATCTATTTGTTCTTATTCCCAAGGTTACAGTTATGCACAGCGGTGCCTGGCTTTCTACTTGGGTGCCAGAGATTTGAACCCAGTTCTTTGTGGTTGCAGACCACCGAGTTAGCTCAGTGATGAGGAGATAACATAACGATGGTTATGTCCCTCACAGGCTAATACTTGAATGCTTGGTCCCTCCCTTGTGATGCTATTGTGAAAGTCATTGTGGCTTTAGGACAGAGTTTCTCAACCTTCTCAATGCTGCAACCTTTTAATACAGTTCCTTATGTTGTGGTGACACCCAACCATAAAATTATTTTCTTAGCGCTTCATCACTGTAATTTTACCATTGTTATTAATCGAAATGTAAACATCTGACATTCAGGCTATCTGATATGTGGCCCTTGTGGGGGTCACGACTCACATCTTAAAAAGCAACGAGTTTGAAGGTGGCACTTTGAAAAATGATACCCACACACAGTTCTGGCTGAAGTGCTCTGCTTCCTGTGTGCCACTGATCTTGTGAGGAACAAGCTGCAGGAAGCTTCTGAGACCACAACCTGAGTTGCCCCTGCAATGGTGCCCTCCTGGCGATGGAAGTCTAAACATGGTGTTGAAACTCTGCCAAATACCCTTCTACTAAGTTACTTCTGAAAGATATTTTGTCACAGTGACTAGACAAATGATGCATGCTCTTGATACTCCAATGTACTCACTCAAATGCGCAGGGCAGTAATGGTTGGTTATGTTCTGTGCATTGTACCACAGGTAAGAAATGTCTATTGTCACGGTTTGAAGATGCTTGGCCCAGGAAGTGGCACTATTAGGAGGTGTGGTCCTGTTGGAATAGGTGTGTCACTGTGGGTGTGGGCTTTAAGACCCTCATCCTAGCTGCCTGGAAGTCAGTCTTCCACTAGCAGCCTTCAGATGAAGATGTGGAACTCTCAGCTCCTCCTGCACCATGCCTGTCTGAATGCTGGATGTTCCCGCCTTGATGATAATGGACTGAACCTCTGAACCTGTAAACCAGCCCCAATTAAATGTTGTCTTTAATAAGATTTGCCTTGGTCACGGTGTCTGTTCACAGCAGTAAAACCTTAACCAAGACACCTATTATTGTGAAGAAGAAGAAATAGAAGAAAACAAAGAAGATGAAGAAGAGGAGGAAGGGAAGAGGAAACAGAGGAGAACAACTGTAATGGAGTGAAAAGGAGCTGGAGAGGATCAGGATGGGGATCACTCGGGTAAACAAATCTATTGTATTGCATTGCATTGCATTGCATTGCATTGCATATGTGTATGGGTGTTTTGCCTGCATGCATGTCTGTGCTTCATGTGCATGAAGTGACTGCAGAATGCAGAAGGCATCAGATCCCCTAGAACTAGAGTCACAGACAGTTGTGAGCTGCCTTGGTCGTGCTGTGAATTGAAGCCGGGTCTAATGGAAGAGTAACTAGTACTCTTAGCCACTGAGCCATCTCTCCAGCCCCTCAGATAAACAAATCTTGATCTTACTCTCAGTAAGATGCAAGCCACCTTGAATTTTTATATGGGATATGACTATGTCAGCATTTACTTTCAAAGGACCCTGTGACTTCACTCTACAAAATGGATAGCAATTAGTAGAAATAGGAAGAATAAATTTAAAAGTTCTGGAGCCATTTCCTTTTCTGTAACTATTTGATTTGACTTCTAAACACACCAGACTATTTTTAAGGTACCCATTTAAGGTGAAATTTTAAAAAAATGTATCTCATTTGTTTTTTATAAAAAGTAATGTTTTCATTTATCACTTTCATTTGGTTTTCTTTTCATTTTTAATTTTTATGTAGAGAATTTTCTAACACAATTTATGAAAACACTACTCATAAGCTGTCTAACATCACTGCTTTGCAGAATATTGCTGTTGCTGGGGTTTGAGTAGTGGATGATAGACAAATTCTGAATTACGTCTCGTTGGCTGAACAGATTATCCTAAGTTATTGCTGTCTTGACATCGAACATTGATAATGTCTCTCTTCTCTTTACTTTTATTTTGTTTGAGCCATTCAGGATTTATTTTATTTTATCTTATTTTATTTTACTTGGCTTTATTCCAGTCTCCAGTCTCCAATTCCATTTGGCAAAGCAAAGACCTAATGTACATCAAAAGTGCACTAAGAGAATGCTATGTAACTTTTGTATGGCACAAAAGAGTTTCAGGGATCCTCTGCCATTTTGAATAGGTGGTATCCAGTTGTCTTATGTATCAGCAACCAGTAACCAAATGTAGGAAAGGAATAGCACACGTGGAAGCTTTACTTGGGTATCTTGAAGTGCTGTAAATCCCTCCTGTTAGGCTCAACACAGACCAACTCCCCCACACCACCCAACACACACACACACACACACACACACACACACACACACACACACACACTGCTGAGCTGGGGACAATGTTCTAAACCAAAGGTCTTTGACAAAAATGGATCTTAAGGTGGGTTTTGTTTACCAGGAGCCACCCTCAATCTTCCATCAAAGGTCAGCGGCCTCTGACAAGGAACCGGATTCCAGTCAATTCAAACAGCCTGTATTAGCTCAAAGCCTACACCCTGCTGGCACAGAAAATTTATTTGCTTTTCTGCCATTTTGCCTTCTTTTTACCCTCCCCCTCCCCTTCTTCTGAGAGGGCCTTGGCAGTTTGATCCCAATAAAACTTTCTTTCTACCCAGAGTGGTCTAGTTTGGTGTTTCACTGTTCCCTAGATTAGGTCTCTCTCCTCCCACTTGCATTTCTCCATCGACGGTATGTACCTGTGGGGGAGCTACAGCATGTAGTTTGACTGAGGGCAGGAACACACAAAAATTTATGGGTACAAGAGATAGGAGCCTCTCATCCTGGAGTCTGGTTAAAGCCTCTCACCAGTTGAGAAGCAAGAAATCCAGCATAAGTAATATTTACTGTGAAGATAGTTGACACAAAGATACTAGTTGCATTCATATACAGTTATTTTATTTAGAGTAGCTGTTACGTGTAGCTTTTGCTACCCTGCTCTAAGCTCTGGGCAAACCATACTACCAGCCCCTGCCCAGAGATTATTGGATCAGAGGATGAAAAACACAGATACGCACGCACACGTTGCTCGATTTCAACCTGCCTTCTTGGGTCAATTACTGGGCACTTCTAATCTACCACAGCTAGCGTGCCCTTCCCAATACTCTTAGCTCAGCTCCCTAAATCTGACCTCAACTTTAGTTGCTCAGTTACCTTCAGTCCCAGCTCAATACCCTTCTCATCCCTAAGGCTCCTAGCTTGCCTGTGGGGACCCAAAAGTCCCGCCTATATCGCCCAGCTCATTGGCCACTAGCATCTTTATTGATGGATCAAGAACCAATTGGGGAACAGGACCTTAGCATCAAAACCACCTCTACAAGAAGAAGTGATCCGGGGCTCAAGATCTAAATGTATTTGACATGGGAAAGACCCTTACTCCTCTCCCCAGACATCGTCTAGAACAATGAGACATTGTCTAGAACTCTCAAACAAGATGACTAATTTTGTTTACAGTAAAGATCTTCTATCCCCATGAAGGTGCCCACCTCCTAAACTGATCTGTGATATTATTTATAGTCCTTATCAATCCCTTCAAAACAGAAGCTTCAAAATCCTATGTATAAAGACAATGAAACCGGTTCTCCTTTGAGACTCCTATGACCACACTGGCAAATGTCTTATTTTTTTCTCCTCTGAGTATCTTTCTCTTAATCTCCATACAAAAAAAAGGGTATGTTTAAATGCCCTTCAATGATTAAGTGACTTTCTCTTCGAAAACCCTGCACCCATGCTCTCCAGCTTCCTGTTTCCTTTAACACTGGTATTTTAAATCCATATTAAAAGATCATTAATACATTCCAACTCCACTTCATACTGGCTTTTTCAAATCCAAGAATCTTTGTTTTCCCTTAACAAAACTACTTAAAGGATTAGAATTCCTCTGACTGCTGGGGGACTATGCCTCTGCCCTGTTCCCCCTTGATAGGCCTTGTCCAGGAAGAAGAAACAATCTTAGTGATCACGTAGTCATCTCAGCCCATCCTGGGATGCTAGGGTTCTCTGGTAAAAAAGTGTCAAGATCTGGAGGGGAGGAGAAAAATTACTGGCAATTGTGCTTACTGGAAACATACTTTATTAATTCTTTGAGAATTTTATACATGCATACAATGTGTCTTCATTATCTTCACTTCCTACTCTTCCCACAATAGCTCCAGGATCCACCACCACCTTGCACCCTCTCTACATCTCGTGATTTCTTTTGTTTTTAAATAATAAGCATAATCCAGTTAGTGCTGCCTCTAATACTCATGGGTTCAGGGTCATCTACTGGGAAGAGGGTCCACCTAACAGAGACTACTGTTACGTTGTTTCTTCACCGGTGAAATGAGCCAATTCAAGCCAGAGCAGAATATATTAAAGGCAAGCTTCCCTTGGGGGAGAAGGGGGTCACTGATCCCAAGAACTGAGGCCAAAGAAGTTTCCATAGGGGTAGAGAGAGAAAAAGAGAGAGGGTACATAAGCAGAGAGAGAGAAGGAGAAGGAGAAGGAGAGGGAGAGAGAGAGAGAGAGAGAGAGAGAGAGAGAGAGAGAGAGGAGGGAGAAGGAAAAGGAGAGGGAGAGGGAGCTAGATAGAAAGAAAGACCTCTGCGTAAGGGCTGTTCAGCCCTTAGGCTGGAAAAAGTTCAGGGTTCGAGTCAGGGTGTGCCAGGTAGGGACTGAGGGATGCTGGGAGAACCTAGAGGCCAGGTCTGCTTTGATATGTAAAATATGCACCTCAGTCCCACATCCCAGGGTCCAAAGCCAAACAATTACACCCTTTAAGAAAATTTTCTTTCCCTCCCCCTACCAAATAGTAACTAGTTACTGTGTTCTCAGCTAGGGTGGGGTCTGTGAGCCCTTCCCTTTCTATGCTGGAATGTTGACTGGCTTGATTTTGTACAAGTCTTGTATCAGCAACCACAGCTGCTCTAAATTTATACATGCAGCAGTCCCATGTTGTCCAGAAGACTGTTTTGTTCCTGTCCTCCCTGACTAATCTGACTAATACAGATAACCTCAATTAAATCTTTATATGACTATACAAATATATTTGTATGTAAGCCATATATATATATATATATATATATATATATATATATATATATACATATAAAGCTTACAGCATAGTAGGTTTCCATAAGGCTCTTTCAAACATCCTAAATGTCGGTTATTCCTCATCTTTGAACATGCCAGTTCTTTGTTGGCTTTCACTGGTATGGATCTTGCAATATAACTTAAAGTTAGGAAAGGTGATAATCTTCTGTGCTTCCATGTGAATTTTAAAGTTAAAATTTCATTGTCTGTGAAAAATTGCAATGGAATTTTGATAAGCATTTTGTTGAATCCATAGATATCTTTTGGTAGGACCACCATTTTTATAGCATTAATATCCCACCAAACCACATGCATGGGAGGTCTCTCCACATCCTGGTGCCTTCTTCAGTGTCTGGGAATTTTCATCATTCACATCTTTTACTTCCTTTGTTATATTTATTCTAGGAACATTTATTTCAACGAGTGCGGTTATTTACTTGATTTCTTTCTGTGTATATGTGTAGTTGATATGTAGGAAGGCTGCTTATTTGAGTATGTTAATTCCATAACCTGACTCTTTGCTGTAAGTATATTAATTCTAAGAGTTTCCTGGTAGTGTCATTAAGGTCTCTGATAATATAGACCCAGGTCGTCTGCAAGTGGTGAAAGTGAACAGCCTTGTCTTATTCCTCATCTCTGTGGGAATGCTTCCCATTTAACCTGATGGTACCCATATTTGCCATGCATATATTTATGTTGAACTATGTTCTGTCCATCCCTAGTATCTTCAGGGGCTTTTCCCCCCATCATGGAGAGATATTGCATTTTGCCAAAGGTCTTTTCTGCATCAATTGCAGTGCTCGTGTGATTTGGTTTGTGTCTATTTTGTGCCTAACTACTTTCATTGCTTTATAAATATTGAATCAACCCTGCATCCTTGGAATGAAGCTTGCCTGACCATGGTGAATGATCCTTTTGGTCTGTTCCTGGATACAATTTGCAAATTTATTTGTCTCTTTTGAATATTTGTCTCTATGCCTATTAAAGAAATTAGTTTATAATTCTCAGCCCATCCAATCCTCTTGCTGCCTCATTGTTTGGTTTAGTATCAGGGTAATACAGGTTTATAAAGTGAAATTGGGAAGTATCCCTTCCTTGTCTGTTTTATAGAATAATTTAACTCATATTGCTGTTATATCTTCTTTGAAGGTCTGATAGACGTATGTGCTGAATACATCCAACTTTAGGCTTGATTTATCTCAGAGATTTTTAAATTACTGTTTCTATATCATTAGTCATCGTATGTTTGTTTAAATTATTTGTTAAGTCATACACATCTAGCAATTCATTTATTTCTTTTGGATTTTCCAGTTCAGCAAAACATAAAAATTTAAAGAATGGCCTTATGATTTTTTTGAATTTTTTCTGTGTCTATCAGAATGTCTCCCTTTTGTCTCTAATTTTATTAATTTAGGCCTTTCCCCCCTTTTGGATGATTTGGCTGAGTTTGTCAATTTTGTATATCTCTTCAACAAACAATGGTGTTATATGGACTCTTTCAGTTATTATTATTTTCTCAATTTTATTTATTAACTTCTTTCTTGATCTTTGTATTGCTGTCTGTTTAGCACATTAGAATTGATTTGTTCTTGTTTTTCTAGCACCTTATGTACAGTATTAGGATGTTCATAGGAAGTAGCTCTGACTTTGAATATGGGTACTTAGGGCAGTAAATGTCACTCTTCAGACTGCCTTCATTTGGCTCTCATAGATTTAAATATGACATTTTCATTTAATTACATGAATTAAATTAAATTTTTCTCCTTAACTTCTTCAATGAGTAATTTATTATTCAAATTATGCTTTTGAATTTCCATCCATTTGTATATTTTCTGCAGTTTCTCTTGTCACTGATCTCAGATTTATCTCATTTTGATCAGATGGAGTATATGGTATTATTTTACATTTCCTATTTTTGTTGAGACTTGCTTTGTGTTCTAATGTGTGACCTACTTTTGAGAAGGTTCCATTGGGATGCTAAGACTAATGAATATATTTTGATGTGTGTGTAGAATGTTCTGTAGCTGTCCATTAGGTCCATTTGACCTAAGTACTAATTCCAATATTCCAATATTCCAGTGCTGTGATTTTAAATTTAGTATGACTTGCTTTATAAAATTGGATGTACCTATATTTATCGAATATATACTTAGAATTGCAACTTCTTCCTGGTGGACTGTCTTGATCAGTAGGAAGTAATCCTCTGTTGATTCTGATAAGATTTGGTTTCAGGTCTTTTTTTGTCAGATAATAGAATAGCAATGAATGCTTGTATCTTGGTTTTCATTTACGTGGGATATGTTTTGCTATCCTTTCAAAGATAGTGTTTATTCTTGAGTGTAAGCTTTGTTTCTTGAAGGCAGAAAAAATTTTTCTCATCAAACCTGCTAAACTGTGTCTTTCAATGTATGAGTTAAGATCACTGGCACTCAGTTATTATTGGAAGGCATGTATTGCTCGCTGTCACTTTGTTGACTCTCCTCATGTTTAACTGTATCATTGTATTCTTTATTTTATTCATCTCTTAGTTTCCTGAGTGTGTTTATCTTGCTCTTCACACTGAAGTATTCCTACCAATATCTTCTGTAGAGCTGACTTAGTGTTCATATTTTTTTTTTTTAGTCTGCTGTCATCATGGAAAGTTTTTCTTTCACCCTCAATTATGATTGATAGTTTTGCAGGGTATATTATAGTAGGTTGGCAATTGTAGTCTTTCAGAATTTGAGAGACATCCTCACAAGCTTGTTTCAATCTCAAGGTTTACTCTGGAAAATCAGCAGTTGTTCTATAGAAACAGTCCTTGTCTCTGTATGTAGCTTGTGACTTGGTTTCTGCACACACACACACACACACACACACACACACACACACACACTCACACCCCGCTTCTAATGCACGTTCTTTGTTTCATTTAGTGTTTTAAATATAACACGGCACAGAGAGTTCCTTTTCTGCTCCTGTTTTCTGTGTGCCTCTTGTGTATCTAGATGGGCTTCTTTGCTCCTAGATTTGGGAAACTTTCTGATGTTGTGGTGATCCCCACTGCCAGCCAAAAAATTATTTTCAGTGCTACTTCATAACTGTAATTTTGCTACTGTTATGAATCATAATATAAATATCTGTGTTTCCTAATGGTCATAAGTGACCCCTATAAAAAGGTTGGTCAACCTTGAGAAACATTGCCTTGAAGCGGAAACTTAAGGGTTCTTTGAAAAGTCATTTGGATGGTATTTTGCTGGGGCAAACACATGAAGATACGTTTAGCTGAAGCAGAGAACAGGTGAAGGACCAAGTTGGACTCAAGGTGAAGTAATGTTTCACCAAACTGACAGAGTGATGTCAGCTGAGACAGACCCTTGCTGAGGCAAGACCCGTGCTGAGGCAAGGCATGTGAAGGACACGTGATGTCTGGAGGGTATAAATAGGACTCCACAGAGTGACAGAGACAGAGCTTGGCTTGCTGGTACAGCTAGCTGTGCAATACTTATGGGTCTTGCATCTTCATGGATCTTTGCTTCCCTGAGAGAGGCACAGCTGAGAATTGGCATCCCTCGGGGTTCCTTCTGCTGAGCGGAGGCTGAGGCTTGGCTGTCCCGGCTAGGTCATGCTACCTCCGCTGCTGACCTGTTACTTCCATGAACTGTTTTTGAGTGGATCGAGCTGCCGCTGCTAACCTGTGAACTGAACTGCCAATTTCCAGACAACACAGATGAGAGTTGCTCCAAAGAACCTTCCTCATTCCCTCGATTCCCTCCACTGCCCTCATTCTTTCTTTTCCACCAACTCTGGTGGGTGGTGGGCTAAAAGGAGGTTAAAGTGTTTAAGACCCATCATTTAAGAAAGGAGTTGGAAAAATTAAAGTTACACTGCCTTGTAGAGTGTCTTATATAAAAACAGGAAGTAAAGATGTACACCCACAGCTCTGCTTTAGATGTAACAGTAAAAGGAATGGGTACTGGGGAAAGAATTGGAAAAGAAAAGAGAGGGGGGGAGGAGGAGAAGATGGGGAGAGGGGGAGGGAGAGCACTCATAAAAGAGTAGAGCAGATGAACTGTAAGGGACAGCATTGACTACAATGACTCACAAGACTCTATAGAAATAGCTGCAAAGGAGGGAAGGAAGAGAGCTGTGTGGAGATGTGACCACAAGGATGGATGATGGAGTCACCAGCAGAGGAGGAGCAGCTGAAGTGGGAGGGGGGACTGGGTGAGGACCTAGAAAACAGATCACTGGCCTGATGCTGTTTTCATCTTCTCGGGAGAGCCTCTGTCTTGTCTCCCTGGTTCTGGTCTGTAGAAGGGCTAGTTGGATTCTTCTCTTGGGGGCTCCCAGCTCCCCCTGTGTGTGGAGTTTTCTTACCTTTGTTCTGTGGGCTCTGGCTGCTGCATCTGAGCAGCTAGTGGCTGGGGCACTAGTGCTCAGCATTGTTTAGAGCTTATGCTTATCCTTGCAGGATGGTGACCCTGGCAACAGTCACTAGGACCTGGTCTTCAAAATCCCTACTGGCACCACTTGAGTGGATTTCCTGGTTGGTGTTTTAACTCCAGTTGCTTGCACTGAAGCACAGCATCAGTTGCAGTCCTAGCAGTAATTCTAGCCTGATGAGAGTTTCTAGGTGCAATTGCAGAAGTTTATTGGGGTGTTACTCATAGAGGTTTGGAGGCTAGTGAAACAGCAGATGGAGTCAGAGACATTGCTTTTCCCTTTGTTTCCCAAACTGTAATCAGCCAGGTACTCTGACCTGGTATCTTGTCCACTGTGGAAATTGTGTTTGATTTACTCATTACACATGGTGACTTACAACCATCTGTAACTCCAGTTCCTTGGGTTTGAATACCATGTTCTGACTTCTATGGGAACCGGCCAGACACGTGGTGCACAGATATACATGTAGACAACACCCACATACTCACACACACTCACACACTCACACACCACTAACTAAATCTAAAAAGAATTTTTTGAGAATTTAGGATTGCATTGGCAAAAATGTAATAAAATATGTATGTGCATGTACAACTTGTACACACACACACACACATATATTTTAATCTTCAAATTTTAGCTATACTTAATAGGATTATAAACTGGGAAATCTCTGTAAATTCAAGGCTTGCCTGGTCAGCATATGGAGTTCTGGACCAGCCAAGGCTACATGATGAGACCCTGTGTCGAAAAGAACAGAAAAAGAGAAACAAACATTATCAACAACAGAACATAAACAGAGAGTACAAAAGTGGAGGGAGGGGGAAGGAGAGAGAGGGAAGGGAGAGAGAGGAGAGAGAGAAAGAGGAAGCACATTGGAAACTAGAAAGAACTTACAATGGGATTACTCATGATCACAGCCTTTTAATTGTGCATCTCTGAGCCTTTTCATTTCTTTATAAAGAAAAATTTTCAGACAGCCTGCTAAGCAATAGGTTTCGTTATGCACCATCTCAAGAAATTTACCATATCTAGCACGAACTAATTTTATGTTTGGAAAAATAAAGCCAATGGTAAATGTTATATGTATTAAGGTAATGGTTTCTAATTTATGAAAAGGGCAAGTCAGGCAAAGAAATGACACCATCAATCATGCGTTCTAACAAATATTTGTAGGGCACGCACCAAATGCCAGGCATTGTTCTGTGCTCTGGAGACAGACAACAGGGAGCCAACATGGCATGTTCTTGTTGGAGCTCATACATTAGACAAATGGAGAGACCGCTGCAGGCTCATGTCTCAGTGTCTTGCAGAGAAGTGTCTGAAACAGAACATTCTTGGGGCCTTTTACTCCCTGTCACCTTTTGACTCTTAACAAGAATTACCCACAGTTTAAGACCCACAAACTCAAAAGTGGGTTTTTAGTTACTGGTGTTTATGTAACACCTGCAGTAGAGATTTAGAGGCTATGAAGAAGAAATTGAACAGGACGGATCGGCAGCTAGAGCTAATCAAACAAAACATCTGTATGCATCTCTGAATTGTTTGGGGGGTATTCCTTTGTAGTGACTTAAACCACTTTTAGTTATATGGGGACCAGTCCCTCTGTCCCCCACAAGGAGCCCAGCTCCCACCACACATCAGAATTCTTTGAGTATGCCTCCCAAGAGAGGCTGCTGAACTCAGAGGGAATATCCTTGGGAACCCTGAGATGATACTTGGGTTGTCACAACAGCAGTTGATTCTGACACTGAAGATCTTCTGATTGCATAGCTGTATATCAACGGTGCCAATATTAAAAATTATACCTTTGGAAGCAATTCTTCCAAATTCAATCAGCTCAAACACTGAAAGGATGTCCCAGAACGGATTCTATCATCACATCATACTTTAAGGAAAACATGCAAAATGAAAGCCTGAAAAAAAAAGTATGAAAGGGAAGCATTCCAGCTGAGCTTAGACAGTGATGGTGGGGGACTTAAAACTTCCAGCCTCCCCAGGGCAGAAAGCCCTGCCCTCTTCTTTCCCTAGGAGCCTCTGGGGCACCTCTGTGAGTCCCTTGGGCTAAGCTTTCAAATCATTGACTCATCTGTCCCGTGATACAGTTAATACTGTGACACCTCTTGTAATTTTATTTTCTGTTCTTTTATTATTTGCCTTTGATTATCTTTTTAAAAATCTACCTTGTCATCTTTCCCAGACAGAGAAAAATATAAATCACAAATGTTATTTATGAATATAATGAGCGGACAGAGGGAAGGTGTATAATTAAAAGCGAAACAGCCAACACACCAGTCGGAACTCCAGAGTAGTGTCTCTGTATGTCCTGACTTCGCTAGCCATATGAAAGGGCAATAAATTCACATGAAAAACTACAGACAACCTTGACTTAATATTAAGCCAATTTAGAATATAAGAGTCCTTTAATTTTAGCCAACCACTAAGACTGGGCTCATGCCCCAACGTCTCTTGGTGCTAAAGCTCAGAGGTACAGCATTTTAAAAAGCAAAAACCTATAATGACATCAATGTGGGATGAGGGCCAATGTCAATTTAGGCAGAACATAGTTATTTCGGACAGCGCATGACAATTAATTTTGACTCATATCTTCTTTAGTTATTTTAGTTTAAAGTTTGTGTAAACATGAATTATTTTGATTAATACCTCTGGATCATAGTCGGGGTCATGGAACTCTCAAATGTGTTGCCCAGCCAGACGAGACTGTTGCTGGGGGCTGGAGAAAGGGCTGAGAAGTGTCTGAGCAATCACAAAATAGTCAGCACAAGATGGCGTTACCTTAGTCACTTCAGAAGACAGGAGCCAGGCTAGGAATGTGGCAGAGCTGGTGCCGTTCAACTGACTCTGTGATTTTCATCCATTTGCATAGGACCTTGATTTCTCTCCCATATTTATCCTACCCTTGCCTGGTTAGTGCAATTCATTGACAAATTTGTTTTTCCCAATTTTACTCAATGTACATCTTGAATTTTTTACAGGAACGAAACTTGGTCCTTGAGGAACTGATGAGAACAACTGTTGTTTGTTTGTTTGTTTGTTTTTATAGTACAGGCCTACAGGAAGTACCTAAGGGAGTCAATTGGATATCTAAGCTAGTAAAATGGCATCTGGTCATTAGGAAAAACATCCAAAAGGAAAGGTAACGATACACTCTTGTAAGCGGCTTCCAACCAGAACTCTGTAAGCTTACCGGTGTGACCACGTTGGAATTTCAGTCAATAAATGTCATCTCTCAGATTACAGGAAAACAGCGATTCGTTCAACAGCAAGCCATTTGCTGCCAGGAGAGTAGCTATAGGACAGAACAGGGAACCTCTAGGAGACTCGTGCAGTAGTTCACGTAGGAAGAAGATTTTAGATACACTTTAAAACACACTGCTTTAAGAACTTCACACTGCTCAAAGTCCCCTAGATGTTAAGAAGTGCAGTATTCTCTTAAAGTTCATGGTCTTATTCTAGAATTTTTTTGCTTGTTTACACATTTGAAGGAAAAAAAAAACCCTTCTGGCATGGTTAATTCTTTGGGCTGGCAGAAAGAAGCAATCAACTGGTTTCACATTTTCCATCAGAGGAAAACTTTGTAGGTGTACTGAATTTCTCTACTTGGGCAGGGAGGGATTCCTTCCTATTCAAAGGCAAGCTCTGTACACTTCACCACAAGGATGCCCTTTATCTTCGAGGCTGTGTCAGCATTTCACAATCACAAATGGTCTAGGTTGATGTAACCTGCTGTATTATGTAGCTTTTCCAGCGCGTTTTTATTTGCAGGGCTTACAAAGCGTATAATGAGCATTAATGAGTCTTCTCATGCAGTTTTGAGCTCATTTCTGGCATCCATCAACTGTTTTGCTTAGTGCGGTGAAGGTTTCTTCCAGATAAAACCTGACTTTGGCTCTGGAATCTATTTTTCCAATGGCTATTAATCAATTTTGCAAGCCGCCTGAAGTCCTTTTTGGAGATAGGCTGTTATAAATAAGCACAAACATTCACTGGTTCATCCAGGAAGTACCAAAGTACAGGCCAGCTAGCTGTACGTGCAAAAAAGCATGCCCAGGCCATAGGAGTGCAGAGAGTGGCTGACTGTTTCTCAGTGTGCACACAGTCGTGCCATTTGTATATCACCCTCCTCTGGAGGCTCAGAAGGATCAAAAACAGCGTGTGATCCAGGAGGTTACTATCAAAACAGACATGTTTCATGAGATGCAAGCTGCAACTTGAGATAATTCAAGTATATATAGAATGCTCTCTTAAAGGGCCTCTACAACCACAGTTAATAAGACTCCCCGGGGAATAAGATGAACCAGGCTTTTTAACACGCAGTCCTCAACGGATTTCCTCGCATTTTGAGTTGGGATAAATTAGATTGCTGAGTCAGAGTGTGAACATATTGGTTGAGGAAATGTTTGTGCTCTACATTAAAAGCACCGTTCACTACAGTTTGTATGCTTATAATATATATTTAAAGTATAAAGGAAAAATAATTAGGCTTGCCTTACATTGGTGTGTACAGGAAAAACTAACAGCAAGTTTGAGGCTGGGGAAGTGTCATGAAAGACAGAATGATTGATGGGCCAAAGGGAGGGGCTACACGTTAAGTGTAGTGTAGACATCGAACCATCAGAGAGAAGCCAGTCTCTCTCATCCCCATCAGGAGTGCAGGAACTGGAGGTTTAGGGCCTTAGTTATTCATGGAAGGCTAAACTCTCCAGGACACCTAGGACAGCTACAAGTCAGCTTCCTTCTGAATGATAAGGACTGAGGTGGATGTCTTTGTGATTGGGATGTTTGGGGAAGGACAGGTAGGAAAGAATGGTACACAGAAAAAAAGAAAAGAGTCCAAGATTCTGGTGCGCTCCAGTAGAGGCAAATACAAACAGAGAAAAAAATTTTTCTCAGCTGCAAAACAACAAATGCCCAAGTAGTGTTATATGTGGGTCTTCTACGCGAATGATAGAGTTCTGGGATCTATGGCACACAGCTATTGTGTCCATGAATGAAGATTTTAATTGGAATCACCGTAATGTCTCCTATATAATCTAAGCATGGCTATCAGTCAAAACTTAACACTGTCAAGTATATGTTAATAAGTCGTTAAACCACATTGTACTTTGAGTGTTTTAAAAGAGGCAGGGAAGTTAACTCACTTGCAGGGCATTTGCCTAGTATATGCAAAGCCTTGTGTTTAATCCCAAACACTGAAAAAAAAAAAAAAAAACCAAGCAAAACTACTTTCATTTAGTTTCTTTTTTTTTCAAGACAGGGTTTCTCTGTGTAGCCCTGTCTGTCCTGGAACTCACTCGGTAGACCAGGCTGGCCTTGAACTCAGAAATCCACCTGCCTCTGCCTCCCAAGTGCTGGGATTAAAGGCGTGCACCACCACCGCCCAGCGCAAAACTACTTTCAAAAATGAGATTTAAAATCCTTAAACTTGAAACAAACAGCAAATGTGGGGGAAAAAACCTTCCTTTTAAGAAAGTTGAGAATTGAGTCACCAATGTTTATATTTTTATGACACTGTGGGACCTATATGTTTGTCTGAAGAGACTGAATACCACAACTTGTGGTGCCATGTAGAGTCAGTGATGCTTCTCATAACCCAGGCCCATGTATAGCAGCCACAGGATGAACAAGTAGAAGCAAAAACAATTTGAAAGTCATCAGGCCCCTGACTATGCTTGGGCATCTTCTTTTATAATTCCAGATCATAAGGAAACCACTGTAATGGTCTGTGGTTCTTTGTATCCTTATATGGAAAAAGAATGCATATTGCCAGAGGACATTCAAAATAATGAACTGGATTTGTGGCTAATTTCCCTAAAGGATCTTTTTCAGTTAGACTTAACCCAAGGATATGCAGTGAGGTGATGGCCCTGTTCTAGAGACAAGTGCTCAAGTTGCTTGAACATTAGAATATTCTAGGCTGTTGCATTCCACCATGGACTGAGTGCTAAGTTTCCTTCTGACAGAAGAAATGAATGAGGTGGGTGGGGATGCTGGCGGTATTGTATTGTCACGGATAACTCAAGTTAGTGACTCTGCAGTGATTCTGTAAAAGAGTACAGTTTAAAAGATGCACACTAAAGTGTACTGTACATAAAAATGTTGGCATGGCACGACACTCCTATAATCCCAACACTGAAGACATGGGGAGTGATGGATCCATGGGGCTTACTGGCCAGCTAGTCTAGCAAGTAGATGAGCTCCAGGGTTGGTGGGAGACTCTTTCTCAGAACACAAGGTGATAAGCAATTGAGAAAGTCACCTTGCATCCATCTCTGGCTTCTGCATACACAAGCACCAGCACATAATATGAATATACACACACTTAGAGTAATAAAATGGCTAAGATAAAATTCAGTGTATATTATTTTCATAGCAGAAATGAGGCCATAAGTTCAATCCTTAGTACCAAAGAAAAATAAAATATAGTCTAGATATGACCTAAAATTACACTGTCTCTACGGCTGTACATCCTCTCTGGGGATCCAGTGTCTGCTTCAGTGATGGCACTCAACAAACTGAGATGCATTGCTAGTGTATGCTAGAATAGGCCCATCCATCATGGGCGTGCCAGAAACTTCGGATGGAATAAGCCAGCTCTGCAATCTTACACAGTATCCAGTGATGCTGAGGAGAATAGTAGCTGAAAACCAATATTGCATCAAATTGAAGCTTCCAGGGAGAGTATGTTGAGGAGGCAGGAAGAAGAATGCTGTGGAAAAGTCGAAGAGCATTGTAAGTTATATGCATCAACAATTACAATAGTACTGGGCTGGGGGGGGGGCGGTGGGAATCTCAGTTTTAGCATTCTCTAAGATTAATTATGCATTCAGGTGTCTGAGTCCAAAGTGGGATGCACTGCCTTCTGGGTGTGCCTGAGAGAATTCACTGGGGAACGTCCATTACCATTTAATTTTCATCTTAAACCAAGATGGGAAGCAAGCTTTATAAATATTTAAATACGGGGTTGACAATGGAATCCTCCAAAAATGAAGATACTCCAGAGAAACAAATCCAACATGATATGTAGACACATCCAAGGAAATGTATTATGGGAATTGACTCCAGCAATTGTATAGGCAGAAGAGTCCTTCTGTCATGTGCAAGCTGAGAATCAGGAAAGCCAGTGCAGCAGCTGAGGCTCAGTCCATGGCAGACAACCTGGGAATTAGGGGAGATAGCAGTAACTGTGAGCACAGTTTGTGACCAAAACTCCAAGGGATGGGGTGACAGCGTAAGTCTTGGAATCCAAGAGCTGGAAAGTCTAATGTTGAAGGGCAGAAGAAGATGCTACCTCAGCTCCAGGAAAAAAAGTTCTCTCCTCCTCCATTCTCTTCTGTTGGGGTCCTACTGGGTGATACCCACTAGAGAAGGTGAATCTTCTCTACTTAGTTTACTGAATTAAATGCCAGTCTTCTCCAGAAATACCCATCCAGAAGCGCTTTGTTTTGTTTTGACTTGAGTTACTTTATTTAAGATGAGTTCTCACTGGATCCCAGGTTGGCTTTGAACTCTGTCCTCCCAAGTGCTGAAATCACTGACTTTGGGTATCATATACGGCTTACATATCTAATGATTGATGAGCTATCTACGCAATCAGTTGTGTTGTCTCATAAAATAGTGATTGTCACATCATCCTCTGGGCTATCTGTTGCCAGTCACCTGTGGCCCACTAGACTTAAAGAACTCAAGACAATGTGGGCTCTGCCACAGGTAGACCTGCCGTCGTGCTCTCTCTGTCTATTTAGCTATAATTGTACACCACCCAGTTAATTTAGCTTGTGAACTACATGCTCAAACCCCAAGCAAATGTACTAGACTTCTTTAAAAGAAAAACCCAAGGCAAATGCCAACAAACACCTGTTTGAAGATAAAAATCATGCAAGCAAAGGAAAATTTAAAAAATAAAGCCAATGTGGACATTTCTACCCCCTAAATTGATTCTCCACAAGCATAGTATTTAGTTCAACTGGTAACGATCTTAAACTCAGAAATTCTAAGAATGCTGAACAGTAAAAATTAGCAAGACTTCTGAAATAAGTGCGGATACAGTTTCATGAACTATGAGCCTCCTCCAAGAAGCTCAGGCCTTGATAAAATTGCTTGATAAGACAACATAGTTATGGTCAGATGTAAAAGAATGACTGGAGACTGGAAAGCATATTTTTTGTAATTTATTTCAGTGACATTTACTCCTAAGGCATTTCATCTCTTCTTTAAAACCTTTCAGAAGAATTAGGGAGCTTATAAACAAACGAGTTGAGTAACACACGTGCAAAATTCATATAAGAAACATTACAACTTTAGTGATCCCTGGACAGAATTCACTTACTGATGTACTTACAAAAGAAGCTTGGTGAACTCCAACTTTGAGTCTTGGGACAAACATAAGTGGTGTATGAATATAGTGTAGATTTTTTTTCCCCTGAGGATACAGTTCTTGTTAAAATACCATTGCCGTGTTCCAGGCAATAAAGTTCTGAGGTACCCTGCCCCAATCATTTTGAAGACCTAATGGATATATTTTAGCATTTCAAAAGAGTTAACACTCAAATAGATGTAAACACACCTCTCTATCCTGAGTTGTGAATCCTTCCTAAGGTATTTCTTCCAAGGCATTTAGATATACAGAAACTAAAGTTTGACTTAGTTTTTAGAGGGACGTTTATAGCATTTATGTTCTTAATCTACCTTCATCATAGTAATACTTTGGGATTACACAAGGTCCGTTATACTTGGTATATTTCTGTGTTGGGGGCACAGAGCTACAATGATTAATTTCGAGGCCCAAGTGACTTGGTTCTCCCAAAGAAATCATTCACAAAACAGCAGAGTCTGGAAATCCTGGTTCTCACTGCAAAAGTTGTGGGGAAGTCCTATCACCATGGCAACAGCATGAGACCGGGTTAGCAACCTAGTGACTAACTTTAAATCAAGATTATTTTATGTGTATGAGTGCTATGTATTTATGTGCAGTGTGTGCTTGTCTGGTCCAAGTGGAGGCTAGGATAGGGTGCTGCATCGTCTGGAACTGGAGTTACAGAGTGTGGTGGTTTGAAAAGGAATGGTCTCCATAGACTCAATGTGTTTGAATGTGCTTGGCCCATAGGGAGTGACGCTATTAGGAAGTGTGGTCTTATTGGAGCAGGTGTGGCCTTGTTGGAAGACGAGTGTCACTATGGAGGGGGGCTTTGAGGTCTTATATGTTCAAGCTATGCCTTATGTGACACACAGTCTCCTACCGCCCGTGGATCAAGATGTAGATCTCTCAGCTCCTTTCCTAGCACCATGTCTGCCTGTGTGCCGCCATGTTTCCCGCCATGATGATAGTGGACTAAATCTCTAAAACTGTAAGCCAGCCCCTACTAAATGTTTTCCTTTTTAAGAGTTGCCATGGAACTAAGATCCAGAAGCTTGTGAACAGCTATAAATCTTGGGGTCCAAATCCTCTTCTCTGTAAGAGCAACAAGTATTGTTAACTACTGAACAATGCAGTCGCTACACAACCCTTTGACTTTCACGTCGCATAAGACATCTCACTATGGGTCACCTTAAACCTCCTTCTTCTCCTCTTGGAACTCCTAAGGAATTCTACGTTTCAACCCCAGATTTTTGAAAGTTTACATAGAAACCAGAGTATGATAACATAATCTGGACACGTCACTTGGGATTTCTCTGTGTTTGGGGCTTGGTTGTCCTTCCACATGGTCACTGATGTCAGGAAAATGCTTTAAAAAAATTACTTACTGAGTTAGAGTTTCCTTGTGTAGAGTGGTGTCTCCTTGAACCTATGATCTTCTTGCCTCAGGATGCTCAGTACTGGGATTCTGGGTGTGTTCTGTGCACAAAATGCTTCTAGAACAACTTTATGGCTCTAAGCAAGCCTCAACTAAACATCACCAGGACTTGATGCCTTAATTCACACAAGCCAATTTCTTTTGCAGAATTTCTTTCCACAGATAACTACGATAAAACATGTTTTTTTTTCTCTTCTTGATGCAGATATTTCAGGCTGAGTTTAATTATTGCAGTTTTTAATAGCTCACTAAATCTGCTCTTAATTCTTTCTACCTCAAGCTGCTAAAAAAATTGCAAATCAAGCAGTAAATGGCACTGATGGCAACATCCTGGCATCGTGAACAGCAGAGATCGGAACTTATGGGACATACATTGTTTCCTGGTATGGTCTCCTTTCTGGAGAGAGGGGAGGTACATGCAATGACATTTGGCAGAGCTTGATTAGGGCCCTCCGGATTACTAAGTGATACATGCTTGATGTCACATGCATTTGCAAGTTTTAGAGTCTCACAGTGCACACCTCAGTTCATATCCTGTTGCCTAACTGACAGCTTAGGTGACTCGGGCCTGAGAATCATCTAGAAAGTATCAATAACAGCAATAGCAGCATAATAAGCTTGTTGTAAGCATTAAATTGAGTTTTTCTAATGCCAGCTACCTATCATTTATAGCTGATCCTGGGTCAAAAAAAAATAAATGAATCTACTTTAAGTGGTCTTAATACCATCGATGAAGTAGGGCCAGAATCAAGTTCTGTTTTATAATAGAAAATAGAACCTTAGAAGCATTTCTTGGTTCTCTTGTGTTCTATACCAACTAACTGATGCTGCTAGCATTTGTCCCTGTGCTGGTGAAAGGGACTCTAAACTACAAGGTCTTTCCTCTGTTCAAGCACTGTTCTGTGTGTACTTACTTGTATATATTTATTTTCTTCTCATAAGAGCCAAGCATAGCTTTATAACAGAGTGAAAACTGAGCCATATGTGGTCTTCGTTCTACTTTCTGGAAATGGGATTTGATGAAATCCCTTTCAGAACAGTAGGTGAGTAGGGCAGTGGGTCGTGGTTCTAAGTTTTGAAAGATCAGTTTATTAGATGTGTGAAAACCTACAACATCTGTGTGAAACATGCTTCAAGGAAGGAAGAAAGGAAGGAAGGAAGAGAAAAAGGAAGGAAGGAAAGGAAAGAAGGAAAGCGAGGAAAGGAATTCTACAATTCTCAAGTAGTGTGCATGAGAACACATGTAAATATCTATTTGGTTTATAAACTGATATCCATCCCGTGCCTTCTAAATATGATTTTTTACTTCTAAGTACATTCATAAGGAGAGCAATAAAAAAGCTACGCTCTTTTGTTTTTAGAATTACTTTTACAACAGAAAGTACTTGATATAGAAATAAAGACACTTGCATTGGAGGGGGCCAAGCGAATGTAGCAAGCTTTGCTTTCCTGGTACTTTAATAACCAGGACAGCTCTGGCCCCATATCTAATCTCTTACATAAGACTTATGCAAGCGATGTGAGCCAGCTCTTTCCTGACAGGATGCCAAAGCTAAGTTAGACATTTAAAGGCCTTTGCTTCCTAATACTCCTGGTAAATGTGACACACATGCATTGACTCGGTTCACTTAGGTTATTTTTAAAATGCTTGGACGAACACACACACTCTCGTGGATAAACATCCTTGCCAACACAATGAAGGCTCACATTGTATGCACTCAAATGTGCTCAGCCAGGAGGTGTGAAGGCCAGACAGACGGAGAGAAAGGTTTGGCATAATTGATAATACCTCTTTAATCCTCAGAAGCGCACGTTCACTGGATACGATCTGAAGCCAAGCCATTACTCACTGGGCCTTTTGCAGGACATTGCTCTTTGTTGCAGAGAGCCATTTGTCACTTCTTCACTGAAATAAGGCTCTGGAATTTAATTTTTTTCGCTTTAAACAAAGAAAACAGGTAGTTGAGATGGTAGCCGTTCTATTCAAGACCAAAAAGAAAGTCTGCAAGAGAGATGGATTGGGAGTTCTCAAAAGATACAACTCAAGGAAATTTCTAAGGCTTCAATCTAGGTGGAATCACCTGCTCTGTCTCTGTCTCTGTCTCTGTCTCTGTCTCTTTGTGTAAGAGAGAGACAGAGAGACAGAGAGAAGGGAAGAGAGAGAGGAGAGGGGGAGGGAGAGAGAGGGAGAGAGAGAGAAAAAAAAGAGAGAAAGCCATAGTGCATAGCATAGGTTTGAAGGTTAAAGGGCTATTTTTGCCTGTGGTTGTCTGTGTGATGGGACAACACGACACAAACGTGCAGCTGAGAGGACAGCATGTTAGACTCGGTTCGTTCTTTCCACCACGGGTCCTGGACAGTGAACACAGGTCTTCAGGTTTGAGCCATCTCATTGGCCAGCTAGGCTCTGCCTTTGGGGTTTACTTGACCTAAATGCAGACTCAGGAGTCATCCTAGCCGTTCATTTCTCTGGCTTCTCTTGGGATACTGAAGAAATCAACATCGATTCCGGCCAGCCATTGTTCTAGAGACAGGGTCAAAAGCACTGAGCTACATTGGCTTGGTTCCTGCTGTCGTGAGTCACTGGGATAATATGGCTTAGCACTGACCTTCTTAATGCTGTATGTAATTCGAACCCACTCGAAGCTGTTATAAACTAGCATGCCTGTGGCCCACTGCCCCAGAGATAATTATTCAGGTAACCTAGGATGGAACCAGGGTACAGCCCATGATAGTAGCGAACTCTTGGTCACGTGGCAGTTGCCAAGGGCAGGTAGTCGTGGTTTACTTGATTTTAGTTGTTCTCCCAGTGTGGATATGTGCATGAGATGCAACTTAATAATGCAGTGACGAACCTTTTTCTTTTTTAAATCGTGGTGTATTTTCTGTATTCACTCAAAAAGCAAATAGTTGTTACAGTCAACTTGTACTGACGTGTGTGTGTGTGTGTGTGTGTGTGTGTGTGTGTGTGTGTGTGTGTGTATGGTCACGGCTAGTTTTGCTCAGCACTAAAGGAGAGGTAACCTTTTATTTTTCCCTTGATTCTGTTTGATTTGGGCCTGGGAATTAAACAGACAAAAAGAGCAAATTATTATTAACTAATTATATAATTATTAAACATAAACTTTTCCTTAACATGAGAATACTCAAGAAGGAAGGAAGAAAGAAAGGAAGGAAGGGAAAAGGAAGGAAAGGAGGAAAGGAAAGAAGGAAAGAGAGGAAAGGAAATGAAGAAAAGAGAGGAAAGAAAGACACTCCTTCCTCCTTCAGGGCATGGAGCTGAACAATCATTTTTCCAACTGAGCAAAGAGCTTCGAATTATGAGGCTATGGCCAGACAAGGGGACAGGATATTTCAGGAGAGAGAAACAACTAAGGAGATGGGCACTTACAGAAGCTTGTTTAGATGGTTTTTCTCAGCCTCAGCTCCCCTCTTCGGTGGAAAGAATGCTTCTTTCTGGCATAGGAAGAATTCCTTCCACAGGCAGGTTTTCACTACTGCTTTTAGGGAGAAAAGGTGGCAAGGCCTTTGTTGCTTAGCCTGATTACTTAAGCGCCCGGAGCTTAACATAATCCTTATGCCACAGTGATATATTTTAGGGTGGCGTATTCTTCCACCTTTTTGCACGACACTTTGAAAGTTACCTTTAAAGTATAGGAATTGAAAAAAGAAACATGAGTCGGGTTAAATCCAAACATTAAATTAACAATAATATGAGAACCATGAGGACATGGCAAAAATCAAGTTAAATGCAAAATGACTGACTACAAATGACGGGGGTTCTTTGTTTTTGTTTTTGTTACTCTCGGCAACATTTAATTTTAAAATACTTCATCCCCAGAATGAACAGTTCGCATGGTACATACGCTCACAGTTACTTCCAATACTGGAACCCACTTTCTGTTTGTTGTTGTTGTTATTTTTTATTTTTTATTTTTTTATACAAGTGATATTTTTAAAGTTTGGGAAAAGACAAAATGTACATATCAGTGGATCTTGGCTTGTCTAAGAGATTCTTGATGGTGGTTCTCAAGCATCTGCCAGTTTCAAGGTAAAAAAGGGGCCCAGTTTCACTCACGACCACTTCAATGGATGACCTATTTGCTAAAAGCAACTCAACTCTTAGAACGAACATTGAGAGACACTGATAACCTATAACCAGATCTGTTGGTTTTTTGATGGGAGAAGCCGTTGCAATGCGAGGGCATGAGCAGAAGTAGGCACAGTTCTGTAGGGAGGAGGCAGCAGGATGCACACAGGGCAGGCTCAGCATTCCCTGCTGCACTTCAGAGCGGGTCCTCTCGCATCAGAAATTCAAACCGCTTAAGATTCACGTGCAGCTGAGCTGTGCCCAGAGGTTCATGGGGAGATGTCCGTTGTGGCTGGCAGGTAGGGGTGGGGTGCGGTGGGAGGGGTGGGGGTTGGAGACTGAAATTACAAAATATAAGAACTTATCAATGGAACACTGGCTCACACTGAGTAGGCTTTTGTTGGAAGTGACCTTTTCTGAGTCTGCAGCTTGGTAAAGTGACTTCTTCTCACTTAGGAGGCTTGCTTTAGAATAGTAATGACCTTCCAAGTGGAAAGGGAGAATACACACTCATTCTTCCTGTGTGTCTCCTTCCTTCAGTAGCAACTCATGACAGTCAGTGTTGTGTTGCAAGTCTGCAGCCCTCAACAGCCTTGCAAGCCCTCCGCTGGGATGTTTGGCATGGTGTCTTTCTGTTTAGGTTATAATTTAGGGCATACTCAAGTGCAGCTAACTCAAGCCCAGTTAACTCAAGTACTTATGGCTAGGAATCATGGAAACAAGAAGCACTCATCCACCAGTGGGAGATAAATTTTAATAAGGATTTTAAAAAAATATTAAACACTTAAAGGACTAATTCACATTACAAATAATGAATGAAATACATTTAGTCCTTAAATTCAATCACTAATTGAATGGATTAATCTTTAACACACAGCAAGAATGCTGGGACCAACTTGTAACCTTTCCATCCTGGTGAGCGTCACCTTGTCATCTGGCAAGGTGACTTAGAACTCTTCCCATCCTAGGTCCTACATCATGCAGACATAATTCTCCTCTTACCTCAAGTCTTCAAGCACTATAGATCTTTTTATGAATCTTCAGTATCATTCTAGACTCAAGCTGTTTTATACAAGGATGTCACTCTCACGTATTAAATGCAGAGCAAAACAGTCGCTTTTATAGTGCATGTTCAAAGTACTGGATTTTGATCCAGTGTTTATCTGCTGCTTTCCCCATGGATTCCTGCTAAATGCCTGCACCACAATGGTAGCATCTCCTCTCCTTATTATGTGACCTTGTGCTTATCTGGCTTGAACATCTACATTCTGCTCTCTATCAGCAATAGAAACATTGGAAGCTTAGCAACATTAGCCAAGAAAGTAATTTCCTGATTGGATTGGCAAACTTATGTCCCTTCTTTCGCTTTACGTCAATCAACACTACAGTACTCCAAATCAAAAAGGTTACTTAGTGGTCTGCTTGTTAGGAAAGTCTCGGGTTACATTGTTCAACCATTTCATGCTCGTATTTTACAAGCCATACTAGCTAGCACCGTGAGTTACATCCAATGTGCTGGATAACGTTTTAAAAAGGTATTAAGCAATGAACTATGTATGCTTGCCACACTTGTCCACCTCCGAAAGTATGACTCTTCTGAGAGCTATTTCATATTTCAATCTCGTCAAGTAGTGTAGAGAGAGCAGAACTAGCCATGGACATAAGGGGACAGGTGGCCACTCACATGTCAAATAGGTCCCCACCTTAATCCTTCCAGACTACTATGAAAAAATGCGTGGGACAAAGAAATTTATGAGGAATAGAAATCATTATTTGTCACTTCTGGAGTCTGGGAACTCCAAGATCATGGCACTGGCTGAGTTTGTGTTTGGTGAGGACAGCTCTGCGGGAGGAGTACTTTGGCTTCTAAAGGGAATCAAACTAATTCATGAGGGCATGTAGGAGGAGCAGGGATGAGGAGGGAGAAGGGGAACACAAAGGCAAAGGCATCTCCTGCAGGAGGAACTAATTGAAGACTGCCAGAGAGACCAAGGATTACTGATACAGACAGTTCCAGCCAATCGGGAACTGCTGTTTAGAAGAGATGCTTTCTTGGGACCAATGGGGCGCAGGGGAAGGGTATTAAAGGAGCTTGCAGCAGCATTCAGAGGAGCTTGCTGCTCCCAGAGTCTGTGTTGTGGATTCAGTACCATCCCACCTCCAACCTCCAAGGGTAGGTAGAGTTGGGCAGCGGGTAGTCTAGGGCACAGGCAGCAAGGGCAGAGGAATCATGGCTGATTACAGCCATGGTTCCCCTCCAGGTTTCAGTATACAGTATATGAGTCTTGAAAGCTCACAAGTGTTCAGAACATATCAATCTTCTGCTACAAACTTTGTACCTGGAAGTCTACGGTGTGAGGCTTTGGTACTTGACTTTATCAGAAAATTCAGTTCTTCCCATAAAGAGGTTTATATGATGCCTTCAAAGGTTGAAATCTAAACTCACGTTAGTGACCAGATAATCTGGAACTAAGATGGGCTTATGGCAGAGCACACACGGATGAGTATATGCTTTGAGAATTAGGATAAGGATGTGTGGACTGGTGTGGAAGGGATGCAGGAACTCTTTTATTCCCCATAGATGGCTGCCAGACTCCTGACAAGAACTTTGTGATAGCAATAGCCAAGCCTGTAGGTCTCTAGTCAAGTCTAATACTGCCCAAAGAAAATATTTGTACTTAATGGAAAATCTACTTTATCCATTGTACCTACTGGTATTTAAATTGTGGGTGGTGCAGGTGAGTAACAATTTTTTAATTTAACGTGTTAAACATAAATGACCCCATGAGACTAGTGTCTATTGAATTAGACACCAGAGGTCAAGACCACGTTCCCTGTGAGAGGTCTGCGACAGATCACCAAGACAAAACAACACTCTATACTTGTTGGCTCTCTCCTTCAAGGTTGTTCTTAATGGAAAGGACATTTCCAAATGAGATACACCAAATCACCACCACTTCCATCGCGCCTTCCATAGCTGAGCATGCGCTAAGTACCAAAGGTTTTTTAAATATTGCTTTTAATTCTGATATTCAAGTAGAGACTATCATTCTTTCATGCATGAAAAGGCTGAAGTTTCTGGAGGTCATGGAGGGAGTCAGAAAGAGTCCAGTTTAAACGTAGATCTCTCTACTTTGACATATATATATATATATATATATATATATCCCAGCATTTTATACAACAATGTTTTCAAATTAGATCGACATCTGATTTTGTAGATCGTAGTACAAACTTGTTGTATATTATTAGCATAAAGAATATAATTTTCTCTGTTCTATCACTTTCTGGAGCTATTTTTTTCTCTCTGCCATTTTGATCCAGAGTGACTGTCATGTACGGCAGCAAAGCTTCTCTTGGGAAACACAAATGGACTCTTAAAAGACACGAACAGATTTATGACTAATAGGGACATGAATTGCGACTAGCACTCTGAGATGTAGTTATTTTTACAGCTTGTCAAGGACAGTCGCATGTTCTCACTACATGCTGTTAGAGGTGACTATTCATAGCTGAGCACCAAGATGGATTAATCCGGTTCTGACTGAATTAAAAGCCCATGTTCTTAGCAGAGGCTATTAGCAAATTAGAGAACCAAAAATACACACAGATTTTTTAGTGATAAACCAATGATTTATTAGCTCAAGAGAGGTCTCAAGATTTATCTGCTGGTGTCATTATACAAAATGGAAAGCATTATTCAGATGCTAATGTGGTCTAATAAGCTCATGAGAAGTGATAGTAATTCCTACGGGGGCGGACATGCTTTGGCCACACCTCTGTAAAGAGATTCCCCAATTGAAACAGGCATGCATTGGCTGTACCTCTGCAAACAGACTCCCCGATTGATGAATCTTCAAACATTCTTTTCAGTTGTCAGATTCCGTTTTCTGGAACCTGAGTTTCCATGGCATTAAAATGAACCAGAGCGGGAAAGGGGAAAGATGGAGTATCCAATTAGACCTGCAGTGTCAGGATGAGGCCATGTCGAAGAGTAAGCAAGTCAGACTAAGGGTCAGCTTTTCCAGGAATAAATAATACACAGATATATAAGTTTTAAAGGGGCTCTGAAAGGCTGAATGTTCATTCTCAAAGGAAAGCAGGGCAATATGCAAAGCAGAAAGTCCCCAGCACCCAGGCTTTGGGGATGACTGACCTGTGGTGAAGGCGGCTCAGTTGAAAAAGGCTTGACTTGCTAGTGTTGTACCTCCCTAGGATGAACATCTGTGAGCTCAAAAAAAAAAATACCACAAATGATGGTACACATTTGTTCCAACACTGTGACTGGAAAGGTGGAGGAGCCTATTCCCTGAGGCTTTCTGGCCAGTCAGTGTAACCCAACTGGTGAGCTATAAGCTAATAAGAGACCATGTATTAAAGGAACTGGATGCTGCCTCTGAGAACGGTACTGAGGCTGTCCTCTGGCCTCTGCACACACTTTGTAGCCGTACCTGCATGCATAATGCACCTGCACAAACATATAGATGCAAAGACATGCATGTGCATGCACATGTAACACACACAGACACACAAACACTCACAGAGACAGATACACAGACATAGACATACACACACACATACTATGTTTTTTAAAAGAAAAATCAAATAGCTGGGCATGGTGGTATGGACACCTGTAATCACAGAATCTGGGAGGCAGAGATAGAAAGATTATGAGCTTTTGATCACCTTCAGTTATATAGAAAGTTTGGAATGGGTGAGAAATTGGCTCACACAGTCTAGAGGACACTGCATATAAGGAAAGGGAAAAAATCAAGAATAGAAAACTGCAAGCAGTGGAGGGACTGCAGTACAAGTCAAGAAAAACCATCTCTCTGAGGACAGCATAAAAGCCTAGCCATTGAAGCATGTGGGCCAAAGAAAAGAAGGCCAATTGTGGGCCTAAGCACTCAGCTTTGAGTGAGCTACATACAAGACTGAGTCATTGCTGAGTAACTGCATCGTTCCCTTCCAGTCAGGGACAATGAAGCACCAGATGAAATGGGCAAAGAACTGGCTAGGCTAAGAGGAGACTCATTTTAGATATTAAGGTTGGCGAGGCCACTGATATCCAAGAAGAAAGCATGATTCTATGGGAATTGGCACTAACTGTAGCCCTTTCCCGAGTCAGATGCAAAAGGTTAGAGGTACCAGGTCTCTACTTACTCACAAAGCTGGGCAGTGATGGCTGGGCAGAGAGTAATCTGTCTATCTTTAGCTCCTGTCTTGCCTCCTACATGTACAAACCTAACTCTAACCTGCGTATGTAAAAGTCATGCCAATTGCATGCTAGCGTTCACCTTCTTTTTTATCTGCCAGGAACCTTGGATTCTGGGAAGCTTTAAGAATGGGGAAGAAATAGGTTGTGGGTTGCATCTTGGGGTACATTGTCAAAACTTGGCAGTCCATTCACTGTCTCCCTCCCTGGCCTGTGGTTGACTCTCTCACAGTTCTTATAAATCTTGTACTCCAGTGTCTTTTAAAAGCTTTGATTGGGCTGCAGTCAACAGAACACTAGAGGTACTTAGAAAAACACCATGCAATCTGGTACTCACCATAAAAACTATTCAAGCTAACATCACATGTGAACGACAGGCTTACAAGAGTTTATAGATATTTTCTGTAATAAAGAATGGAGTGTTCATTCTGTCTAACAGCATTATATGCCCAGAGGCAGCAAAGATGCTATTGAATACCAAGAAAGAACATTGTCAAGGCACCGCCTGGGTCTCGCTGTCTTTAAGGATTATGTTCTCAGATGGACATAAATCAAACGATCGAAATACTGTTTTCTCGGATCTGATGTTAAAGCCCTGGGCTTCTGGAATTCCCTTGCTTGTTTCTTTGTTTATAATTCTTTTGAAAATTTGCTTTTTGTTTTCTATAAAGAGATTTAAAAACAGCTGGGTTCCGCTAGATCCAGGATAGAAGGAAGACTGGCCTTTACTTAGACAGGCATATGGTGGTTCTGTAATGCCTCTGAGTGAGTTTTAAAGTTACCAAGGGCGAGAAGAGTAACTAAAGCACCTAGAACCAAGGAAAACTACCACAGAAGCTCATTTTCTAAATGCTATTGTCTTATATAACCCGCTGGAAGACACCCAGTTCTTCCTTGTAAGAGCGCCTATGAGTCAATTTGTCATTTGATATTTTGTAGAGTTTGCAGTAAACTGGGAGTCGGTGAATTCTACTAAACTCCGATGACAAACTATTGCTGTACTTTGGTTATTTGGAAAATGAATCAGAAGGAAACCATTTTACCTTTCTTTTTCAAGCCCAACTACTTTCAACAGTTAGAACAACATCTCTCCCTATAGTAGCAAGTTGGCAGGAATTGTTTGAAGGGTTAAATTCAATTTTGAAAGATTTTTCTCCCATTGGGATTTGGAACTGAAGCATACAAAGCCCAGACATTTTGTCTTTCTCCCTTCCAAACCCTGAGGACATCACTTCCCCAAACAGCTGAAGTTGATTATCACACACACCCTTGTTCTCCTGCCCTCACCCCAATCTATTGCCCCTTCTTGTACTGGCAAACCTTATGCCAGCTTGACAGGAGCTAGAGTCCTTTTTAGAAGAGGGAATCTCAGTTTGAAAACTCTCCCATAGACTGGCCTGTGGGCAAGCCTCTATTGCGTTTTCTTAATTAATGATTAACATGTGGGAGAACCCTGCTTCACTGTGAATGGTGTCGCCCCTGGGCTACTAGTCCTGGCCATCTGACACAAGCCATATGAGCAGTCTTCATTCCTCCATGGCCTCTGCTTCAGTTCCTGCCTCCAGGTTTCTGTCCTACCTTTCCTGGAATGACGGACTATGACGTGTAAGACGAATAAAGCCTTTTCTTCCCGTGTCAGTTTTTGATTGTTGTATTCATCACTGCAATAGGAATCTAAGTAGATATTCCTCCTTTCCTTCTCCCTGTTCTCCTGCTCTTGTTCCTCTATTTTCCCATTCTGTCCCTTCCCCCTTTCCTTTTCCTCAGCATTCACAACCAAGAAGTCTACATACATAAAGAACACAGCCAACGGGAGAGCAGAGTGCCAATTTATTCACAGTTGAGCAATTGCTCAATATTCCCAACGCTAGGCTCTGAGCAAGGCAGTTTTGGAGACACTGGATTCTGCTAAGAGAAAGTAAAGCTTACTGGGGAGTCTATGCTCCAAGATGCCTCAAAGGGTATATAAAAAGATCATCTAGCAAGATAGAAGACATTCCTGGAACCAAAAAGATATTCTTTTAGCTTAACCTGGCTTTTGTAGCATACTTCTTGTAGGATGTGCCAGTGTGCGTGCATGCATTTGCCTGAGTGTGTGGCTTCCACAGGTCGACATCATGAATCTTCTATTGCTCTCCAGCTTATATGTTTGAGACAAGATCTCTCATTGAACTTGAAGGTTGCTGTTTCTGCTAGGCTGGCTGGCCAGGGAGTCCCCAGAATCCATCCATCTTTTCCTCCCAGGGCTAGGGTAACAGAGATGGTAATCTCAGCTTTTACATGGTGGCTGGGGAATCTGAACTCAGGTCTTTAGCCTTGTGTAGCAAGCATCTTATAGAGTCATCTCCCCCGTCAACACAGTTTGTTCTCGGTCTTTGGACATTGCTCCCATGAATACAATGCATTTAGATGACATCTACTCTCTACTCCTCTGTCCAACTCTTCCCCAACTACCTGTCTCCATGACTCCTTGTCTCCCTTTTTCTCCATTGAGCTCAGTTAGCATTGCCCATATGCACATGGGTGTTGGACTGTCCATTGGAGCATGTGTGACCTACTGCGGCCATGACCCTGCAGAAAGTTGACTCTCTCTTCCCCAGCAGCCACCAAGTGCCATCAGCTCCTCAGTGGAGCTTCCTGAGCCTCTCCCTTCCATGCAGGAATGTTGCCTGGCTCAATCTTGCCAGCACACACTTATCGATACAACTTAAGAGAATCAACAAAGTAATAGACTTCATTAAATAGAGTGTGGCCTAGCATTGAATTCAGATGGATCTCTAGCACCACAAAAAACAAAAAAAAGTTTTAAATTCAAAGTTACAAATGACAGCCACATCAGCAAGCTGTGTCCCCCCTCCCCACCCCGCTTTGTTAATAGGCAGTTCCCCTCCCATGAGCTCCACAGGCATAGACTCTTTCAGACACGGAGACTTTGTTCCAGGAGTGTACTTTCCCAAGAGCGCTTCCAAACCCAGCAGGCCCAAGAGGCACTCACTGGCCCCAAGCCAGCCTGCCAACCACCAAAGATGGTTCCCAGCAACCTTCAGCTGCTGGCTAGAGTGTTGACAGGCTCCCGAGAAGAAAGACCAAGCTGTTAACAGGAATCCACAGCAGAGGTAGCCAGAAATCAGCTCGCTCATGTTTCCCCATCCGTCTGTCTTCTAATACTTCCTCTTTCCCAAACAATCCTATTACATGCAGGCTTTCTTCTGAAACCATTCCAAACAGAGTTTTCTCTCCTCCTTTTCCTCACTGATTCAAACAAAAGCTCAAAGGTACATTAAGGAAGTGGACAGAGTCAGTGGGCTCTGGCAGCAACCAGCTCTCTGGCTTTGCAGGCACAAGGCAGCATGTGTGCTGAGACATCTGGTGTATCTTCCAACCTCTGGCTCAGTCATGTCTTTGAGGCCTCACTGGGAAGTCTACCATCTATGCTGTAGACAGGCATGTGGGAAACCCTGCAGTCTACAAACCAGCTCAGCTTTGCTCTCTTGTAGACAGTGTTCTGTGCCTAAAAGCATGCGTAATCTATGCCTGCTCTGATGGTTTAAAAGACATTGGTGCTTTGATTAATGCCTAAAGCCAGGTCTGGCTGTGAGTGCCTGTCAGTCCGGCATTGGGAGATTGAGAGAGGCTGACCCCAAGAGCTCAGTAACCTGCTGGCCTTATTAGATTAGCAACCTTGCAGTTCAGTGAGATTATCCTGTCTCAAGGCGGAGAACTGTGAAGAAAGACATCCCTTTTCCGGCTCTGGTATCCCGGGGCCCAGCTTGCTTACAGCTGCACGCCTGTACAGGTACATGCATGCAACACACACACACACACACACACACACACACACACACACACACGCACTCACAACACACACACACACACAAACACACAAGCAAACATACACATTAATGCTACAAAATGAAACTGAGTTTGTTCTCTGAAAAGCTGAGAAACATGGAAAGAGGATAGAGAAAAGCAAGAGAAGAGAATTGAAGGAAGGAAGGAAGGAAGGAAGGAAGGAAGGAAGGAAGGGAGGGAGGGAGGAAGGAAGGAAGAAGGAAGGAAGAAATATGAGGCTGAGGAAGAGGAAGAGGAAAAGAAGGAGCAGGAAGTGGCCCAGGCAATCGTTGACAGAAACACCAGCTGACAAAATTCTGATTTTCTTCCACAACAGTGAAACCTGTTGACATTTCCCAGAGACAAGCTTCTGTACAGGAATAAAAGCTTCATGGCTGGGAATCTTGCACCCACAGTCCAGAAGCAGAGGGTAATGAAAATTCGCTTTTTTCTTATTATCCAGCCCAAGGCACCAGCCCACAGAACAGTCCTATCCACATTTAGGATAGCTCTTCCAACCCCCATGAACATATCCTCAGTCCCATACTTCCTCCAACCAGCCTCCACTTCCTACAGGAGTCTACTTCCTGCCAATGGTCTATTCAAAATTCAATCAATGGATTAATATTCATTAGGTCAAAGACATTATGATCCCCGTGTGTCTACATATGATCTCACAGACACACCCAGGGGTGCTCTTTGCCAGTCCAGGTGGTCCTCAGCTGAGTCAAGAGTATAAGAAGAGGAACCATCACAAGTCCCATAGACACAGATGAGAATAACAGTATCCTTGAATCCCTGGTAACCTGGTAACATTATAACAAATGCTTTGTGTCCTTCCAATGATGAGGGAAGGTTTTCTGAGAGATATATGGGTAGGTTGGGCAATTGAATCTTGACATATCAACTCCTGCTTTACTTTAAACAGTGACTTTGACCCCACCCTCATTCTTCTCTTTTGGCTGAGGATAAGACTTGTCGGTTGCTGGTGCTGCTGCTGAGTGATATCAGAGCTTCGTCAGCCCAGCCAGCTCTCAGTGAATTTCTCAGTGATGTGAAAATTCCCATTTTTGCTTTTAGAATTTCCAATTTGAACTGAGTCCAAAGGACAGAAAGACCTCGGTAGGAGAGTTTGAAAAGGTTAAATATTGGTCAGCTTACCCAAGATTGCTCACCATCAAACGTCCAGATGCTACAGCTGTCTGTCCTCTTGGTATCTTCAGTGTGTCAGGAAGTTACAGAACCATTATTGAAAGCCAGTGACCCGACTTCTAGGAGCATGGGTGGTACGACAGGAAGTTGTAACCCATTACCAATTTTACAAAACTTTTGTCCAAATAGTACTTTGTTTACTTTGTGCAGCATAACTAATGTTTTCTTTGGAAACAAGTTTATTATTATGTCTGTTTAGTAATGCTGATTGTCTTGTGCTGGGTAGAGCTCGTGTTGTCTTTGGCAACCATACTTTTTTTTTTTTTTAATTTAGATTTTTTTGTGTGTGTGTATGTGGGTTTTTTTTTACCTGAATGGACCATTTCTGAGCCTAGTGTCTGAAGAGGTCACAAGAGGACATCAGAATTTTGGAACTGTAGTTACAGATGGCTGTGAGCTGTCATATGAGTGGTGGAAATTAAATGTTGGTCTTCAGCAAGAAAAACCAGTGCTCTTAACGTCTAAGCTATCTCTCCAGCTCCATACATCTTAACATACATCAGTGTTAACATGGGCAAGAAGGAACCATTAGATCCCACGAAGGTGAAATTTCAGGCAATTATTAGCTGCCTGGCATGGGCAATGGTATTTGAACTAGCATTCTCTGGAAAAACTACAAACGCTCTTCCACCTCTCCATGCCCCATAAATTTTTTTAAAAAATTAAAAATTTAAAAAATAGTATGTAGTACGGGCATGATGGAGGGTGAAGATTTGAAAGAGATTCTTGATTGCTAAGACATTAGAAAAGGTTACAGGGCAAATCTTGATCACGGCACCCCCCTCTTGCTGCACACTGGGAAAACCAAAAAACAAATACTCTGCTCTGTGTCTACCAAAATTTATTACTTGGCTTAATGCCTTTTAACTATGACCTTCTAGAATTTCCCATGCATAAATGTTTAAAATGTCATTGTCTGGCTGATTTCCTTAGCATTACAGAATGCCCTGTGACATTTTAATGACTATACAGAGTGGAACTTTGATCTCAGAATACAAGTAAGCCATGCCAAATGCTTACAGCAAGTTTATACATTTAACAAACACCCCAGTCAGGCTGTACTGCTCCTGTGATTAAAAAGACAGAGCCTAGGAGGACAGCAGTACTCTCTTCTTGGAAGAATGTATACTCAAAACCAGGATATATTACATAGAGGATGATGTGCTGATTCAGCATATCCCTCCTTTCGGAGGAGATAATCCAGCCAGGTTTTCCCATGCTCTCTGGCATCTCAGTGAACATCCGTATAAATGGTATCATCCTTCTTGGGCTTTCTATGACCTCTCTAAACTTCAAGTCAATATCACCATATTTATTGTACATTTGTTCTTGGACTAGGCCAGGCCATTATAATAAAGCATTTTTTGCCCTCTGGGAGAGACTCTCCCAAACATGGGTCTTTACTTTGTTTCCTTTTGTTCAGAGGTTCTGTTGTAAGCCATTGCTCACTGCTGCTTTTCCTAAAAAATTCCTTAAAATCAGAGTATATTCTTCTCCAAATGAGGGACTATCTCATAACATTTTCTGTTAGGCCAAAAAAACTTTCTAAGTGATTTGCTTTGACGTAAGCTTTCTTAGGAAGAAGAGAGAATTGCTCATGACAATATTAAAATACTATTATGGATATAGTTGACCTATATGAATACTGTAACTATTTGTGAGGCCAAAACTGAAATAAAAGATACCATTTAACCAGCACCCCTAAAGCTACCAAGGCCCATTTCTGAGTTACTCCTTATTGCTCTCCACTCCAGAGGATAGCTAGGTTCCTGACTTCAAATCCCCTAGGTTCCTGCTGCCTCTTCTAAACTTGGGTAAATTAGTCGGGACATGCGTGCTTTTTACACGCTTGCTTATTGAGTTGGTCAGAGCAGTAATTTTGTTTCTATTACAAACTCATACTGAAGTACAAGCATTTTGTTGTTGTTTTACTACTGATGGACTTTGGAACTGATGGACTTTTTGGTTTCTAACATTTGACCTAACAAAAAGTCATAACAAAAATGGCTGTTCATATCTCCTAAGAGAGCATGTACATATCTCTGCAGATGTATATCCCTAAGTGTAATCTCTGGATTATGGACAGTGGTGTGCATATACAAGCTTCTACTTTTTCTTAAGCACCACTGTTAACAGCTGGAAAGATGGCTCAATGGTTAAGAGCATTTGCTGCTCTTGTAGGGGCCCTGAGTTTGGTTCCTAGCACTCATGCTGGGTAGCTAACAATCACCTGTAACTTTAGCTCCATTGAATCCAACATTCTCCTCAGGCCTACATTACACCAGCTTGCAAGTGTGCCCTCACACAGACACACAGACACACACACACACACACACACACACACACACACACACACACACAGAGTTTGTGCATAAATAATAAAAATAAATCTTTTTAAAAAAATAACCCTGATTATTAGAGTTTTAGTACATTTACAATCTAGCTGCTAAGCATAGCTATTGTTTAAAACTATACAAATTTACAATTAAATTGTTTTTAAAATTCTAGTAACCCCCAAACATTTTGATTCCTAATTATTTTGCCATTGTCTACGTTTTTGATATTATTTGCAAACATTGTATCTCTGCAGTGGAAATATCACTGAGTGAGTCTGAGGCCAGCCTGGTCTATACAGTGAAACTCTGACTTTAAAAAAAAAAAAGCCAGACAACAAATAACAACAACAAACGAATGAGCAAACTAAGATACTAGTCCATAAATGGATTTATCAATTGATTAGGTCAGAGCCCTCAACTTCCAATCACCTCTCAATAACTGGACCCAGAAGCAGAGAACCAAAGGCTTCAGATAAGTTTGGGGAGGTATTTTGTAACACTACCACAGTATCAGCCTGGTTGAGTCAGGCTGGTTCAGCTGCCACAGTGTGGTCTGTCTCTAAAGTGGTGACCTTCTCAGTAGAGAAAGAATTACTCATTTAGTAGTAAGGTAGGTACCCCAAAACTCCAGTCTACCTCCTAAGGATAAATTCAGGAAAATCTATGGAATGGGGTGTGGAGAGATGAGGAAAGGTGATAGGCTCTGAGCTCTGCACAGACACACATACTCCTCATAGCTCTTCAGAGAACGCATGTGCAGAAACTGGCCCTGCTTTCAAGGTCTGAGTATACAGTTCTGTCCCTCCAACACAGAATACAGCCTTGTGGATGCTTCTGTAAGCCCAAGTGAGGGAGTTCAGGTTATCAATCAGTTTGAGTTACTGAAGGCTATCTCCAAACCTCTAACACATACACAAAAACAAGCCAACAAATAAACATTTTAAGACAATCATTACCAAGAAGATAGTGTATGAGTGGTATGACCTCATATGTTGATAATTGGTAGCTCCAGGATCTATCATATTGCACCTTGTTCAATGAGTTTTCCCCCATTTTTTAATTGGAAAAACATTTTTATACAGTATATTTTGATCATGGTTTTCCTTACTCACCTTCTCTCAGCCCCTCTCCATGTCCCATCCATTCAACTTAAGTCCTTTTTCCTCTCTCTTAAAAGAAACAAAACCACACAGCAACAACAACAAAAAAAAACAAGAAACACACACACACACACACACACACACACACACACACACACACACACACACCATAAAAGTAGAAATCAAAATAAAGAAACAAGCAAACTTTACCCATTCTTCTGTATTAGGTCATCCACCTTGGACCATGAATGCAAATCTATGGTCTGAGCTGAATGGTCTGAGAATCGAACTGTGGAATGTCCTGGGGTTAGATTGTCTTGCTATTCCCCTGCTATTCTTTAATCAACTACATACATCTGCTAATTCCACACAATGTTCATAAGCACGTAACCAATTGGCATTATTTAGTTTTGTATTCAATTGCTCCATTCGGAAAGAATTCAAATAGTGCCAACCAGCATGCTTGAACGCTTCCTTTGGTTAGCAATATAGCAGTAACTGTGCCAGCAGAGAAATTATAAAGATCACCGGCATATCACATGACACCATACAGATACACATCATTTTAATAGCTTTGCTCCCAGTGAAAATATTTATCAATTAAAATATTTTAAAAATTGAATAAGTTCAGCCCAAACAGCTTGTCTTAGAACCCGAACACGCTACAGTACAAATATACTCTTCTGGCTTGCACATTGAAGACTATCACTGATCACCTTCTAAATCACTCAGCCCCTGGGCTTAAAGAAAGATGAGGTAGGCTCGGGTAGTATGGCTCTTTTAGAAGCTCAGTCCTGGAGGAGAGAGCCTAGCTGAGCAGAGAAGCTCCAGCTCTATATGGTGGGGAACAAGGGGAAGGAGAAGGAGGGACACACACACACACACACACACACACACACACACACACACACACCTTTTTCTCCACCTTGGCCCCTTTCTGTTGGGTGCTTCTCTCCATATGCAGGGCACAGTTTCCCCTGCCCTTAGTTAACCCTTTCTGGAAACACCACAAACAACTAGAGGTGTATTTTACAAATGTCCGTGTTTCTGCATTCAGTCAAATTGCTAGTCAATTAATCATAAGGTCTTAACGAGAGTGCTGTATCGACAGCAAGTGTTTGCTGTCCCCTCACTGTTATCTAAGACGGCTGGGCTGGTCGTTTAACACCCTGTCCTGCAAGTGGACACATCCAAGCAGTAAAGGACTGGGGAGGGAGTCTACCCAAGACCTCTTCTCTTCCCCAAGTGCTAGGTTTGAACCGAGGAAATGCATAGGACAGGCAGGTCCCTTGCTAGAACCCCCTTAAAGGTAGGAGACTATAGCAGTAGACAGGCATGAGCCTCCATGTGACAGGTCCCTGATGTGCTAGCATGGTGCTGCATTGTGGAGGGCCCTATTTTGCTTCTCCCTGGCCTTCTCGTTATTCCTTCTAGCAACAAATGGAACTTCTCAGTTCTCCTGTCCTTGGGTGACCTAAAGGCACTTGCCTCATCTGCCAGCCACTGCTTTTCAGTTGACTTCTCTGCCCCCCCCTCCCCTGCCACCCCTACAGCCCAATTTTATCACATGGAACAGCTGAGCTTCATTGCCATAGGCTGAGCCCCAGTCAATCCGGACAAGATCTGTAATTGCTGTCTGCCACTGTCGAGGTGTTCTGTGGTAGACAGATGAGCTGGGGTCTAGGATGAGTAACATTTTCCTCTTCTGCTTCTGTCGCTGACTCGGATGCTCATGCAGCCTAGGACAGGGTAATGGGCAACCAGACCCAGCATGCTTTCCTGGATGATGAGAGGACTGGGCAGGCAAAGAAGTAAAGGTCCAGAGAGTACTGGGTGGGAATGGGGTAGGGTAGGGGCTGGCTTTTGGAGCTGAGCTCAAAGATAGTTATCCCAAGTATTTTGTGCAATCTCGAGTCTACTTGTCAGAATGGATTTGATGGATGTTGGGGGATCCTGGGTCACAACAGGGCCCCCATAGTACAGGGGCAGAAACTTTAATAATCAACAAATGACTTGCAAGTTACTAGAGTGATCAGATGAACTTACGCTCCAATTTCAGCACTTAGCAAAGTCATTTGCTAAAACTCATGAGCTGTGTTAGTTTTAACAAAGAACACAGGGAAGCATATTTAAACATTTAAAAGCAGGATTTGGGGGCACGTGTCTGTAATCTCAGTACTGAAAGAACAAGAAAGGTCTCAAGCTTATGGGTCAGCTGGGCTACACTCAGACTTCAAGACCAGTCTGGTCCAAATGGTTAGACCGCATCTCAGAAAACCAAACCAAACCTTGGAATATTGCTCAGGCACAGAATTCTTGCAGGCATAGTACAAGGCTCTGGATTTGATCTTCCAGGTTTTCAAGTCTGCTTATCAATTTATAGTATCCTACTGGTGTGTTAAATATTATGAAAACCATCTTTAGCTGAAGATCTAAGTTGCCAACAAAAATATTTTGCTTCTGGCATATAAGAGGATCTAAAGCTTCCCCAAACTGGAGGAAATCAATCAAATGGAATAATCTTGATGTCTAGCTTGACTGCAGTGGCTTCTTTCTTTACTGTAACCATGAGTATTAAGTAGCTTCTTCTTTTCTCTGTCTGTTCCCCGCCAACGTCAGTCCTATAAAAAAGACACTCCTGAGAAATGTAGTTTTTGTCAATGAATATTATTAGGCCGTGATTCCTGAGTGGTCCTGTGACCTGGCTGTGCTGGACCCCAGGGCTGTTATCTGCAGGAGGTTTCAGAGCATCCTAGTGTCTCATGAGATATTCTGGGATTATCAGAGGCTACATCCACAAGCTTGGTACAGGGCATTTGTGTCCTGGACATTTCTTTTTTCCCTTCCCAGAGGACTGATGTTATGATAGTCCTCTGACCCTCTCCTTCTGGAAGGTCTTTGTAGTCATCTCTTCAGGAATTTGCACAGCAACTATCCCTGCTGTTAGTTCCCTGGTTTGAAGTCTTTGACTCTGTTTGTCTCTTTCCTTTTGACATTAGTATTGACAGAAGAGCCCTTAATCTTTCAGCAGAGCTAGGCATCATTGAATCCTCGAAGACATTTCTGTAATTCTTTCTAAGGCATGGACACAATCTAAGGTGATTGATAAACAAAACTGATGCCTCCCCAACCTCTAACAAACCTGCCTTTTTTTTTTTTTTTTTTTTTTTTTTTTTTGGTTATTCCAGTGAATTAACATTTATATGCTATATATTTAGTAACACTAAACTGCTGTTGATGATAAAATAAGCTTATATATGATTTCTCCAGTTACTTTTCAAGCTCCAAGTTTGACTAATTAAATGTTCTACTTGGTGTGAAATGCCTGTCTCTTCTATAGTTGGTATTTTCTTGTTTGTTGCGTTCCCAACAAATCTATCTACAGTCACTGTTTCTCAGAGCCCCGTTACTAGGTTAAATAATTTCAAAATGTGGTTTAAAGTGTTTTAAAATATATGTTTCTCTCCTTTCCGTAAATTTCAATGGCTTTTTGTATAGTCCTACCAACATATAATCTTTGCATGTATTCAGTAGGATGGGTTCAATTTCACTAATTTCAGCCCAGCTTGTTTGTAAAATACTAAATTGCCTTGTAATAGACAGACTTGTGTTTGAAAATCTCTCTCTCTCTCTCTCTCTCTCTCTCTCTCTTACACACACACACACACACACACACACACACACACACACACACGGGGAGGGGGAGGTGAGGGGAGAGAAAGGGGAATTTTTAACTAGTTGTATGACCTTTGGGGAATTCATAGAGAAAAAGAAATCTGAGGTGTAATCCCAAGGCTAGCAACTATCCACATGATTAAATGATTACCACATTGCTATTCTGTGCGTGCAGCCTTAGCAGATAGCAGACACTGTTAGCTGATGGTCACTGTATTTCCTGGTTCTGATAAAGTTGTTTTGTATAGGTCAACAATAAAACGGTGCAAGCTTTGTTAGACTCAGGTCTCATGGCCACAAATGATGATAAGTGCAAATAACTGGAGTCTATTCAAGTAACTGACAATCTAATTTAATGCAATGCAAAACAATTGCCAAGTGAAATCACAAATCATGCCAGGGTGGGGGGGGGGGGACCTTCACAAAAGAGGTTTTAGAGAAACTGCTCAACGAATGCGTAAATCTATCAATGCTGTCAATGTTCGCTAGAATCGAATAAAATTAGCTCTGTGTATATTTTGGCAAAAGAATGTATGCCGATGGTGTTCCAAAGAGCTGTCATTAAAATGTGCCAGGTCTCACTCTGGCTTGCAGTAGACCCCAGACCTACGTGAGCTTTAGCTCCAGAAACCAATTCTCTAAGGAGCCGTCACTGTCCAGATGAATCATGTTTACTTTTGAGCTGAGAGAACAAGAATCCTATAAAAGGCGAAGGGTAACTGTAAGTCTTTCTGGGCTGGTCATGACATCAATCCTGTTCACGTCTTCTCTTTTTTTTCCATGATTTTCATTGAGATAAATTTCACCTTGCGTATTTTGAGTAAAAAGGATATACTTTCCTGAGTTTAGTATATTCTTGATGTTGTACAAACATGGTCGCAAGTTCAGACCACTCTCATCACTCGTGCCTTTTAAAGCAAGCGCACTTCTGGAAGGCAATTTATAAATCTAATATTAATACTATTTGTTTTCAGAGATTTCTTTACTAATGCAAAGCATTTTTAAACACTTTTCCTTTTTAAATAAAAGTTTTATTTTATACAATATATTTTGATCATGTTTTCTCCTCCCCCAGTTCCTTCCAGACCCTTGTTTTCTTCTTACTACCCAACTGTATGTCCTCTTTCTCTCAAAACACACACACACACACACACACACACACACACACACACACACACACAAAGAGAGAGAGAAAGATAGAGGGAGGAGGGAAAGGGAGAGGGAGAGAGTAAGAGAGGAAGAGAGAGAGAGAGAGAGAGATGAAAATCAAACAAAAAGGACAAAAAAAAATTCCCAACTACTCTTGGGCATAAGACCTAACTCTGTGGAGTGTGGTTGAAATACCCAGTGACACCCCTCAGAAGAAAACCTTATCTGCCCTTTTGCCAATGGGTATCAATTGAAGATAGCTTCTTGGTAACCTGTGTTCACTTCCCACTTTCAGTGTTGAGACATTGTCTGGTTTGAACCTGGCTGGCCTTTTGTGTGCTGCCCCAGTGTGCGTTCATATGTGCACCAGGTCTGTTGTATCTGAAGAGCACTGTCTTCTTGGTGTATTTATACCCTTTGGCTCTTACAATCTTGCTCCCTCTTCTTCCGCATAGATCCCTAAACCCTGAGGGGAGGCATTTGATGGTGACAGCCCATTTAGGGCTGAGTGCTCCAAGTCTCTCACTGTATATTGTCCAGTGGTGTAGCTCTACACTAATTCCTGCCCACTACAAAAAGAAGCTTCTCTGAGGATAATCTATAGTATAGTGAGATGTCATGAGGAGTCATATTATTGCTGTTTGTTAGCAGAATAATAATAGTAGGTTGTCCTAGGCTCCTGACCTCTAGTCTCGGGTTCTTGGCCACTTTAGCAGTGTCCGGCATAGTTTCTGTGACTTTGGTTATTCCTATAACATTTGCACCTCTGTTGTGCTATTAAATCTTTTTTAGAATTCGCTTTATATCCCAATATCAGCTCCCCCTCTCCTCCCAGTACTCTCTCATGCAGAACCTCTCCCCATTCCTCCCTCCCCTTCTATTTTAAAAAGTAAGAGCCCCCTTCTAGGTACCAGCCCTCTCTCCCCTACACACACACACACACACACACACACACACACACACACACAGTACTTCAGGTCACTGAAGAACTAGGCACATCCTCTCTCCCTGAGACTAGACAAGGCAGTTCATTTATAGGAACAGGATTCACAAGCAGGCAGGCAACAGATAGAGCCCCTGCTCCTGTTACTGGGGGCTGAGCTGCTCAACTACTACATATGGGCACGGGACCTAGCTCCACGTGTGCTCACTCTTTGGTTGGTGATTCAGTTTCTGGGAGCCCCCAAACATCCAGGTTAGGTGACTTTGTTGGTCTTCCTATGGAGTCCTTGTCTTTTTCAGGTCCCCCAATCTTTCTCACAATTCTTCCATAAGACTTTACAAGCTCCATCTAATGTTTGGCTCTGGGTCTCTGCATCTCTCTCCATTGTCTGCTGGGAGCCTCTCGGATGACAGTTATGCTAGGCTCCTGTCTGCAAGCATAACAGAGTATCATTAATAGTATCAGAGGTTGGTTCTTGCCCATGGGATTGGTCTCAATTTGGGGCAGTCACTGGTTGGCCATTCCCTCAGTCTCTGCTCTATCTTTGTCTTTATACATCTTGTAGGCAGGGCATCTTATAGGTTTTGTGGGTGGGTCGCTGTCCTTATCCCTCTACTAGGAGTCCTGCCAGGCTATGGTAAGTGGCTACTCCCAGACCTATATCCCTCATGCTAGGAGTCTCAGCTAAAGTCACCCTCATAACCCCCCTGGGGTCTTCCCTCATCTCAAATAGCTGGCACATCCTAGAGATTACTGCCCCCCCCGTAACTGCCAATTTTCCCTCCTCTCTCCCCTGATCTTCCTACATCTGATTCCCCCAGCCCCTCTTTCACCCAGTTCCCTCCTTCCATCCACTTTGAAGAAAACCTTCCAAAGTTCTGAACCACTCAGCCATCTGTCCTTGGATTTCTGACTGCTACAAACTGAGTGTGATGGCCAGGAGTGGTGGCACACAAGTGTAAGTCTGGCACTCAGGTTGTGGAGATGAGAGGACCAGGAGTTCAGATCTCATATTGTCTACATAATGAGTAATGCCAAGGCCAGCCTGGGTTTCATGAGACCCTGTCTCAGAAAGAACCAAATAAAAGAAGAGAGGGAGGAGAAGAGAAAGAAGAGATGTGCTCCACCCATTCCTTCCCTCCTTCCTTCCTTCCTTCCTTCCTTCCTTCCTTCTTTCCCTCCTTCCTGTCTTTCCTCACCTCCCTTCTCTTCCTTCTCTTCCTCCCTCTCCTCTTCCTCCTCCCTCCTCTCATCTTCTTTATCTCTCTTTTCCTTTTCTTCCTCCTCCTCTTCTTCCTCTTCCTTTTCTTCCTCCTCCTCTTCTTTTCCTCCTCCTGGTCCTTCTTTCCCACTTTCCTTCTTGCTCATTCTATAATCCAGGGTGGCCTTGAAATCTCCACCCCCCAGCATCAGTCTTCTAAAAGGTCTGTGATTTTTACACTGCTACTTCACAGAATACTGAGTGACTGAGTAAGAGGGAACCTATGCCATACTATAGAGTGTCCTTCAGGCAATCTGCTGGCCTGAGAGGAGAAAGCTTGTCTGCCATACAAGGAAGAGAACTTGGGCATGCAGATCTACCGTCAACACACAGACAGTTCAATTGCCACTGACTTTGAACAGGCAGCTGACATCCTTGTCTTTAGTGTGAGGTTCTGTATTTGTCACCGTGATGCCTTGTTGCCACTATTCTTTTCTTAAAATTCACTTTTAATTATGGGTGTGTGTGTGTGTGTGTGTGTGTGTGTATGTGTGTGTGTTCAGGTGAGGGCAAGTGTCAATAAAGGCCAGAAGAAATCCTTGGATCTTCCTGGAGCTGAAGTTTCAGGCAGTAACTTTGTTCCCCCAAAAGAGCAGTACACACTCTTAGCCATGGGGTCACCGCGAGCGCCCAACCACTTAGTCTTCTAATCTACGTCATTCTTAGTCAAACTAAGATTATATCTTATTAAAGTCAACACAGAAGCCAGCATGAATAATCTTCTCTAGGCCTCATTCCTGTTTAGAGATAGAGGTCTCTGAGATCCCTAGTCACCAGAGGGATGGGAGAAAGGCAGATGTCAGAGCTTCCTAGAGAGACTTTAAAAATTTTCAGTTTTGGTTGCATTTTATTGAAAGAAGTAATTTTTTAAAAAAGTAGTACATATAAAAGATATCAAATCCATTTAAGACGAGAGTAGTGGATCAAAAAGAGAGTTTGGAAATGTTAAATCGAATGCTGATACCTTCAGCATTATCTCCCCTTTGAGGAAGGGAGCACTCGCCTAGGCTTCACTTAGACACTTCCTCAGACCCTCTGTTTTAGAGTCGTTGAAATCCTTTCCAATGTTTTCTCTTGGCACCAAATATGTTTACATAACTCGAACCTCCAGTCTGTTCAGCTCTTGTTAAAACTTGTCATGCTTTGCTAGCTCTCAGTAAAATAGGCCATTTTTTTTTTTTTTAAGTTTGGGCAGTTAGAATTAAGCTGCCTTTGATGAGCTGTTTGCCTGATCCCATCAATTTCTTGTCCCCTAGTCAACAAATTACTGAGAGTAGAGTTGATTTTCTTTTTTCGGGAATACGGGCAAAAAAAAAAAAAATGAGTTTAGTGATCCAGTGTTCTGACTGTCTTGGATTTGCAGTAGCTTTTAGATGGTACCTGTGGGAAGAGGCCAGATGCTGTTCAGCTGCTAACATCAACAGTCGGGAGCCTGGGGAGCTTGTCTCTTGCTTCCTCAAATTTAAATGTAGCACACATGCATTTGGCTAATTGGCTTGAAGGGCAGACATCAAGTCCACAGGCTCACTGGTCTTTTACAGAGCCAAAATAATAATAATCAAGAGAAAATCTGGGGTTCTCAGAATCAGGTGTGCCAAAAGTGTTTGCAAGACTGGCTTCCATGTGCTTTCTCTCTGTTTCTGTGGCTCTTCTAAACCATCCTTTTTCAGTGAGATCACTTTACATAAATCTTGCTTGCAGTCGGAACTATTTCAATTCTAAAGAAAAATCTAGAATATTAGGACAGATACCTGTTTATATAGCACCGAACTAAGCAGATGTTAAAGTTTGGATTCTGGTCTTTTAATATTTATTTTTATTTTTAATTACATATATGGGCGGCTTGTGTGCATGTGAGTGTCATGCCCATGGAAGCTGAAGGCATCAGATCTCCTGTAGCTGGAGTTATAGACAAATGTTGGACATGGGTGCTTTTCAGAATCAGTCATGTTCTTAACCAGTAAGACATCTTCCCAGCACCTGGATTCAATTTTTTCTTTAAAGAAAAAAAGAACTTTATGCAAAGTCAAGGCTCTAACTACGCATTGGATGCATCTTAGGATTCTACACATCCTTGGATGGACCCCTGCCCCCAAGCCACAAACACTTTGACTTGTTTCTAATCAATAGAAGGCAGCTAGGATGATAATGGCGTGGGTACCACTCTTTTGATTAGTTTACATTCTATAGCAAAGGTTAAAAAGTTTTCTATGGATAATTAAAGTTTCTGGTCAGTGGAATTTAAATTCACCAAACAGAAGTTTGTGTTAATAGTGACTAGGCCAATATGGGAGCCTTCTTAAGCAAGGTCTGGGGACCAGTGATGAGCAAGACAGATTGCTTCCCTTCACAGCAAGGTGGCAAAACTAGATGCCAGAATTCTACAGCTGTGAGGAATTGCATCCCATCAACAGCCTGAGGATGTTTGGAAGTGCTTGCTTCCCAATGGAACAACCAAGTAAAAACACTTTGATTTTAGCCTGTGTGGGTCTGAAAGCAGCCAGCTTTCTGCCTTTTACCTACAGAAACTGAGAGAATATGTGTAAGCCCCATCTAATTCCCCTCTCTTCTGCCCTACAGGCAGCCATATGAATCGATAGTCAGCCTTGAGGGGAAAGAAGGAATCCAAAAATAATAAGATGCTATTTCACATTCTTTAAACTGGGCAAAACCCAAAGCATCCAGCAGCCCAGACATGGGAAAGAAATGGATAGATTTTAGAGAAACTTGTTATATTTATGTGATCCAGAGATTTCTCTTCTGATGTGTTTCTAGACTCTTGCTACTCAGCATATGCTGCATATGCTTTGATGTACACTATGTACAAGCAAGAGCTGATGGATTTTAAATATTTGACACAAATGGGGTACTTTTACAACTTTGTTTTTTGAAAAAAAATGAGCATTTATTTCTCTCAATTCTGGAAGAAAGGTAACCCCAGATAAAGGTGATGAGACATCTCTTCTGGTGAGCATCCTTTCTGGTCCTTAGAGGAAGCTGGCAGCTGTGTGCTTACATTACGTTATTGAGATCTTTTTAATGCTCTGAGGATTGTACCAGGACTCACACTAGAAAAGAGTTCTCCTGTGGAGATACACCTTTAGTCCTTTTGTTTTTATGTTTAGGTTGGTCTTGAACTTGCAACCCTTCCATGATCAGCTAAGACTTGTCTTAATTTCTTAACACACATAGGTTATCCTTTTTCCTTTTCACATCAGAGTCTTACTCTGTTGCTCAGGCTGCCTGGCACTTGCTAGTTATCCCAGGCCTACCTCAGATAATTAATCCTCCTGCCTCAGCCCTCAGTACTAGCATTACAGGACTGTTTTTCTTTTAAATTTAACTCAGTAAGATATTACAATACCAGCCCACCCTATGTTTTCCAAAACTTGCACAGAAGTGAACACATCTGTATCTATATTGGGGTAAGGCTTTTTAGAGTGTGGCATTGGTTACTTCTATGTTGTTGTGATAAAACGTGACTAAGGGAACTTACAGAAGGAAGGGGTTTATTTGGGCTTAAGATCCCATGGCATCCTTTGTCCCTCCAGAGGGCAAAGAGGAACCAGGGTGAATTGGTTCCACAGGGCACTCGTCCAGCTGGGAATGCCAGAAGTTTTTCAGGTCTTAGAAGAGAAGGGAGGAGGTTTGAGCAGGCTTGTGCAGAGTGGGTAGCTGAGGTCTCTTGGCAGTTACCAAGACAATGACAATGCTAGTGGCAGTGGCAGGGGAGGTGGTGGTGGCTTGGCCAGCCAAGTGGGTCCAAGGTCCAGCAATGAATGCTTCAGGAGACAGAACTCTTCCCCAAATGTTACAGCTCAGAAGAACAGCCATTCTCACACAATCTTCCTCCAAGAAATAGTTTGGGCATGTTATTCCATGTGGACATGGACTATATAAATGCTGGGCAGTGGCCTGGGATTATTGGTAGGTGTTTCCTATTGGCTCAGTTTGAGATGTTAGTGATGCTCTATTTGCATAGGGAAGGATCCCAGGTGTTTTCCCTACTTGACTGACTGCCCATGGTCCTCTCAGTGGGGTGTCATGGTTCCGAGTTCTAGAACAGGTACAGAAACGGGTAGGGTAGAGTTCAACACCTGCTCATCTCAAGTCTCTCAGATTTCCAGGGTCTGAACTCACTCAACCTTACCACTTCTTCTGTCTGGTGGTATGGTTCACTTGTCCCAGAATTCCAGGGGGATAAAAGTCCATCACCATCAAGGTGGGGAAATGTGGTGCAGGAAGGCTTAGTGGCAGGAATAGCTGATAGCTCACACGTTGAACTGTCAGCAGGAAACAGAAGAAGCCAACTTCAAATGTTGGAACCAATTCCAGAAACATACCTCTTCCAGCAAGGCCACACATCCTAACCCTCCATTAGGAAGGTTGAGATCCACTGACTTGGCGTGAAGCACTGATGAGCCAGTGACTTGAAAGCAATGGCAGCTTTCGTCGTCGTCATGGTCATCATTATCTGGGGGAATAAGAATTGGAGTTGGATGAACAGAAGAGTATGGGACTGGATGGACAGATACCTGGGTTGGAAAGTCCTTACTGCTGGACTTGAGATTGGCAGAGCACAGTAAAATGTCACTCATGCTGGTTTCCCAGATCCTGGGGGTGGGGGCAAAGACAGACAGACAGGCCACACCTATCCTAATCTACTAGTTCCAGACTCAGTGAAAAACTCTGTCTAAACAAAACAAAACCAGACGTGGTGGCACACGCCTTTAATCCTAGCCTTCAGGAAGCAGAGGCAGGTAGATCTCTTTAAGTATGAGGCCAGCCTGGTCTCCAAGACAGCCAGGGACACACAGAGAAACCTTGTGTCTTGCTAAAAAAAGAAAATAAATAAAAATCAAACCAAAGCTAAAAAAATCAACTGAGAAGGATAACAACTGAGGATGTCCTTTGGCTTCCACACAGGTGCACACACAGGTGCCTGCACATGCTTGTGCACTACACACACACACACACACACACACACACACACACACACACACACACCAAACATGAGATAGACTGTCCATATAGTCTCTACATAAGACATTGCAGCTTGCTGCTAATAGAATGTGTCCCGTCCAGCGGGCAAAGTTATTACAGGGTCCCTGAGTAGCCACCACCTGAAAGAGACACGGGTGGGAGAGAGAAGGGAGACCAAGCAGCGAAGAACGGACAGAGTCAGTCTAGCTGTTGTCAAGGTCTCATTTACTATAGGCAAGGCTTGCAATATATAAGCAAAATTAAAACAGGGAAGTAAAAACACCCATCCCCGCCCAGTGTCCTTAGTCCGGTTATCTATGGCTCGAGGCTGTTGCTTATCTTCATCGTCGGAAGTTCACATTCTGAGGAAGTTCTGAGGTCCAGCTGTGACATTGCTGGAACTGTGAAGGTTGCGCCTTTTCTGGAAAGCCTCTGACCTTTGGCTGACCCTGGCAGCCTAGGGGTCTCTGGTCTCCAACAAGAATGCAAAGAAGAATGATTATATACAAGTATTGATTGATACAGACTGAAATAAATCTTCACAGAGAGTATACCACTTACATGTAGCTTAACATGACACATAGGTGGGCATGACAGAAGCAGTCAGAGCAGAGTGGGAGGAAATTTTTCGAAAGAAACAAGAAGTGGGGGTATTTAGGAAACAACAAATACCAACCTTGAAGTCTGAGAATCTTTGGAGAGTGGAGGAGGGAGGGGAGAAAAGAGGGGAGGAGGGAAGGAAAAAAAGGGGGAGGAGAGAAGGAAAAAAAGGGGGAGGAGGGATGGGAGGAGGGAAGGGAAAAAAAGGGGAGAAAAGAGGGAAGGAGGGAGGGCAAAAGGAAGGGGAGAAAAGAGGGAGAGGAGAAAAGAGCAGAGGAGGGAGGGGAAGAGGAAGGGGAGAGGGGATTTGGGGAGCTTGTGTGTGACAGCATGAGCTATTGTGGATAAGCTGGGAAGCTCTTGACTATAGCAAGAAAAGCTGGATCCTTGGAGGCTTAAAGGGTGTTTTTCTTCACTTAGATGATATCCTGAATTCTCACGAGGACCCTGCTGTCTACCAGAGATTTCAATCGAACCATGAAATAACACATCACACAGGGGATAGCTGAGTGGCTTGCTCAGAGGTGGGAGCTGTAGTACGGCAGTGATTGATGTCAAGGGAAGGGGCCCAGTGAGTACATTAGCAGAAGCAGGTCCTGGGTCTCTGGTACTATAGCAGGCAGCCTGAAGCTACTTAATTACAGCAACTCCAGAGATCAATGGGGGCTGGCTTGTTCATTTTTTTTTCTTTTAAATGTAAAAAATAGGACCTTAAATAAGAAAAGGTACGAAAGTCTGTCTCCTTTGCTCATACATGACTGTTTTGTATGCTCTGGATAATAGTTTCAGCCCTACCTATAAAACAATTAAATGAAATATGTTTCTTTCAGGGGAGTTTGGACACACTATGCATCTAAGTATTTGCCTTCTTAAATTTAAGACTTAAAACATGGATTCAGTTGTACCTAAATACACTGGAACTATCCTTATTTATATTTATTGAGTTTTATATATGAGGTGTTTCTCCTGCATGATCTCTGACTCTTAAAGATGTTTGAGATGGGTAAAGGCCCTTGTTCCTAAGTCTGACAACCTGAGAATTCCATACCTGGACCCACATGGCTTAAGGAGAGAACTGGCTCCCCAGCACTGTCCTCTGGCCCTCCCACCAATACACAAGTAATTCACTTTTTTTTTTTTTTTATGTAGAAAAATACAAACAGTGTTCTGGCATTATAAGATTGCTTTCTTACCAATTGAATATTCTATTCCTTTCTATTTACAAGAGAACCGAAATAAAAATAAATAGATATGATGACCAATTTATGTGTCCAAATTAGGAGCTGATGCTTCAGACTGTTCCTATTATCTAAGTATGAGCTGGGCTTCTGCATGACATAATTTCTGTCAAAACCAAAGGGGTGAGCACCTCTGTTAGCAAAATGTAAAAAGAACTGTGCCCTCCTCCCAGCCTTGAGCAGGCCTGAAAGACCTTGTTTACCACAATAGACCAAATAATAGGACCTAGGTGGAGTTACCCACCTTGGCTGCACATACGCCTGCTACAGGAACTTAGAAGAATAAACTGCCCGCTGAGCTTGCCTTGAGACATCTCTGGCTGTGACTAAGGATGGGTTTCCCCACCCATCTCCAGCAGTGACTAAGGATGGGTTCCCCCACCTATCTCCAGCTGAAACAAGAAGGGGTTCGGTGGGGCTTTCCCTTTAAATTAGAAGAGGTGAATATTAAACTTTGAGCCTCGATCAGAGAACTTTGTCTTGGCTTCATGTTTCTCTTGCCCTTCCATCCCTTTTTTTTAATTTCCAGACCCCCTTTCAGGTGAATCCAGTTTGTCCGTGGCCTCAGGCAGCTACAAAGAACTGTGGCTTAAGCCAATTCTATCTTCAGATCTCCCTTGTGTCCTATATACATGACTCCAACCCTAAAGGAAAAACAGAGACTGTTCCCTGAACCTGACTATATGGACATTCTGAGTCTCAAATGACTGCCCAGTGTTGAATCTTAGTGGGACCAGACAGGAGCTGAAGGAGCTTTTGAGAAACAGCCACGTTTCCCTGATTTTCGAGCAAGTGTCTTGAAGCTTCTGGAAGGAGGGCCGTGATAGCGGGTGGTTTTTTTTTTTTTTTTTTTTTTTTTGCCGCTGTGTGTTTGTTTTTGAGTATGTGACTTACACACTTCAACCTTTCTGATCATAATCTACCTAGTAGAAAACATGAAGTGCTTTTTGAAACAAAGTTGTCATCACACAAGTTTCCTTACCTGAGACTTTAAAACCAAAACTGAATGAGCAAATCAATTAGAACACCCCCTCCCCCTTTTAAGGCAAAAGAAATAGACGGGGAAAGTGGCAAACTAGGAGTCAATAGCTGGTGTAGGACTGCTGGGGTAGGCGCTCTTGCTGGCTTGCAAGAGAGAGTCCTGGTGCACCAGAATCATTAAACCTCAGATTGTTGGAGTGAATCCTCTGTCTGTGTGTGATTCTGGGGGAGCGCGTCCCCTGGTTTGGATCTTAGAATCCAATATTCCAACACTGGTTATTTTTAAAGACTTATTTTTCTATAGAACTGTAGCTGCCTGCAGCCACGATCACCAGGTTGTCCTGAGATGAAGCCTAGGAATTAACGGGAAGGAGGGCAAGAGAAACGTGGGGCCAAGACAAAGTATTCTGATCAAGGCCCAGAAGTTTAATAATTTGCTTTCACATATAAAGGGGAAGCCCCACCCCCCAGAGTCTCTTCTCGGTACCGCCCAGGGGCTAGGTGAGAGATAGTAGTCCTGAAGGTGTCAAGGCTAGCTCAGCAGGCAGTCCATTCTTAGCTCTGTAGCAGACCTCAGGGCGCCAAGACTGGCAAGGCAATGCCTCCTTCTAGGTCCTATTGTTGTTTGGTCTTGTTGTGGTCAATGACTTGCAGGGCTGCTTAGGCCTGGGGGAAGGGCACATAGAACAAAGCTAAGGGGAAAGCATAGAGGTATGCTAGAGAACCTCAACCCCAAACTGCAGAGCCTCTTCTTCCTGTGATCACCCACCCACAGCATGTATTTGGTACAACCAAGAAACCTAAATGGGTATGCCACTGTCAACCAAGTCCATGTTTTATGTTAGGTTTACTCTTGGCAGCCGGTATCCTTTGGGTTTTGATGTGTATCCACTCATAAGAGCGTCAATAATAGTTTTTTCTGCCTTAAAAATGTGCACTGCCTATCATCCATCCCCTCCTCCCATCTCCTAGCAACTGTCAATCATTCTGCTTTCTCCGTATATGAGTATGTTTATTTTTGCCTTTTTCAGAACATCACGTAGTAGGAACCATCCTTGGCTTTGCTCAGTGTCTTCTCAACACTGCATTAAAGATCTTCCATGTCCTTCCATGACATGGCACCTGGTGTCTTGTTAATATACCCGCATGTACTTGTCTAGTCTTCCGTTAGCCTTAGGCAATGATCCTAATCCTTTTCAATGCTGCAACCCTTTAATACAGTTCCTCATGTTTGGTGTTTGGTCAACTCCAGTAGTAAAATTATTTCGTTGATACTTCATAACTGTAATTTTGCTACTGTTGCAAATTATAAATATTTTTTGGAGATAGATAGAGGTTTACCAAAGGGATCGTGATCCACAGGTTAAGAATGCCGCTGTCTTAGGGTAAGTACTGCTGTAAAATGTGATGACCTGCTCATATCCGAGCCCTTCAGTTGTGCAGCAGCCGGATGCAGCCCATCATCCCCTCCAGCACCACCTGTCTCCCTGGTACTTGTGTTCTGAATTTTGTGCGTTCTGACAGGTGTCTGCTAGTGATGGCTAGTTTTTATTTCTCTTAATAGATCTTTTAGCTACTGTTTTAAAATTAATATTAAAAAGCTATTACCCCTATTTTACACAGATGATATGAGTTTCTGAGAAGTTAACCGACTCCCAAATGTTAATCGACCTTAAGACAGTTCCCATTGTCAGAGAGGCATCACGTGGTGCCGTCATCTGTACCTGTCTTTCAAAGTGTGATTCACAAATGACACTCAAATGCTTTTAAAAAATCAGGATGCTTTCACCTTTATTGATGAATTAACTGAGGCATCTTTAGGATATTTCTATTGGTTGGCTGGAAATTTCCCCAAGTATCTGCTCCAGATGGCAATTAGAGACCGGAATGTGAGGCATTAAGCATTTTCAGGATACAACATTGTCGTTAATAACACTTTCTTTTAGATAACATGGCCAACCTCTTCCTTCCTAATACCACCTAATTAACCAAGATGAGAGCTACCAGTAGGAAAATTCCTCTTCCCTCTTTAGAATCGAAGCTGTTTTTATATAGATGTTGGCACCTGCAAAGCCAGGACAGCAACAGCCCACTCAAGTGAGCAATGTGGCCCTGTTGGTAAATAAAACATATATACTTCTAATCAGTTTCATTTAAAATTAAACACAGCTTGTATTCCAAGCACATTAAAGGCCTTGTCTTGGCAGGGCGGCGTCTCTAGCTGAATCACTGAAAGTTTATGATACAGCTCCAGGTGGCACCAAGTAAACATCAACACACAGACACTTCTTCCTGTTCTTTTGCTTTGTGTTTTATTTTGTTTTCTTTGGTTGTTCCAAATTTCAAGAATTCAGCTGGGTGAAGGACTGTGCTTCAAAGTAAAGGTCTATCACCATGTGACACTTGTGCCTCACTCCCTTGTCATCACCTGAGACAAGTGGATATGGACTATCTGATACTATCCCACTGAAGAAAAGATGACAAAATGTTTTCTTAGATTAGCTTCTTGTGTGTGTGTGTGTGTGTGTGTGTGTGTGTAATCCAACACTCTTAAACACTAAACCCTTAAAGATAAGGGAAGAGGCTTGCTTCTTTTACAGCCCACCAGCCCTCCCCTAGTCTCTGGTCCTTGGCCACCAGCGGCATACTAAGAGTTGGCAGAGGAGCCAATGACAGATGGGCTGTTAATAAGCTCCCCTAGACTTGGCTGTGCTTGGAACCCTGTTCTTCGTTTCTCTGCTGCTTATTTTGATGGAAGCCATTGGGACTGAACTGAGTCTGAAACTGGCCTGTGACCAAGAAGCTCGTGGACTGCAAGCAGACACTCTGCCATCAAGAGTGGATAGAAACTTCAGAGTCCTGCCTCCCACCTTCTGTTTTCGATCAGCAGAGGATAAGAACAAAGTGCTAAATCTCTATGGTGGGAGCCTTACTCTCACCCTCCAAGTGAGTAGGAAAGACCTTTGGGACTAATGAGTTAATTGCTTTGGATAAAAATGTTCTTTCTGTCTCTCAGATCAAACCTCTCCACGGTAAGGCATGACTATACAACCTCTTGGTGGGGAAGGATGATTCTGGTTTGGGTTTGTATTTGAGGTGTGATAGGCCACTTCTAAGGAGATGTCCCTTAATCAACTGTTTTTGAATGCTGTTTTGAGTTAATGACTTGGCCTCTCCTTAGGTCCTTCAGCTTGTCGACCTGCTCAGCATGTCTTCTCATCCGCATGACGGCCTGCATTGATGGTTCACTCTTAGTGTCTGCTGCAGGCCATTCTCAGCATTCTGATAGCCTCCCATCCACTGCCCTGGCCCTCCTCTGAGCCCTCATCATGTGGGAATGAATGAAAAGTAGCCCAGGAGGCTAAACTCCAAGGCTTCGATTTGCAGGACAGTCATGGACTGCTTCTTGCTTGGTGTGCAGCCGCCTAGAAGGTGTCTTTCTCCAAGACTTAAATAAACAACACCAGAGTCGATGAATTCTGTGTCTTGACTGTGGCACCTCTCTGGCCAACTCATTCTTTTACTTCCCATCCTTTATTGAATTGTCTCAGGGATGGAGAAGAGGCTTTTCTTCCTAGTCTCCTGCTCTATTGGCCTCTTGTGTAAAATTCTATGGTTCAACCAACCACACTGAAGAAAAAAACAGTGGATGAATTTCTCTCTCTCTCTGTCTCTCTCTCTCTCTCTCTCTCTCTGAAAGGCTTTTGTTTTGCTTCATTTGAACCATATTTCTAATGTTTCTCAAAGTTCTAAATGTTTTGCTTCATTGAAACTAAATTATATTTCAAGCCAAACCATAATTTAAATGACAGAAGCTAAGTATTTGTCATTTTGTTGTTAATTTTTCTTTGTGTTCCTTTTATAGAAATCTTAATCTTCCTCCTCCCCCCCCACATCTCCCCCCCACCCACCGGGCAGAGGGATGCCCTGAGTGTTCCTGGATCAAGGCTGTGTATTTGTAAAGTCAGACATAAAAATAAAAAACATGTCCCCCACATTAATGTCCAACTATTCCATCCAATTTATATTTATGCCGCCTTGTCCTTACAGAAAATTAGCAATAATTTTATAATTATAAATATTATATATATTTAAATATTATATGTGTGTGTGTGTGTGTGTGTGTGTGTGTGTGTATGTGTGTGTGATTTTTAATGCTGTTCTGTATGGAAGGAATTAAAGTCTTATTTAAACAAATTTCAACTGTTTGCCCAGCTCTAAGTCTACGTTCTTGCCTCCATATAGTAGTGTCTCTGGGGAGAACTTATAAATGAAGAGTCAGCCATGGATGGCAGAAAGAAGTTGTCTATGGCATTGGCCACAGTTTATATTATGTGCACATTCTTGAATGTTACAGTACAGAGCAGAGTAGAAACAAATATGGCTTCCATCATGCACATGCTGGAGCCCATCCTGGCTCCCAGTGATCCTGGGAAATCCTGAACAAGAAGCTGCCACTCAGTGAGAAGATTCCACACACCTGAGTGCTTAATGAGTAAGAACAGATGCCACCAATGGCTCTATTAAGTAGGAGTTGGCTGGAGGCCCTTTCTCTGGTTTCTTGATATTATCTAGGAAGCTCATAAATCATCCCACAACCAAGTGAAGCAAAGATGAGCAGTTTCTGTTATTCCAGTTTCTGAGTTCACGCTCTCTACACAGCCTCCATAGTGTGGCTCTCAGGAAAAAAAAAAAATACCATTTGGTTTGCGTTCAGACAACTTCAAACTTAATGAGGTTTAATAGCTCGAGCCTGCTGCACCAAAGCTGAGATGCACCTTCCCATGTTTTCAACGGCAGAATTCGACTCTAGCTGTATTCCAGTCTCCTTGTTGGTTTTACTGGATCTTGATAAGGAGTGGTACCAAATGAGCAAGTCTGCTGGAAGAGGGAGCCTCCACCCAGTCTCTGTATGACAGGGATGGTTTCCTTAATGATTAATGTATCCTGTTTATAACCTGAACTAAAGCCCAGACTGGAAAAGGAGACTCACAGTGCAGCCCTGAGGCCACTCAGTGGG
>JANHMN010000015.1:26889318-26903930 GCA_030674055.1 Rhabdomys pumilio
CCTTGCTCCCAGTCTGGTGCTTATTCTTGCTCTCGCTCACTGAGTTTAATATGGATGTGTATGTGTGTAGGGTTATTTACTGGCCCTTGGGAAATGTACTGGTGGCCACATTCCTGAAGAAGCCTGACTCTGCCTCTCTCTCAGCTGTCATTAGTTGCCAGTAGCTCCTAAAGGCTAAAGTCTCATGTGCCCTTTCCCCATCTCTGCTGAAATAGTTAATGGGCTTTGTCCTGTGCAGGTTACTATAGCTGCTGTGATTTCATGAGTTCTGTCACCCAGGGCCCCTCCAAATCCTCACGAGTTCTTTCTGTCCTCTTTTGTAACAGTCTTTGAGCTTTGATTAGACAAAGGGCAGTATGTGATATTCATGTCCCATCAAGGACTGAAAACTTAACTGTCATTTATTCTCGGCATTTTGACCAGTTATGAGTCTCTGCATCAATTGGCTTTCCTGTTCCTACTGCAGAAAAGAAGTTCCTCTAACCAAGGTTGAGAGCAGCACAGATGTTCTCATATAATATACATAACAAATGGGCATAAACATAAATATTTTAAAGGTAGTTGGCCAACATGTACATTTGGCAAAACAACAGTAACAGGCTCCCTTTAAGGACGACAACCTGTATAGCCATTGCCTGTGGGCCAGCTTTACAGAGCAAGGCATGGATTCCACTTTATATAGCAGGCCTCAAATGCAATAGAAAAGCAGTCGGTTATCCTCCATTACAGCAATGCCAATATTTCACTATGGGACCCTTCTTGCCTGACAGGTCTTGTAGCATATGAAGTCAACCCTGGGTGTGTCCATTGCTGACTCCTCCTTCCCAGTGGCCTGACTAGCACCTCCTTGCACTAGGAAAGCTAACCAGCAGGGAGGACTTTCCAAGCCAGGTCCACACAGATTTCTCTAAGTCCTGGTACCGAAGAACACTGTGGCTTCAACAATAGAGTCTTGCCACTTAGCTAGTTTACAATCGTGGTCACTATTCTTCTGGGGACCTCTGAGGCCTCCCTGACTAACAGTTTACAAGGCGATATATCCCACACCTGGCAATGAGATTTTTATATAATAACCCATGTCTTCTGAGGGAAGCACTGTCTACTCATGCAAAGGTAGCTCTGTTCAAATTCTTTTTTAAAAATAATTATACTTCTTAATTAGTTTACAAAGTAGTGAATTTCCACAAAACTTTGAAATACAGTTAATCTTTTCCTGAAATTCCCTCAAAGACCCATGCAGAAGCATCTATATTAGTGGATTCTAGATCCTGTAAACTTAACTATTAAGATTAACTAACATAGTGCTAATTCAAAGATTACTTTTGGAAATGTCTTGCAATGTTTTTTTCTAATTACATGAATGTAATAAGGTCAGTTCTAGGTTGAGGGTCTAGCAATACAATAGATGGAAATAGTCAAGGAACAAGGAAGAGAATAAACACAAATAGTCAAGGAACAAGCAAGACAATAAACAAAATACTGTGATCACTCCCATGATCACTGTTTCTAAGGGCTTATCAGGATGACCAAAATATCTGAGCCTACTTCCCTATCCTAGCCCAAGGTCATTTTCATGTCTGAAGTCTACTACCTTGTTCTAGCCTAAAAATTAGATTCCTGTCTGAAATTACTTTTTTTGTTCTAGCCTAAATACTTTTGGTCTGAGTTTGGTTGAAAACATAGATGTAGAACCCACTGGTCTGGAGAGCCGACAATATACAGAGAGAATCAACAAACACAAATAGACATTTATGTTCCCAGCTCCATCCCCTGAGAGTCTAGGTGAAGTAATTTCCTGATGCCAGTGAAGACGTCACCTGGAATCCAGATCTTGTTCTTCCAATACCACCCTCCACAAGACAGAGCCAGACTCCTCCAAAAGCTAGGCAAAGGAGATTAGAAAACAAGACGGGAACATCTCTTGGAGTCAAAACTGGAGAAGTATTCAAGGAAGAACGGTGACACGTTACAGGGTCAAACTTAAAGTCCTTGTTGAACATACCTCAGACAGTTTGCACTTCAGCAGCTGCTGGTTAATTTTTGTCAATTTGACAAACTAGAGCCTCCTGGAAATAGGGAATGTCAGTTGAGGAATTGTACCCACCCGACTGGGAGGGCGCACCTGTGTTATATTTTCCTGATTCATGGTTGACGGGGAGGGGCAAGTCCATTGTGGTGCTACCCCTGGGTGAATGGTTTTGAGAGGTATAAGGAAATAGCCTGAGGTAGCCATGAAGTCAGCAATTAGCATCCCTCTGTGGTCTCAGTTCACAGTTTCAGTTTCAGTTCACACCTCAGAGCTCCTGCCTTGAGTTCCTGCTCTGGCTTCTCTCATTGACAGACTGTATCCTTCCCCAAGTTGTTTCTGGTCAGAGTCTTATCATGGCAAACAGAAACCCAAGGAGGACAGTAACCTTGGTGACTCCGAATCCATTGTCTAAAATAGGAAACTATAAACCTGCATTGATTGTAATAAATTATGAATTCGATGAGAAAGGATATACCATTCTCAAAGTACCTCTACACAGAACACTTGCTCATTAGAAAGATTAGGAGGGTATCTTCACATTGGAGAAGACTGACAGATATTGGGCTCAGTCGAGTAATTGAAGGACATCAACAATAATAAGACAAATCAAAATAGCGCATCATCAATGTCTGTGATGTACCTAACAAACAAACAAGCAAACCAAGACTGAATCAAACACAAGTATACCACAGCACGTGTAAGCTCAGAGGACTACTTGTTCCAATCACTTCTTATTTCTCCCTTTCTACTATGTGGATCCTGGGAATCAAACTCAAATCATCAGCCATGGCGGTGCCTTTAGCCATTGAGCAATCTTTCCAGCTGTATATGTAAGCTTTAACATGCATGTGCAGGAGCCTGTGTGTCTGTGTGTATGTGTCTGTCTCTCTGTGTGTCTGTGTCTCTGTGTGTGATATATACAGGCCCATGTGTACAGATTCCAGAGGAAGATGTTGGTGTCCAGCTAGATTATGCTTCATCAAGACACACACTTTCCCTGAACCTGAAGCTAATCTGGTAACCAGCAAGCCCCAGCAATCCTCCTGCTTCCACCCCAACCAACACAGGCATTATAAGGGTATGTGACTACACATAACTTAGTATGTGGCTACTAGGGCTTTGAACTCATGTCTCTAGGCTTTCACAGCAAGTTCTTTAGCCCACTGAGCCCTCTCCTCATCCCCTCAAATGTTTCTACATAATTTTGTTATAATTTTCCAGTCTGAGTCCTTTTCCCCATAGATATGTATGTATGTATGTTTGTATGTATGTATCATTGCTGTGACTTGTCTGACAAAAGAGACGTAAGCTTCCTATGCCACACAGCGTCAGGGAATTTAAGTCTCTCACAGAGAGGAAGGCCAGGTGCAGCCATGGCTGGTGGAAATGAATGTAAAATGGAGTCTTCCTCACACAGTGAAGAACAGATGATACAGGCCAGAGGCAAAAGTGGGTGTGACTTTCAGGGTCCATCCTTCGTGATCAGATTTTACTAGCTAGGCTTCACCTCTTAAAAAGCTCCACAGCCTTTGAAATAGTGCCCAAAGCTGGAGAACAACCATACAAAATATGGGCATGAACACATGTCATAGTCAAACCGTGACAGTCTAAGAACAAAAATATTTCTTTATGTAATCATGACACAAGGATCAAATTATTTTATCAATTATTATATCAATGTAACATTGATATAATACTCTGTCTGATGTAAACTCCATATTTAAATTTTTCCAATTATCTCAGTCTTTTTTTTTTTTAATCTTAAGACAAGGTCTGGCTACATAACCCAGGCTGGTCTTGAACTTAAAGCTTTGCTCCTAGCTCCTGAATAACGGAAGTAAAGGGTCATGTGCTCCACCATATGTCAAGTACAATTTATGTTACAGCGACTTCTTTTCCTGTTTTGGGACCGTCCATCACATTCAATTGCCTTGGGGCTAAAATGGGTCAGGCTCACTTTGTCTTACAAAATGTTGACAGTTGTCTTATGTAATGTTCCTCATATCCAGATGTTCTCACTGGTTTATTTTTTATTTATTCTCTCTCCTCTGTGCCAGTTTTCCAATGTGTACTTTTCTTTGCTGCCCTCGGGTTCAACTAAGTTGCATAAACAGATATTTGTGTTGATGGATAGATTATTTATAACATGAGATTCTTCTAATTTTTTTCACCTTGTTGAATGTGCTATGAATCAACACCTGGAGAGTTTTAGTAATTTGAAATTAGATAAATAAAACAAGGGACTAGTAGATAATTATTAAGTATTTGCCATTCGTTAAACAATTAAGATGAACTCTACAGAGCAAAATGCAAACCATAGCTTTACAACGTGTCAGATTCACATGTGTGCACAGCATTAATTGTCAATGGCGTCTTTCTAAAGTACCTCTGAGAGATGAGGATGCCTTTTCTGTCTTATGGCGGCGGTGATGGGTGGTGGTGGGGGAACTACCTTAAATCCTTCCTCTGTTATACTGGTTGGTTGTTGATTTCTCGTACCTGCTCGTGTGACAGAACATGGCTACTGCAGGGGATACGTGAGAATTTGGAAGGCAGGGAACTCACCAAAAGAAAAAGATAGGAACAGCTTGAGAAGAAGTGGTTACTAAGTATACCTGGTGTCTGGTGGGATGGGAGGGCAAGCAAAGTGAAGGCTCGTGCTAAATACAGAAAGGACTGCACGGGAAACACATAGGAACGAAAAGCTGTTGATTCAGTCACTAACCGCGTAGCCGTAACAGACCTCAAGATTCTTAGGGGTGTCTTCTCACCCCCAACCAGAAGAGCAGCCACTGGTTTATAACATGAAAACACAGTAGTGCGCACGTTAACAGGACTATGTTTTCATTTAGGAATATCTGTTCATCTGGAAGGGCATGGCCCTCATCCTATGCCTGTTTCTCAAGGTTTTTGATGATTTCTGTTATGGAAGAGGTACACGATATTAGTTCACGGATCCCCTGGTTAAAGCCCTCACCAAAGGAGAAAGTTTGTGTTTAAGTGAATTATTGAATAAGTTAAGATTATTTCTAAAATTTCTAAGTGGCTACCCAAGAAAATGACATTTTGATGTTTCCGGGGTAAAGTAGAAGACTTGGACATTAGCAGTTGGCATCCCTTCAGTTGCTGAGCGCATACTGCCCCCTGGTGTTCCCTGGGCCTCTCTGTTTTATAGGCCAGTGACTATTTCCTGTCGTGCTATTTCCTGCTGCCTGCAGGACAGTGCACTGCAGGTCTCACCTGTGAGATACTTCTTCCTTCTCATCCCTGACTTTCATCTTCTTGGTATTTCACCCAGTGCTTGGCACAATGCCTGCCATATTGGGCCTAGCAAAGCGTTCACTATTAGTTCAATGAATAAATGATGCCAGTCACTCAGACTAGAGAATGTGGAGCTACTGAACATTTTGTCCTTACCCCCTCTCAAAATCACCAATGTTCTCTATCCACCGTCTCCACCCAAGTCATCACCACTTCCTGCCTGGACCAGCTCTCACATCCTTCCTTTCTCCCATCCCCAGGTCATCACTCTAGACATCACTTTCTCCAGTACCTACAGTGCTGCCTTCCTCTGTCTGCAATGTGTGGCTGGAGTGTAGAGTGGATATGGCTGTATCTTTCATTTTGGCAGTGCTAGATACAAAACCCAGGATCTGGCTCTGCTAACTTATACTCTCAGGCCAGATGAAGCTGTGAAAGTCAGGCTATAGGCTATAGGGTACTCTTGCTACTTGCTACTGGGTAAGCTGTCATCCTAGTTCCCAGTTGCTTTATCTATAAAATGAAGATAACAGGCACTTGCTTGAGGTGTGCACTGAGCTGCCAAGGCTTATGGGAGAACACAGATTTCTTTTTGTTTTTATTTTTAAGCATTTGTTTGTGCTTTGGAAGCAGTCTTAATACAATATGATATCTTCTAGGCTGGCCATGAACTCAGTAGCCACTTGCTCTACGTCTCCCCGGGGCTGAGATTGTAGGTATGTCTAACACACTTGGCTAAGGATGTTCTTTGGAGAGACTGCTTAGAATTGCTACCCAGGTTAGGAAACATTGTGGTGATGTTTCTTTCATGTACAATGGGCAAAGCTATTTGGCCTTTCCTGTAAGTCTAGGTTACTATGTTTGTAGTGTTTTTAAGTCCAGATAACTTTAGCTTGTGCAGGGATCAGGATGTAAGGTTGAGGCAGTTTGAAGGAAAGGAGAGATAGATGGGAAAGTTTTCATAAAAGAAGAGAAGCGTTAGGTGGATATTCACGCTTGCCATCAGTTCTCTGTGTACTTATCTTTGCCTCCTACCGCCCAGAAAAGTATCTTGCCAGAATGAGTGTGATGACATTTATGAGAATAAACATGAGAGAGAAAATTCCAGACTGGCACAAAGACAGCAGAGAAAAGAGGAGCTGGTGACTAACTCAGTCAGTGAGAAGAAATTAGGAGAGATAGAAGTGGGCAACTTGCCACCTACCCTTACCCATCACACACACACACACACACACACACACACACACACACACACACACACACACACACACACACTGAAGGCTCCCAAGGTATTGTGATAGGTGTTTGAGGGCTCTGAGCTTTATGGGGAATGGAGGCTCGTGGTGTTAATATTAAAGGAGACAGACCCATAGAAAGCTGAGGAACTTGGAAGCATCTGGGTTGCATCAAAAAGCACTTCACACCAGGCCTAGGACCAGGCAAGCATTCAAACACTGAAGTGGTGTGCTAGTGAGCCAGTGTTCAGTGTGATCACCGAATTTAAGCAGATGGCACATGTAGATGTTCTAGAATGTCGCTTACAGGTCCAAATGAACTTCTTGTTCCTTCTCCCTCTCTCTTTTGAATCTTTATTGGGTCCTTTATTGGGTGTTTTGTGTATTCTGCTCCAAAAGTATGTTTATGCACCATGTGCATCCTGGAACTGGAGTTAGGGACCTTAATGAACCACCATGTGAGTGCTGGGAATCGAACCCTGGTCCTCTGCAAGAACGAGTGCTCTGTTAACCACCAAGCAACCTCTCTCTAGCCCTTTGATTCTTTCTAATGCATGATGGCCTTTAATCTCCCCTTTTATTTCTCACCAGTGTGAGGTGGATTCTATAAAACAGGGTTGATTACTAGTTATTTGGTTATGCCTCAAAGCATCATGAAACAACGAAAAAACCCCGAAGCATACTGAATTGAACTCTGGATATCATAAATGTTATACAAGCCCTTTTCCATACATCCATGCTCCCAGACTTACTTTCACTATTAAAATTTTAAAATGGGATCTTGCTTGGTTGCCCACACTGCCCTTGAACCAACAATTCTTCTACTCCAGCCTCCGTAATAGGCTGGTACCATCATGACTCTTGCTCCTCATTTATGCATTCTCTTGAGGACCAGGAATCATGTATGTGCTTAGCATTCAGACATCCAGATCCCAGCTCCCTCCATCTCAGACCTTTCTCTGGAGTTTTATCTGTGTCAAGACCATCTTTCTTAAAATACTCTGAACCAAAGTAAAATATTAATCTAGCAGGGTCCTAGCTTAGAACTTATTCAAGATAATCTACAAGCAAAAGGACCTTAGTCTACAGCAAGACGCTCTGGAAGCTAACCTGTAACTGGGCCTCAGGTTCTGCTGCTGGTGGTGGGAGGCTTTAGTGTGCACATTGTATGGCTGAGATGTCCTCTATCCAGCCATCTCTTTAGGCCATCTGTGCTGTGAGAAGTTGTCTCTTTGACCTCCAGCTGGAATCACTAAGCATGACATCACCAGAAGTGACACTACTTATGTATTTGTTAGCTCACTTGGTGCTAAAATAAAAAGGACCACTGACCCTGAAATAGGGGGTCCTAAGGTGTTAGAGAGGACAAGGGGACTGTGGGGGGCTTTGAGACCTTTGGAGCCTCTCAAGTTGCAACCAGTTTCTTATAACTGAGTTATTAACTTAGCATCATAAAATTGTTATGAATAAAGCTGTAGTTAAAAGAACAGAAAGAAAAGTTACAATTAATTACATATATACATATGTACATACATACGTACATACATACATACATACACACATACATACATACATGATGAAAGAACAGAAGAAAAATAGATGGAAATGATGCATGCCAACATCAGAGTGGTCACCTCTGAGAGGGATGGAAAGACATCAGTGTGCTTCTCTATACGGCTCCAGTTGTATTTTTCAAGGTGTGGCCAGGTGGATGCCCATAAGTCCTGCACTTAGGAGGTGGCAGCAGAAAATCAAGGTCATCTTCCTCTGCCCTGCATTTGAATTTGAGTCCAGCTTGTGCTACATGAGACCCTGTCTCAAAAAAATAAATCATATAAAATGTGGCCTTGTCTCCATAATGTCTGTACAGTGAAATGGTGTCGTGTTAAGGACAGGACTCTGATTGGTAGGACTGTGGACCAAGTGCTGGCACAGATTGCTAAGACCACTGCCTTCATTCACAGCTTTACAGACAATTACAGTTAAACTTTCTACTAAGTAATTTTTCTCTACTCAGTCTTATTTTGAAATTTGTCATGCCAATACATGTTTCTCATTCATTCAGATCTTGCACACAAACCTTTACAAAAGCATGTCTGTTTCTATCTGGTTTCTACACTCTGATCATGTTTCCAAATACCTCTGCTTTCTTGGGTGGGGGAATCTTTCTGCTGGCCATTCTTCTCTGCGGCACATGCGGTGACGTTTTTGGTCCTTGTGCATCAGAGGCTAGAGACAATCACAATCCCACAGTGCGAAAAGTGTTAACAAAGATCACCCACTGTACTTTGAGGGCAGATCAGCCGTTTGAGCACCACTTCGCTGGGATATACGTTCTCTTGGGGGTGGAATTGATGAGACCCTGTGTCATCTTCTGTCTTACAAAGAGGGCCACGCTCTCCTCTAACTTTGCGCCTGTTTTCACCCCCTTCCCCCCAGCAAAAGCAACATTAGGGGAAAGGGGTCGTTCTGGTTCATGGATCTAGGGTACAGTCAGTCGTGGCAGGGAGGTTCAAGTGGCAGCTGGTCACATTGCAGCCACAATCAGGAAGCAGAAAATGACAGGATCCTAGCTAGGGAATGGTTCCATCTGTGGTGGGCTTCTCTTCCCTCTTCAATGAAAGAAATCACACAGGCATGCCCTACGTTCCAACTCCAGAGTCTGTCATGTTTACAGCTCTTCATGCTGTGGTGACCCTCAGCCATACAATTATTTTCATTGAGACTTCATGACTGTAACTTTGCTGCTGTTGTGAATTGTGATGTAAATATCTGTGTTTTCCAGTGGACTTGGGTGACCCCTGTGAAAGCGTCTGTCAACGCCCCCCTCAAAGGTGCTGAGACCCACGGGTTGGGACCCACTGTTCTAGAACAATATACTTTATATAACTTTCTACGATGCTCTCCCGTGATGGATATTGTCTGAAGCATAACCCTTGCAAGACTAGTGAGACTTGAAACCAAGAAAAAGAAAATGGAAAGTGTGTTGAATTTTAGCTCACCTGAGTTTCAGTTGAAGTAAGGACATATGGCTATTGGCGTACATGTGGGAGAAGGCAGAGCTGGAGCCTTCATTCTTATATGGAAGTGGGCTAAGGTACAGGCATCACACAGAATTAAGAACATTTCTCTGCCTCTCTCTAAGCCTCCTGAACAAATACAGCCTAAAAGCCTTCCACACAGCAAGGCAAGGTAGGCACAAGTTGGAGTAGGAGCCACCCAAAAGGGTTGGCCTCTTTTGATCAGAAATGGCACAATTGCTTGGGTATTTTATAATGTTAAGGGATCTTGTTTAAAAGATTTTAATTGGGATAATGATTATTATGTTATTCTTTTTCTCTAAAAGAGCATGTTTAGATTGTTTAATGGTATATTTATTAATAAAATAAGGCGCAAGTTGTTGACTTTAAAATATTCTAGTTGTTTAAGGGAGAAAGTGGTGGAGATGGGCTGGAGCAGAGTCTGTGAGACAAACCCAGCTGCCGAAGCTGTGTGCGCAGGCACAGAGGCTCCTAACACAACAGCACTGTCTTCTTTCATGAGAATTTGAACATCTTCAGAATAAAATGTTTTTTAAAGAGAGCCTATTAGGTCACTTAGGTCTCAAAGAAGAAATTCTCTCTTTATCTTTTTTTTTTTTTTTTAATTACCCAAACCTTGTGCGTAAAACTTGATACTGCTTTTTAAGGAGTATGTTAGTATGTTGTATAAGTTTTTATATACGATTTTTTATGATTAATATAAACATTCCCTCATTAACTTCATTGAATTTTTCTTTAATCTGTAAAATGCCTGGATCCATGCTTGAAATTTTCTAGACATATGGTTTGGGGAAATTGTTTTGTTTTTTTGAATTTCAGTCTGTATTTAGACAATACAATTTTGTTTTGCTTTATTGGTTGAGTTTGTTTATTTTGTGTTGAAGTTTGGTGGTGAGTTGTAACAGGATTGGTTGCTCGACCTAGTTTTGCCTGTCCTGGAACTTTCTATGTAGACCAAGTTGTCCTGGAACTCACAGAGATCCACCTGCTTCTGCTTCCAGAGTGCTGGGTACAAAGGCTCTCGACACCATACCTAGCCTTGCTTCTGTTATTCTCTGAACTTATAAAATCTTGCCCTTTCTTCTACAGTCTGGACAATCTTTGTAAACATTTCAAGTATCTATACTTAAATCTTTATTCTCTAGTGCTTGAATTTGAGTTCTGGTATTATGTTTGCCTAGCAAGTGCTCTTAACCGCCAAGCTATTTCTTCAGCCCAAGCTTTGAATCATGAAGATGTATAAATTCAGGATGTATTCATTTGGATCTAAGGGTTATGAAGTCAAGGGTGTTGCTTCTTTACTACCATGTTTCCAAGTGCAGAAAAGTGTGTGCATGTGTGTGTCAGTGTGTGTGTCTGTGTCTCTGTGTCTCTGTGTCTTTGTTTATGTCTCTCTGTGCATGTGTGTCTGTGCCTGTTCATGTGTGTCTGTTCATGTGTCTCTGTGCATGTGTGTAAGTATGTGTGTGCATGTGCATGTGTGTGTCTGCACCTGTGTGTGTGTCTCTGTGCATCTTTACGTGTGTGTGTGTGTATGTATGTATGTGTGTAGTTAACATCTCTGTATCTTTGTGTCTGTGTCTCTCTGTTTGTGTCTCTGTGCATGTATGTGCATATGTATGTCTGTGTCAGTATCTATGTCTCCCTGTCTATACATGTATGCATCTGTGTATATCTGTGTCAGTGTCTGTATCTATGTCTGTGTGTGTGTGTGTGTCTGTGTCTGTGCCTGTATGTGTGTTTGTGTGTAGAATTGTGATGGATTTATAGTATTTCTCCAGGTTTACAGTGGGCTTCTCTTTTGATTGTCTAGTGGCAGTATGACATACTATCTTTTTTAGATAGTATGCATTCATCCATGCTGATGATTTATCCATGGAATACAATTCACCAAAAGCTCCATTCTGTTGTCCCCCAAACCCACTTTCCCTGGCTTCCCCGCCATTACTCTCTCATTTCTAGCCCTTTGCTGAAATCTAGAGTCCACTCCTTTAAAACCACTAGCCTCATGAGGAACCCTCCTCATGTTCCCTTTGCCCTCCAAGTTCCTCCTTACCTACCAGATCTGAACCCTCTGTACTGGAGCATTCGATCAAACCCGAATTGGAATCCAAGCATTGCAAGAGTGGGAAGTTTGCTTTGCTCACTGCTATAGCCAAAAGTTTACAAGGACTGCCTGCCCCATAATAGGAGCTCAGTAAATATGTTTGGGATATAAACAATTAACGGTTTAGCCACAACATCCCCCCCCAGAACACCATGCAACACGAACAGCCAACATGTAACTAGAAGCTGTTGCTTTTGAAGTAAAGCAACCATTCTAGGACTATGCAGCCGATGCTTGACTGAAGTCATCTCTAAGAAACCTTTAAAAAGGTTTTCCAGGGTACGATAGTGAACCCAGCTCCATTGCAGTTTCTCATGTTAAACAAAATAACATCCAATGACCAAGTACACTAAGACATCCTTATATAAAGAAGAATAAAAATAAAAAAAAAATTCTTCTAAAATTTAGACAAGGTTTTAAAAAACAAGGAAACAAAACAACAACAACAACAACAAAAAAAACAATTTGGGGTTCCAACCTCAGTTTCCAACTTTAAAAACAAACAGAGCAACAACAACAACAACAACAACAACAACAACAAAAGCTGGCAAATTACCGAGGAGGCAACTGAACAGGTTACTGTGTGGAAGTCCTACATCACATGCTGGGAACCAAAATGGGAGGGGAGGGGTGGGAGGGCTGGAAAGGGGGTGAGAGGGAAGAGGAGGAGGGAGGCAGAGCAAAGGAGCAACAGAGAGCCTTTTTAGAAACTTCATTTAAAGTTTTCTGGCCTGCTTCTAAACAAACATTTCCAAATAAAATAACCACAAAAATAGCAAAGCCAATGCCCTGAAGCAAAATACTGTCAAAGGCCCTTTGAAAACCTATGAAGTTTGCTTCCAAGGGGCTCTACCAACACAAAAGTTCCCAAATGTTTTCTTTCTTTCCCCTTAGGGAGGTTCCCCCTGTGTTTTCTGAAAACTTCTGTATAAAGGTTTTAAAAGTGTGTGTGTGTGTGTGTGTGTGTGTGTGTGTGTGTGTGTGTGTTTTAATGTAAAATTCCTGTTCTAAAAAATCTGATGTCTATTTAATAGCAATGTTGAAAATATGCTGCCCACACTTGTAACTTTTGGCAGGATCTAGGGGCTTCTGGAAGTTAGAGCTGGAGCTGCCTGTGTACACGCCTCAGGTCTACCTTTTTGAGGTGAAGTTTTTGCTTTTGTTTGTTTTTGTTTTATTTTTCTTTCAACTGTTATTCTTTTCTGTTCTCTCTCTCCCTCCCTCCCTCCTCTTTTTCTTTCTTTTAAGATTATAATTACATCATCTCTCCCTTCCCTGTCCTCCCTGCAAACCCTCCCTGCTCTCTTTCTAATTCATGTTTTAGTCTTTCATAAATTATTCCCACATACATACATGCACATGTGCATACACGTATGTCCCTAAACGTCAGCTTCCCAGCTTGTATAATGTTACTGGTGTGTGTGTTTCTGGGGCTGACCATTTGATAGGGCTTAACTAATCAATGTGCTCTTCCTGGTGATGATTTGTGTCCCCCACTTTCCTGGTGATGACTCCGCCCCCTCCCGGTCTGAGTATTTTCAGTTGCCCATGGTTTCCTGTATAGAAGCCTCATAAATTTCCCATCCACTTTGTCTGTTGTTGTCCTCGTTAGCTCATGGATAGGCAGTAATGTCAGTGAGACTTTACAGTTGTACTTTCTGGCATTGCTAGGAGACACAGTCTCACACCAAACTCCCAGAACCTCTGGCTCTTGAAATCAGTCTACCACTGTTTTACAATGTCCCCTGACTTTGGGTGTGGGCACATTTTGTAGATGCATCCAGTGGGACCAGACTCCAAAAGTCCACATTCTGATTAGCTGTGTTTTTCTGTAATGGTCTCTGTCTGTTCCCCCAGAGAAATTTCCTTGACGATGGATGAAGTCACTTATCTGCAGATACAAGGACCAATATTTAGGATGTTAATTAGGAATTGTGTTGCTTTAGGAAGGTGATGAGTTTAAGTTCTTCTCCAACATCTATGACTTCAGTAGCCCGAGTAGTGGCTATGTCTCTAGTGCATGGTTTCCCTCTTGTTGACTGGGTCTTTGGTCCAATCAGGGAGCTGTTGGTGACCACCAAGATATGTGTGCCACTACTGCAATGGGTGAAATAGCTTTAAGGAAACTCTAGAACTGGCAAACAGTTGCACTTGGCCTTTGTCACGATGCAATAGTTTTGTTTTTTTTTTTAAGAAGGTTGTGCTTTTTAAAAAAATTATTTTATTCCCAATTATGTGCATTTGCTTGTGTGTGAATAGGTTCATGTAGATACTTGCAGAGGCCAGGTACCTAGAGGTGGAGTTACAGGCAGGCGAGTGACCTGTTGCAGGTGCTGGGAATGGAACTTGGATTCTCCACATGAGCCATCTGTCCATCTAGGAACTGTATTTTTATTCGCATATATTAACTGTACAAAGTAATGGATTGCATGCTATATTCACATTTGCATACTATGTACTTCAGTCATAATTGTACCAGTATTGTTCCCACTTATCTCTCTCCTTTGTCCTAACTGTTCCTCTTTACTTTAATCATCTGCATTTTCTTGATTCTGCATCTGAGAGCAACATGCAACACTTACTCCCTAAGTCTGACTGATTTCAATTCTTCATTCATCTGTAGGTGGGCACCCGGGATGATTCTGTTACTTGGAAATGTGAAAATACCACAGGAAACAAGAGATTGCTAATGTACCTGTGGCATGAAGACTTAGACTCTCTCAGGCACGTACCAAGGAGGGGAATAGGTAGTGTATTTGGCGGTTCTGCTTTGAGTTTCTTGGGGACTCTCCAGGCTGATTTCCGTTTAACTTTCCATCAATAGTATATAAAATATTTTCCCATGTATTTGGCAATTTAAATTTACTCTTCTTCTTCCTCCTCTTTCTCCTTTTCTTCTTCTTCTTCTTCTTCTTCTTCTTCTTCTTCTTCTTCTTCTT
>JANHMN010000015.1:26907832-26922677 GCA_030674055.1 Rhabdomys pumilio
AAAAAAAAAAAAAAAAAAAAAAAAAAAAAGAAAAGAAAAAGAAAAAGAAAAAAAAAATCCCAGCATTTGGCTTTGATAAAAAAAATCATCAGAAACTCAAATGTATAGTGGAAATAAAGAATATTCAAAGGCAGCTATGTATCCAGATTTTATCTGAACAGTATCTCCATTGCTCAAAATACTGGAAGTAAGACTTACCTTGACGTTAAGCAAAGAACTAAGAATTTTAAAAGGTAGTATCTTAGCTTCTTAGAAGAAAATCAAATGTACTATGCATTTTATATTCTCTTATTGAGGCTTTTTATAATATATAAGCTGTAATTTTCAGAAAACCCATTCACATGTTCAGGTTCTTTAAAACCCACCTAAAGAATATATGAATGTAATAAAACTATAATTTTAAAATGCCTTTGGTAAGAAAGTTGGCAAGATTATTTTAGCTTTTATCTGAAAACGCAAAGTAGTAGGAAGGAATTTAAAATGCAAAAGAAATGGGAACGATTTGTATAAAAAAATGTTGAACTTTCAGATTTTTGTATCACATTCCATGCCAGCATCATTTGCACAGTGACATATGTGCTAAAATATGCAGACCCAAAGAATAGAGTAGGCTGAGCAGACCTTAGTATGTGGGATTCGATTAGCATGACTTACCACGCTGTGGGGCAAACCGTGACTTGTTCAGTCAATGTGACAGGCTAATAATTTGGGGAGGGATTATGTACTTCTTACCATGCTCTAAAATAAAGTCCAGATGGAATACACATTTAAATGCAGTACTAATACTTGTTAAATATAATAAACGCAATACATCATTTTTATGATTATATATATGTACTTATACATTTCGTCATATAGACAAGTGGATGCTGAAGGTATGACCAACAGTCTTCTGTTAGTGTGTAACAAAGCCTGCCACACCTCTGTAGGTTTGTGTAATCACCTTGCCCCTCATTTTTCATCCACAGTTTTTCCTGCCTACAAGACACCTCCCATTCACAATAGACAGGTCTACTCTAGTGGGAAAACTACTGTTCTGTAGAGAAGGGGGCTGTTGGCCATTCTGCGCAGAGTTGTATGAGAAGAAACAGTCTCTTTGCTCTGTCTCCAGGGGGAAATGTCAAGGATTTTCCTGTTCATAATTGTGAAAAAAATTAACATTCACAGATGTAAAGAAAATAGTATCATCAAACTCTTCCAGCCATTGTCTTGTGGAAGCATTGTCTTATTGTACATATTCTCTGATGTCCTCCAAAGACCCAGGATTGACATATTTAGTTCCTGTTAAGAGGTGGTGAAGTCTTTAAAAAGTGGAACTAAGGAGGATATCCTTAGGCCATTGGGAGACCACTCTACAGGGCAATTATAGAATCCCGACTCTCTTCTCACTCTGCCTCCAAGTCATAAATGGAGCAGCTGTGTCCCATATGCCCTGTCACTGTTATCCAAATCCTCAATGGAAACCCAGAAGCATTGAGTCTACCTGATTAGAGCCTCCGAAACCTCGGTGGATACCTTGTGCATTATTACAGTGATAGGAATCTAACGAATACACCTGCCTCATTCTCTTGAACTATTCTTATACTGACTCAAATATCAGAATTCTAATTATTTCGTTCATAAATATTTCAGAATGTGCCCCTAGCAGAACGCCTAATAGTCATGCATGGCAGTTGTCTCGTGTTAAATGCACAGGCAGCATTCGAAGCACCCCGTTATGAAATAAATACTTCTGCTGCTATCGTCAGCAAAATAACAAATGAAGAGAGATTCACCCAAAACAATGAATTCATCATTTCCGTGAGTTGTGTGCCATAACGAACAATGTACGTAGTTAGGGATGCAAAGAGAGACGAGGGCTTTTCAGGCAAAATGGAAAGGCTTACATAAGTTGTTTTGAAGCAATTGCGCTTGGTAAGGAGGATCAATAACAATGGTGGCATCAGTCCAAGGTTAAGCAGGCAGTTGCTGGGCAGATTTCCTCACGGCGGTGTTGTCTGGGTAAGGTTACTGTGGCCTTTGTGCAAGCAAATGACTCTGCCAGAGTTCAGTTGAAGAGTTCCTGTCCTCAGACATATGTGCTTGCAATTCCTCGTTATTGGGACCTGTTTGGCTTTATTTTTAAATATTTTTATAGCTCCCCACGAGCAACTTCCTTTTGCTCCCAACGTGTTCACACTGTTCAAATCAGACTCCTGCCTATTCAGATGTCTCATCGGCTGGTTCACAGGGACATGTTTGTATGTTCACTACTCCCAGGGATCTCTGGGTACCATACTGTGGTTGACTATGCCTTCTCTTTGTTCCAGAAAATGTGCATGTTTGGGGGTTGGGGGGGAGGCTTGATAAAACAGACAACAGTCAATGTAACCAATATATTCAACACTTTTTATTGCATAGCATTTAGTTTTTTAAAGAAGTCCATCAGTTTGGGAGTCGAACACAGAACTGCCCTCCCCAGGCAGTCTCCAATCAGCCTGGCACTTTTGGGAGGGGCTCCACATTCAAAAGAAGTGGCTAATAGCTAATGACACTCCCTGCCTCTTACACAAGCTGAAGCACAGCCAACCCATCAAATGTCTTAATTGATTCCCACTTATCCCCCACATGCTATTATGAACTGAGCATTCTCTCTCTGCGATATCTAGGTCACATGGCCCCTGTGGTCTATGCATTTTTCAGGCACATTTCTGTTTCTCTATGTCAGTTTTTAGTAAGTATCCGATGCAGCCTTAGTTTCAGATTGCCTTTATTTATGAAATGATATTAACATGTGCCATGACTCACTGACTAAATAGTAGGTATTTAAAAAAAAACAAAACACAAAAAACCCAGGCAGGTATAAAATCCTGAGTTATTTTGTGTGAAGTGAGAAGAAACATTCAAGACAAATTTCTTTTTTTCTTGTTTTCTTTCTTTCTTTCTTTCTTTTTTTTTTTTTTTGGTATTTTGAGACAGGATTTCCCGGTGTAGCCCTGGCTGTCCTGGAACTCACTCTGTAGACCAGGCTGGCCTCGAACTCATAAATCCGCCTGTCTCTACCTCCCAAGTGCTGGGATTAAAGGTGTGCGCCACCACTGCCCGGCTTCAAGACAAATTTCAGTTTCACATCAACCAGGAGCTGCTCGGAGTTAATGCAAACTGGAAAGTCAGCTTTGATTTGGATCCAGCTGCCTCTGGTAGCTGGCTAATAAAAGTTTGTAAATTTCTTTTTAAGTTAAGCTCCTGGTGTATTTGTCTTCAGAATGGAGCTGGTGAGGTTTGCAATAGGATTCACTGCAATTTGACAGCATTCAGAACTCATCCATCTCTGAGTCCCCACAAAGGACTCTACATTGTGTGTCTTCCTTACTTGGTACGATTTTTCAGCCTAGCATTTTTTTTGCAAAGAGAAAGGTTTGTCTCTTAGGTCTTAAACAAATGGCAGGCAGCATGAGAATGCAGATTCATTGTTTCAGTTGTGGAAAATCCACCAAGAAAATCTGATGCATTCTGTCAAAGACTTGGTCCTCAGAGCCGAGAGTATGCATTTCATAAGGTATCATAAACATTTCTGTCTACTTTCTTTTCGCCATCAGTCTCAGGAAAGTGACACTGAACTCTGGAGTCAAGAACAGCTCATAACCTCAGGATCATTCAGTATTGCATATTATGTACCATAGCCATTCATCGCATACATCGTTCTCTTAACTCTGTGTGTGTGTGTATGTGTATATGCATGCATGTGTGTGTGCGTGTGCGCGCGCGTGCATGCGTGTGTGTGTTGTGTGTGTGTGTGTGTGTGTGTGTGTGTGTGTATTGGGGCACATCTGCTTTTACATCCTAACATATAAAGTCAACTAGTCATCAAGTAAACATTACCCTAAACCAGGGGAGCAGAGTACATGCATTTCAGTTGTGCTTTCACACACATACATGTGTGTTCATGTATGTGCAGGTGCATGTGTGTACCTGCACATGTGGAGACCAGAGGTCAGCCTTAGGTATTGATGTTCAGGAGGCACTGTTTTGTGGATTTGAGATCCAGTCTCTTACTGGGACCTGGGGCTAGCTGTGCTATGTTGACTTGCCAGCAAGACTCAGAAATCTTCCTGTCTCTAACTGCCTCCTGCTGGGGTTGTAAGCATACAACCATCATACCTAACTTTTTAAGTGGGTTCTGAACATCAAATTCATTCCCTCACGCTCACCAACAGAGTTATTAGATATCTCCTCAGACTCTTCATTAACTGAGCTTTTAGCATGCCGACCATTCAAAATATAGGTTCTCAAAATACAGGAAGGGGTTCACTCTTGTGAATTTTGTTCCTATGACCTCCATACATCCATTAAATCAACACTTCCCCAAAAGTATGCATTAATAACAGATCTGGTGGATACTAATGGTGATTACAAGTAAATACATCTGAGATTAAATAATTTCAGCACAAGATCAAGCCAGTCAACATTCCACCATGGAGGGGGGCTCCTAATCCCCACCCCTAACTATTGACAGCTGTTGGCTCCTGGGAAAACATCAATTTACTTTAAGGATGTGGTCTCTGGAAGGTCAACCATGCCCCAGTAGGTGGCCCCACAGCCATGTGTAGATGGGCAACACAAATGGGACAAAGTGGACAAATTGCAGTTGGGAGGGGGTGATGGAGTGGGGTGCAGATGTGGGAGGAGCTGGGGGCAACTGGGGGATGAGCTAAAGTACATTCTATGCATGTGTGAAATTCTCAAATAATTAATAAAGTATATTAAACATAATTTCACCCAAACTGGATTATTAGGTAAGCCATTGTAGATTTTCTTTGTGGTTTTGTGGGGCTTTTTTTTTTATTTTTTAACAAATGCTAGCCACCTATGATTGTTAGGTATCAGGAAGTACAAATATCCAGGAATGAGCTCACGCTGGACTATAGAAGAATCTCTAGTACTTAGATAAAAGCCAGCATTCCTATGGAACTTGGAAAATGGGTTTACTGGCCCCAGAAGGAGTCATTTCCCTTGCCCCTGGCAGAAGGGACATATGTCTTCATTGGCCTGCACCTGTGGGTGCATAGTAATGTTTGTGCAGCCGCCAGGCCCCACAGTCCCTTTTCTTAAGTACCAGTTATACATTTCAGAGCCCCACACCAGCATCCTGGGACTTCTCACCTTTCCAGGCTCCCCTCCTCTTTGTTCTCTACATCACAGCTAGGTTTTCCCTTTTGCCCAGGCTATCCCACCACTCATGCTAGCCTCTTTGTCTCTCCATCTTCTTGTGTCTCCATCTCTTGCAATCTCCACCATTCATTCTCCCCTGCTCTCCCTCCTCCCTCACACCGCCCATGTCTAGTCTACGTTTTCATTCTGCTCTGGACTCTTCTAGATCCACTGGGTATCTTATTCCTCCTATTCACAACAAAACTCCTTCCCATTAACCACACCGTGGAAGAACTGTTTCAGTGGTTTCTTTCCCGAGTCCACTCACCTACAGAGTGCAGCTTTTCCAGTCTTATGTGCGTGTGGAGTGGAGTGTCCTAACATCATGTAAAATCGGTAGTCTGTGAAGGTGATATTCGGTCATCCCACATGCAATACAAAGAGAAGGAAACAGATGGGTGAATCCAAAACACGCTGCAGCCACGGGACAACTGGAATCCACAGAACAACTGCTTTGTGCTCACGGGACTCTCTTATTATTGAAAGGAAACTGTCGAAAATATTTTCAGGTCAGAATCATAGTTCTGCCATGTTTCCCTCACTACGAGTATTTTAGGGGCCATGCATACGCATAGCCTAAACTCTTATGGGTGTTGCTGTTAGAAAAATTATAGAGCATAAAAATAATCATGCAATTTTACTTATTAAACCTTGACTTTGTAGCCTGGATCAAAGAGAAGTGTATTGATTTTCTAGTCAATCTTACAAGCATAATAAATAGAAGTAAGACGTGCTCCCCTCCTCACCCCACCCCTGTGTCAAAGTAGAAAAAGCTAAGAAAGAGATTAAAGGAGGAAGGCTGTGACTATGTGCAGACTTGCTAATGAGACAGAAGTCGGGACTGAGTTTTGACTGCCATCTCAAGATGTTTGTGATCAGCTGTTGTCCTTGTCATCTAAGGTGTCTGCATGGAAGAGCGTGCAAATAATACAAGAGAGATGCAATTTGGGTAATGACTGAGTCTTCCAGGTTTGGGACAATAGTGCATGTCTTAGGTACTATTCTCATTACAGTAACAAAACACTGACAAAGGCAACTTTAGGGGGAGAAGGGTATGCTTTTGCTCACAGTTTAAAGGTACAGACCATCAGAGCTCAAGGTGCCTGGTTTCATTGTATTTATAGTCCAGACGCACAGAAAAGAATGTTTGACTTCGTTCATTTTCTCCTTTTAATTCAGCCTGAGCTCCAGCCCACGGAATGGGCTCCTGCCTCATCCACACACAGTAGGGCTTTCCTTCTCAGTTAAGCCTCATTAGAAATGCATGCTCAGATACACCCAGAGATTTCCTTTTGTGTGATTCTAAATCTCTTCAAGTTGGCCATCGGGATTAACCATGGCACTGAGAGACTTCTGGGCACTGTTCCAGGAGTCTTCAGGGACGTTAATATGATGCTCTTGAAAATATTAAAAATACTTTGTTACTTTTATCAGTGTCTGCTGAAAAGGGGAAGGAGCTACCATTTTAGATGAACATCTCTTATGTGATTGAAATGTTTATGTTTGGAGGAGAGGAGGGATAAAACAAAGGCCCAGGGGCTGGAGCATGTGCTGTTCTTACAGAAGACATAAGTTCGGTCTTGTCTTATCTGGTGGCTCAAAACTGCCTGCAACTCCAGCCCCAGGGGATTCAACACACTCTTCTGACATCCTTGGAAACTTGTACTCATGTGTACATACCCACACACAGCATACACATACACATATTTAAAGTAATAAAAAATAAGACCTTAAATAAAATGAAGGCAGAAATGCAAGACAGTATCTTGCTTTTATAGGACATCTGCAGACTCAAGTGAGGGGTCAGCACTTTCAGCTAAAACAACCACTAGGTTTGTCATTATAAGATTTAATTTATTTATTATATATTTTATTTTTATTATAGTTATTTATTGATGGTGGTGGGGGCAAACACACACATGAGCATATCTTAGCAAGCACATGGAGGTCAGAGAACAACTTGCGACAGTCTCTTCTCTTTACTATGTGGGTCAGGGGATCGAACCGAACTCAGGTTGTCAGGCTAGGTAATCATCACCGTTACCTGCTGAGACATCCATCAGCCCTGAGACCTCCCTTCCTAACACACATTGGTTGTGTGGGCATCTTTTACGTCCTGAAGATTAAAATGAGGATGGAAACCCCAATCACTATATCCATTGTTATGTTCCAACGCAGAGTCAGTACCGGGCACAGAGCCATATCTCACTGGATAATATCTGAATGAGAAATGCTGGAAATGGTTAAATTCTGATACTTTCAGAATAATCTCAGTGTAGAGTTGACCTTATTAGGAGTAAGGAGGGATAAAAATGGGAGAAACTTTAGGGGAAGAGAAAGAATTAGAAACTAGAGCATTCAACAGAATTTGACCAGACTATATCTCCTCCAAACTGATTAATAATCCTGAAAACTATTAGTTTTAATCATGAGTTTTAAAGAGAAACCGCTTAAATCGTCATGTTACTACTACATCAACGTTTTAAAGAGAAACTAAACAATCATATAACCTTATCTGTTCTTCTTCTGCGATGTTCCCTATACGTTCATAGTTATCCATTGGAGTTGGGCACTCCAGGACCAGTTGTTCTCCATGTTTTGACCAGTTGTTGGTTTTTTGTAATGTTCTCTCTATGTGTTCAAAGAGAAGCTTCTTTGGTTAGTGTTGAGAGGAACACTTGTCTGTGGGTATAAGGATAAGTATTATACTGGTTTAGTAAAGTGGTGGTTGTAGGTTCTCTAAGATCCATGACATCACTAGCCCTAAGTAGGTGCTAGGATTCCAATACCAGGCATGAAATTTCTCCTAGTGAGAGGCCTCAAGTCCAATTAGACAGCTGATGGTCACCATCAAGATAGGAATACAACTAGTGTCACTATTACATCTTTAGAGATATCTTGCTATACTGGTCATAGGATATTGCTTTTAAAGCTTCTACAGCATGGTTCAGTTCCATAGGAGAAAAAGCACGTGGCTGAGGTTAGCCCTTTTATAGCACTGCTTGTTGGTGATTCTCACAATCATAGAGCCTCCCTTGTCTACCCATACTTAAGCAGATAGACTAACTTTTTATCATTAACTCCTAAATTAGTGTTTCTTCTTTCTCCTTTAAAACACTGCCAGAGACATTTTACAAAGCCATTCTGTTTGCTGTGTTCTCAAAATTAATCATTGTCCCTGTCACCAAGCAACAGTTTGGCCTTTCTCAGGTGGTTGGTGACATTTGCTTTGTAGCAATGGCTATTTGCTTAGCTTTGGGTCCGAATGTTAGTTCTAGGCTCTTTCTGCCTCTTTGATCAGTTCAGCTTCGGTGTTTTAAATCCAAACAAGAGAAAATGAAAACACCAGGCATCCTCTAAGTGATGGAGAGGAGATTGTTCAGAGACACATGATACTCACAGGAGAGTGTTTTTAAAGGCCCTGTCCTAAAATTCTCTAGACAATAATTTCTGGAGTGAGTAGATGCACACTCTTTGGTGCTGTGGCTGCCTGTCCGTTGACAAGGAACTCTAGTGAAGTCATTCTGATGAGTTACCACCTATATGGAAATGTGCTTTACAGTGACACAGCTGCCAGAGTCACCCATGTCCTTATAGGTGACACTTTGCTTATATTAGTACAGGTGACAAAAATGCATCCACTGGTCCAGCATGCTCGGCTTGGATGGGATCCTGTCTTTAGCCTATCATCATTGATTGCTCTGGGAGTGGAGAATAGAAATTGATTCCCTAGGGAAAGCCATAAAACTCCATGCTGTTTGCAGCTAAACTTGATTTCCTTTTACTTTTTTTTTAAACCTACATATTGAGTTGATTCTGTCCTTTAGAAGCCACTGCTGGCAGTTTTACTTTCAGATGGGAGTCTTCGGTATTGCTAGCATGCTTTCCCAGAAGGTTGTACAAAGGAAGATTTTGTGTCTTAGCTGTTCTCAGATTTTATCCTTTGTTCCGCAGTTGATGTTCTGGAGCAAGAAGAAAAGTCCCCCCGGCTAGCTCAGTATGGACTACAAGGCTCTCAGGAGTAATTTGCAGCCATTCTCAAGGGATATTTTGGCTTCGACTAATGGTCTAGCTTAAAAGGTATTTTGTGAGTCTCCCCTTACATGGTCACTCTCTTCCTGTGGGATCATGTGATTGAGAGGAGACAAAGAAACCTGCAGACCTTGTAGCTGCTGAGAGCTGGGTTGATTTCTGGCACCCATTCTTCGTCTCCACTCAAATGTGTTCTTTAATGCATGATTCCAAATGAAATTTTATTCCTGTTTTTCTTTTGTTTTGCAATATGATTACTGTAGTAGTTGTTATTATTGTTGTTGTTGCTGTTGTTATCTGCTTCAGATGCTTGCCTTCCCTAAATCATGAAGCTTACTGAACTATACAGAGTGGTTGTGTTTTTCCTCATAGGACCTCAAATTCTTTTAGAAAATTATTTATTTTTACTTATATGTATATGTATGTTGGTCTACCTGTATGACTATGCACCATTTATGTCCTGGAAGACAGGAAGGGAAATCTAATACCAAACTGGGGCTACAGGCATTTGTAAGATGCCATGAGGGTGCTAGGAACTGAACTTGGGTCTTCTGCAAGAGCAACAAGTGCTTTAAATGATTCAGATGTCTCTCTAGTCCGGGGACCTCAAAGTTTGAGTCTCACTTGAATTCTGCCCAAGAAATTCACATTCCAGGGACAATTCAGTAGATTTCCCAAGTATACCCTTGGGTGGAAGAGCTAAGAAGATTTTATAGCTTCTAAATCATTACTGGAGAGAGAATTGTATGATAGAAACTATGTCTCAAAGAATTATGTGTGTTGATTACCATCCTGAACCAGGCATGAAAACATCTTTTGACTCTACTTTGAAGAGTCTTGGAAATCCACTGCATTTATAATTTATGAACAATAGGGAGTTCTTTGGTATGTCTGTTCAGTACAGAAATTTTGCTCATTTCTGTAAGTTTGTGTTTTATGATCTATACATACATAAAACCTTCAAATGTACTTCATGTTAAGGTTTTCATATAAACTTATAGATAACATCATTTAAATTATGCTCCTGGCTTTGCCTATAAAAGAGAGGAAAGACTGAGGGAGGTGATGTGATTGGATACAGAGATAAGACCATGCCTATCTGACAGATTTGATATTGAATTTTGGCTTCGTCCTGTCTGTGTGGCTTTGAGTAGGTCACTTTACCTCACTGAGTCTGTTTCCTCACGGCGAATGTGAGAATTTATGACAATGATGTCTGAAAATGTTTGGCCTTAGCAAATACAGAGCCTGGAAAAAGGTGATTCATGGTCCCAGACATGACAAATGTCAGACAGAGTGGAGCTTTTAAAAAACAATACCTGTGGGGAATTGAACTAAGAGGACAGCAAGGACAGCCTTTGCTGCAGAGTGAGACCCAGTCTTTAAGAAACAAAACAAGAACAGAAGACAAACAAAAGTAAGCCAAGCAACAGTGACAGAACGCACCAACCCAGGCAGCAGACTCAGAGAGGCTTCAGCAGCAGTTTGGGGGGACAGAATGTGCTGGAGCAGCATTTACAAACCTTCACAGGTGGTTCTGATACATCAGTTGAGCCCTGTGTCTAGAAGCTGTCCTTGGGTGTATGCAGATTTGTTCTGTTATGTCTCTTTTAGGAATTGATGCTCTAACATGGTGAGATATTCCTACTCAATCCTGGTGATACATCTTGAAGTCTAGTTTGTTAGCTAGAAATACATTCACTCTAGTACTGCATGCTATCTCTTGTGCTGAATGTTTGAAACACACACACACACACACACACACACACACACACACACACTCCCAAAATAGAAGCACACTGTTCTACTGCTTGCTTTCTTGTTTTGGGAGAGAAGTCAGCTGATTCCTAACATTATCCTATACAGTGTGCCCTTTATCTTCTGTGAGAAAAATAAATTTACCTTTTAATTAACTTTTAAAATTTGACTGCAATGGATCCTGATTTGGATTCCTTTGGGCTTATCTGACTTGAGTTTTTTAAAAATCTTGGATCAGTGATAACTTTCACCCCAAATCTGCTCGCTCTCTCTCTCTCTCTCTCTCTCTCTCTCTCTCTCTCTCTCTCTCCCTCCCTCCCTCCCTCCCTCCTTTCCTCCCTTCTTCCCTCTCTCCCTTCCTCCTGCTCTTCTTTCCTTTTGAGCTAGAGAGCAATTTTATTGAAGTTTAAAAGAAAACCCCGAGGGCAAGCAAGCTCTTAAGTGTCAGCGGCTGCCTGGAGGAGGGAGATAGAAAAGAAGGGGAAAGGCCATACCCGTAGAGGTAAACTAGCCTGGAGGTCAGCCACATGGAGAACTAGTGGCAGAAATGGGAGCTTTAGTGAGCATTAAGAAAACACATGCTATGATAGATAGATAGATAGATAGATAGATAGATAGATAGATAGATAGATAGATAGATGGATGGATGGATGGATGGATGGATGGATGGATGGATAGATAGATAGATGGATAGATAGATAGAAAGAAAGAACAGGGTAAGTTACACTTTTATGAGTAATTCAGAAAAATGAGCAGACTTACAAAGCTATGTGGCTACTGCTCTGTAAAAGACTTGCCAGCCATTATATTTTAAAAAGTGTGTGCGTGTTTGTGTGTGTGCGCGTGTGTGCATGCGCGCACACATTCATACCTTCTCCTTTCTAGGATCCAAGTGGATGTGTGTTGTATTGCCTGAGATTTTCCCCTAGGCCACTGATGCCTCTTGTCTCTCCAGCTTTTCCAGCTTTGCTTTCTCATCTGTATCACTGATTTCATGTAAGCTGCTAAGCTCCTCTGAGGAACTCATTGTTTCTGCGGTGTCCTCTCAGCTCATGTGTCATTACTTAATCTGTGCAGGCTCGCTCTGTGCCCTAGACTTCTAGGACCACTTCTCTTATGTACATTAAATTAGGCATAATCCTAGGGATCAGCCTAGACATCTGTCTACAGATAAAGTCAGAGAAGAGGGAGACATTTCCCAGGGAGGATATGAAGGGGCAAAAAGAGACCTCACTATCCACCTAGGAAATGTCACAGTTTGAGAAAGAGAGCAACCAGTGTTCATAAAGTAGGTTATGAAGAAAGAGTCAGAAAGGTGGGAGGAAGTGGAGATTCCAAAAGTCATTTATTTTAGTACTAAAGATTGACCTTACAGTCTTACATAAGCCCTACCAGTGAGCCTTATCCCAGACCTGAAAAAAAAAAAACAAGATGATTACTCTATTAAAACACAATTTGTATTTCTGACAACATGGTAGGTAGCTACAGTTCTTCTGTAAAAGCATATTGTGGAGAGATAGCATATTTTAGAGTTACTACTCAGGGTGACAATTACTTCAGGAATAGTGACCCCAAAAGCACAGATCTTTGCATATGGCGTGTGCTGCATAGAGCACAACTCCTAGAATTACTATTCTTGTATTCTAGGTCATTTATCTGGAAAGAGTTTTGTCAAAAAAAAATCAGCAACCTATGGCCACAGAACAGAAAGCATTTATCAATATACTCTCACTTTCTTCTAGCATTTCAGATAAACCAGAACCAATATACTGCCTCATAGAATTCTTATCTACCACTTGATATTCTGTTCGTTAAAAAAGCCACCACCAGGCATGGATATCTATCCATCAGCAGAAGAATTACTGTACTTGTTACAATTAAATAAATGAGATGGCCCTCACTTACTATTCTTAATGAGATAAAGAGGAACACAGCAGTGAATCCCATTTATTTCTGCTCAGATTGCTATCACTGAGTAATACAGTCGTGCATTCTTTAACAACTGGAATACAGTCTGAGAAGAGCATCCCCAGGCAATTGCATGGTAGGGCGAACATCACAGAGTGCACTTACACAAGCAGAGATTAGACTTGGCGCAAGAGAAAATTACTCAATCCAGAGACTCTGTACACATGAGATCCATAAGCAAACTGCTCCCGTGTGGCAAGGCAAGCTGTCTCACAGTTGGCATTTATGAATAGGGATGCACTCCAAAATGACCATAAAAGGTAGCATAATGAATGCATGTGCCGGTAATACAGCCATTTATCATCAGGACCAAGTATCATGTACTATAATACTCACGTTGCTATACTTTTACAGGATGATTAGGACAGAAGCTTTGTCTGTAAACGTAACCACAACCATGAGTAATGCATGTTCTGTAACATCAAAAAAGCTGTATTTAAAAATGTAAGCTACTAGCCCAGTGGTGGTGGTGCATACCCTAAATGACAGCATTCCGGAGGCATGGTCAGGTGGATCTCTGAAATTGAGGCAAGCCTAGTCTACAGAATAAGCTCCAGGCTAGCCAGAGAAACCCTGTCTCCAAACAACAATAACAACAAAAACAAAAAGTATAAGGTTCGTTTTCATCTTAGGAGACTCTTGCATATTGGTTCAGCACTATGACGTCATTCTGACGGATATGACTGTATTTGACAGATCTCTGGGTGGCCATCACTGAGTTACAGATAAAAATAAATAAGGTAGAAATAGAATACTTTTGTCTCACTGAGAATGGCAAGTTCACTTTTTGCCATTGTCTGTCTTAAAGGACCACGAAAACACTAGAGCAAATATTATAGAATTAGAAAAAGCTTGGTGAATCCTATATATACCGATTAGCACCAACAACCATCAACTGGGGGTGGGGGGGAGTCTTTCACATTCATGCACCTCCATCACTGAAAAAAAATATAAATATAAAAAAACCCAGCAAACATTTTGGGAGGAAATCTGTATCATGGGAAAGTGACACCTAACTGAAGAGCTGACAACTGTGGAAATAAAGCTAATATGGAAAAGAAGGATCAACAGAGACTTGAGAAGACAATAATGTATCCTCAGTCAAGAACATTAGCTCTGACAAAGAAAGTAGAGCCCGAAACCACTTAAATAATGAAAGAAGGTACATTCGTTGTTTTATTGCTGCAACAAATTATCTGAGCAAAACAACTTAAGGAAGGAAGAGCTGTTTGTTTGTTTGTTTGTTTGTTTACAGTTCTAGGCTAAATACTTCATCACAGCAGGGAATGGGGGTGGCAGTAGGATGAGGTGGTGGCTGGTCACAGTAAATCCTTAGTCAGAAAACAGAGAGATGTAAATGCTGGTGCTTAGCTTTCTGTCTCCCTTTATTCAGTCTGGGACGATAGCTCATTGAATGGTACTAGCCAATTTTATGGTGGGTCTTCTTTCTTCAACTTAATAATCTAAATAATCCCTCACACGTATACTCAGGGATTTATTTCCATGGGAATCCCAAATATCATCTAGCTGATAATCAAGATTAACCATCACAGAAGATAACCTTTCAAATGTTTGATTTGTAAATAGGCAGCTTTTTACATCACGTGTGTACAGTTGAGAATGTCTTCCTTACGCTTTCTCTAGCATTCTTGGAGACCTAGTGAATCAGAACAAATACCAGTTTCTGCACATCAAAAATAGTAAATAAATGATTTTAAATCTCAGTAAAGAGTTACGCTCACCCTTTCCACCCTTTCCACGGTGGGCACCTCCATCTTGAAGCAACAACATATCAGTTGGTGTGGGCTGTCCCTATCACAAGCTGAAAACATCAGTTGGTGTGGGGCGTCCCTGTCACCAGCTGAACACATCAGTTGGTGTGGGCTGTCCCTGTCAC
>JANHMN010000015.1:26932040-26946081 GCA_030674055.1 Rhabdomys pumilio
CACCATGTGGGTACTGGGAATTGGACCCTGGTCCTTTGGAAGAGCAGCCAGTACTCTCTAGACAGAAGGCTTGATGTAAATAGGATGAAGATGACTTTAAAAAGCCACCCACAGTGTTATAAATCTTTGAATGATTTCCAAAGCATTAAGAAAAAAACCTGTAGTTTCCCAGTTCTTCTATAAAGAAAAAAGTTTGGAGGTACTTACTCTGCCCTTTTCATGATGTTATCCATGTTTTTTTGATACAGAAGAAGTGGGAAAGTATGTAAAATAACAAGAAGAATTTCTGAAATAAAAAGTCATAAGGAATCATACATAGTATTAACTATTTACCAAAAAGCTGTAATGAACATAAGTCAGTAGATAAATAGACATATGTAGTTTTAACAAATCTTTCCCATCCCAAGTGCTGTAGCCTCTGAGGGGGAGAAGGCAGCACTCCTGTTTTCAAGACCTCAAGACCAGCTCTCCTACCTGCCATAGATGGTGAGGGCCAGGGGTGAGGTGGTGGAGGGCATCTCTGTCTTTCCCACGACACTGCACAGCAGACAAGTGCCAGGGCCAGCTCTCCCATGCTCATGCCTTTGGGGCCAGCTCTCTCCTGCTCCCATTGCCAGTACCAGCTCTACTTTGTTGCCCAGGCAACATGTAGAGCTCACTCTCCCAAAGTGCTACAGCCCGTGAGTGGGAGCGGCTCACCTACTTTCATGACCCCTGGACCAGGTGCTTTCCTGCTTGCCACAGGTGACAAGGGGCAAGGTTTAAGTCACCACCTAGGTGCTGGGAACCAAATCTGGATGCTCTGCAAGAGTATTGACTATATGCTCTTAACCACTGAACCATCTCTGCAGTCCCACGCTCACATTATTTTTTGATTAAATTGCTAATGTACCTCCGCCTACCCATACTTTAGCTGTATAAAAACAGACCATACGTCTACTGACAGAAACCTATCTGAATTTGAGAACGATAATGTTCTGTTCTTTCCAGGAAACAGATATTTTTTTGAAGTTTGCAATTAAACTATTTCTAGCTTCTAGGAAATAACCAGACAACTGTTCAGAGTATTTATTTCATTGCTTTCTATGGACATGCCCTCTGCAAATAACTGACAAGCAGAAATTTACATACCCTAAGTGATCCCAAGTGACTAGGTCAATTATGACGACTGACAGAGTCAAATGAATGGAGAATCCTGTTAGAATTAATATATATGTACATGCTCAGCTTGTAAAGGCATAGACCCGATGATGTGAATTCAGTCCCTGACCCACCTGTGATGTGTTTAAACAGAAGTGTTTTCATGAGGCTGATTGCTCTAAACAGCAAATGCTCATTATCTATGTATAAACTGAGGACAGGACTACTCCAGGGTTTTTATTGTAGATATGAAGGAGAATACAGCCAGAGGCATCTGGAGGAATCCAGAGCAGAGAAAGTAGTAGATTGAATATGGCTGACAGACTTGATAGGGCTAGGAGAGAGTAGGAGGAGTGTCAGAGAGAGAGAGAGAGAGAGAGAGAGAGAGAGAGAGAGAGAAGACAAAGAGTGTTCAAGCAAGAGAGTGAAGGGAAAGGAGACCAAGGGAGAGGGGCCAAGAGGGCATGTAGCCAAAACAGCAGTGTTCTAAAGGACTGAGCAGCTGGGGAGAGAGAAGTCGATAAACTGAAGAAATTTAGGGTAGCAACAGGGTGAGAAGAGCAGAGAAGCATCAACATGGATCCTGTAGCCTTCTAGCATGAACTCTGTAGAATGCCAACATGTGTTGGGAGCCGACTTTTAGCAGAAAGTGGCTAGAAAGCAGCTATCATCTTTGCAGCCATCTGGAACCATTTACCCTGATGAGAGACTTGTTTTTCAGCAGGCTACAACAGCTGAGCACACTCTGACAAACATTTTGTTTATCCCACATAGCTTGTTTTGCTGTTTAGTGACCCCAGCTGCATGGTGCACGTGGTAAAATGTCTTCACCTGTGTTCTCCTGCTTGTGCTTATAAATACCCAGGATTTCCTTGTAATAGAGACACTATGAGTCAAGAGAAGTCAAGAGGAGTCAATAAGAGTCAATAGGAGTCAATAGGAGTCAATAGGAGTCAATAAGAGTCAATAGGAGTCAATAGGAGTCAATAGGAGGGGGCAACAAAGGAGTAACCAGACTTGACTACACACTCTGTTCTGTCTCCATTCTTCTCATCTCTTGCCCCTCCATCTCTACTCTCTCTCTCTCTCTTGACCAGAGCACTTAGCCTCAAGCGTGAGGCAGAATGGTCCGCAACAGAGTGGCCCCCAAGTGAGGGGCAGAACAGAACAGAGCCAACCGTTAAAAAATGGCGCCTAACGTGGGACAGCTCGGGCTTCCACAAACATGGACTCTGTAGCCTGCGAACATGACTCTGTAGGATGCCAACATAGACTCCATAGGATACCAGTATGGACTCTGTAGGATGCCAACAATAGACTCTGTAGGATGCCAACAACATGGACTCTATAGTATGCCAACATGGACTCCGTAGGATGCCAGCATGGACTCTTTAATAGTATTTGTGATACTGAGAAGCCTAGAGGCTAGCATGTGCTTTGGTAATCTATTAAACAGTACAGATAGCCATTTGTCCTGAGTTTCTTTTGGAGCCAACAGACAATGTTGCCACCACAGGTAAATGTGGATATCTGTGTTGCATGCTGACTCCAGAGGCCATGTTGAAGTGTGTGTTCCATGCTGCTACCAGAGGTCATGTGGATGTCTATGGTCTCCACTGCCTCTGGTTGTTATGGGCAAGGAGGCTTTTTATGTAGTGGTATTGATGATTGCAGACTCATAATTGAGAAAGAGAGACATTGAAGGTTTCTGTGACTTGCCCCCCCCCAAAGAAGGTAGATATTCCCCCAGACAGGTAGATATTGAAAAGAGTCCTTAAACATTGTGACAAAGATGCAGAAATATAGCTCTTCACAGCTACTGGCTTCTGGCAGGGAAGAGTCAAAGAACTCCATTATCGTTAAGGGGCTGGCCAATGGGAATTTGACCATGCTCCAATGAATATATAGGCAACACAAATCGGACTTGGAATATTTTTTTTCTTTTTCTTTTGCAGGGAGAGTGCAAGGGTTGAAATGTGGACCTGGAAGGAATGAGAAGTGAGTGTGATCAGAGCACATTGTATGGAACTCCAAAGAAATCAATAAAGATACTACATTGGAAAAAAATCAAGAAATAATTTTTAAAAGGTAATAGTTTATTGGGTAGCTAATGAGCACTTCATTCTGTAAAGAAAAGTGAATAAATGCCAGCCTTGCAGCTGTCTCAGTATGGATGGCCCTAGATTGTTTTCTTTTAGTGTGATGAATAACATCACCAAAGCCAGGAAAGATTTTTTTGTTTTGTTTTTTTTTGCTTTGTTTTGTTTTGTTTGGCTTACAGGTTGCAGCCCATTATTGAGAGAAACCACGGCATGAGCTCAAGGCAGAAATCTAGAGACAGGAGCTAAAGCAGATACCTAGGTTCTCAGCTCAGTTTCTTCTACCTCCCTGCCTCGGGGTAGCAGCACTCAATGGGCTGGGCCCTCCTACATCAGTCAACATAGAAGAAAATTCACCCAGACTTGCCTACAAGTCTACATGCCTACATGTACCCAGACATGTGTACAGGCCAACCTAATGGAGGTATTATAGCTATTGAGGATCCCTTCTTTCAGGTGACCCTAGTGTGTGTCAAGTTGATCAAAGAAGCAGCTCATGGAACATGGCAAAGGCCTGGGTTTTGGTCCTTGGCTTCCACCTAGTCATTATATTTTATTTAAAAACACAGTCCTAACAATGATAAGTATAGAATATTGTGACCCTCCCTGCTCCTGGGAATCATCAGTCTATATTAGTCCACTAAGGCAAAGGGAGCAGAGATGACAGATGGAGGTTCAGAAGCCCTGTGAGTATGTACACTGAGTGACCATACCAGAAACAGCGGCAGGGAGGCAGATCAACTTCACTTGGGATGATTTGAGGTTTATATAACTTTGGGGACAGGGGTAGCAACATCCAGGATGGGCAAAGGTCATTTGCTGCAGGCCTAGGGTAACAAAATATTTCATTAGCATTGGGAAGCATTTCAAGAATATCAGGTCCTAGTTAAATGGGTTCTTATCAGGAGAAAGGAAGCTGAACATGTAATCTAAGTCTATGTGACATTCTGCAGGTAGCGATGTGTGTGTGTGTGGGGGGGGGTGTTGAACTCCCCAGACAAGATCAGATAAGGGGAAGCCCTGCCAATGAAGGGAGCCTTTTGTTTATGCCGAACTCAGAAGATTATCCATCCAATGGTAGACTTTGACCTTAATTAGCATAGTTTTCCCACAGAAGATGATGTCCTAAATTCAAGTAGTGAATGGTGGTGGGGGTGGGGATGGGGGTGGGGGACAGGCGGAGTTAGAGGAGGGAGAGGAAAGAGTGGAAAGGATGTAAATAACAGTACACCTGTGTGTGAAATTCTAAAAAACATTTGGATGCTTAAAAAGTGAAGGTGATGAGGGAGTGATGGAATTGTGGAAGCCTACATCTGGAGGTCAGCAGCTAGGACGGCAAAGAGAATAAATGCTTTCTTTGTCTAAAACTACAAAAAATAAAATTAAAACGAGAGCCTTGCCCTAAATAGGATTAACAATAATTGGCAGGAAAAAATAAAGAAAGCTTGTTTGCTCATTGGGCTGAGATAATCCCCACATTTCACTGGGTTCAGAGGAGCCTCCTCTGTGCAGAAGGGGAAAAAGGAGGAGGAGGAAAAGGAAGAAGAGGAGAAGGAAGAGGAAGAGGAAGAGGAAGAGGAAGAGGAAGAGGAAGAGGAAGAGGAGGAAGAGGAGGAGGAGGAAGAGGAGGAAGAGGAGGAGGAGGAGGAGGAGGAGGAGGAGGAGGAGGAGGAGGAACTGTGGGTTGACTTGGTAGCTATCCTGGGGCACAGGGTCTTGGGTACATCACAGCTCTCTGCCCTGCATCTTCTCTGATTAGGATGCTCTGGGGATTGAGAGTAAAGGCTTGTGGCACTGTGCAGTTCCCAAGTATAAAGGGTGGTCTAGAAATGTAAGGAGCAAGGAGGCCCTTGTCCCAACTGCTGTGCAAGAGAAACTTGTCTGTTTTTCACCCTCCATCGTTGATGTTACGGGTGGCTTCATCTACAAGACCTGATGTCAGAAAATCAAAATTATTTCTGCTCCATAAAAGCCTGTCCTGAATCCTGCTTATTTTTAGCATGAGTCTGTACAGTTGAACACAAAATGTCTAAAGGGAACTAAACACACACTGATCCTCAATGTTAAGGCAATGTCCTTGATGTATAAAAAGGCTCATATCTCTGGCTTTCTCACTATACACGAGCAGTTTAACATTGAGGTGAAGGATTATTGATTTATAAAACAAAACCCAAATGTAAATTTAATTAGCTTCTTCAACAAACACTCCATCCACATCCTAGGCAGCCCAAGCAAGAAAATAAATCCCGACCGAAGAGAACATAACAACAAGCCAGCCAGACAACAAACCAAACAAAAACACAAGCAAAGACCACAACACAGTTTAATAGATAATTCCAGAGACTGTGAACCTTAATATGCGTTTGAAAAATATAGTTCTCACCCCTGAAAGCATTTCTAACACCCTAGCAAGGCTGCAGTGACTACAAATTTAAGTAGTCTTGCTTAAAGAGGAAGCATGGGTGGTAGATGCAAAGAAGGAAAGAAGCTTTCCTTCTTTGTGGTTGTTATTGTTCTTAGATTACTCTTTAAATTTGTACCACATTATCATTTTATTTTTAATTTAGCAAACAGGTATTAGAGTTCACTATGGAGTTTTCTAACAAACTGTGTTTTAGGAGATGCTACTATTCTTCTTAAAGTAGGTATGTGAAGCCTCTTGGCGGTGCTGATGTTGGCTGTTTAATTGTCTAGGACAGCCCTCACTGGGTCCCAGTAGATAAATCCAGTTCTGTGTGGCTTGTGGCTTACACATCAGGTAGTGCTTGCTGTAAAGGAAGCACAAGGATCCAGAGTCCTATGTCTGAACTGGATCAAGTTTTTCTATCAACTGTGATGTTAAACTGTTTCCTCTGCCTCCTTAAGCCGGGATCTCTACATTTGTAAAATGGTAGGATGACATTAGAGTATCTTAGGTGACCTTAAACTTCTCTAAATTTACCTAATTACCTGTCATACAGAGGGTACCCATACCCCCTGAGTATATTTCAGCCATAACAGAACCTTTTGGTCAGCTGCAGTGACCGAATAAGTTGATCATGTATATAAAATTCTAATATGCACAGTCAGTGATAAATTAATTTTGCCAAAATTCAGAAAGGTAATTTAGTTTTTTTTTAAATGTGACTATAACCTTGGGTATAAATCTTGTGGTACATTATATCCACACTTAAAATAGGAGGTAGTTAAATTATTAAAATGATGGTAAATTTAGTCTCTTAAAAAGTAATATGCTACGTGATAGCCGTCGAGATATATTCCATATTAGTTTTTAGGACCTCTAGGGTAATGATTAATTGTATTGCTCTTTATATACTTAGTATATGCTCATTGTAAAATATAAATCTATCAAATTGATTTGCAAGTAAGGCATAAAAATAAATGAGGAACTGTGAGTTAGCCCGCTCTTAGGCTCATTAATAATATGAGTTTGAGAAATTACTCCAACAGTCTGAAAGTAATCCTTTACTTATTGCTATAATAAATATAACTATTTATTTATGTTAAATTATTTGAGGGGCTTAGTGTAGTAAGAACATCTGCTCAGCAAGTATAATGACTTGAGCTTGTATCCCTAGTACCTAAGTAAAATCAAGATAAATACCTGTTATTTCAGTGCTGTGGAGGATTGTTGAAGTTTGGTCTGGGATTATAACGCTAAATTCTGTATGGAAAGAGCTAGTCCTACTAGTGAGGGAATTCTTCTGTTTACCAGATTTTGTTGTGTAAACCTTGTTACTTATTTAAAAGGTATTGGCTAAATAAAAACAGTTACAGCCAACTACAGAAGGGATTGGGGAGGTAGGTGGATTTTGAATTACCTGGCTAAATCAAAAAGGAAACCAACCCTCAGAGGAATCCAATCTGGAACTTACAATAACATCAAAAAAATATAATTCTAGACAGGAAGGTTCCCCAGGGGCTTGAGAAATTAGAATGGCAGCCCACAGAGATACTATAGATAATGAGAAACAAAAGAACATGGGAATTTGGACTCAGCTCTCTCTGACTTCCAAGTGCTGTAACCACCCATCCATCTGCAGCAGAGAATCAACAGAACTGAGTACAGGTCCTGCACAGAGGCATGCGACTGGACACTGCTCCTCCTCCTCGTGCTCCTGCATTGCTTCACAGTGAATGGCTCCTCTGGATAGTGAAGCAATCTCATTAGGATTCAGAGGAATGGAATAGATTTGTGCTGAGAAAAGCTTATGTGTACAAGTCATTTCTCTTAGATCTGCTGTTTTTATTCCATTTCTAGACTCCTTGAACTTTTGGGTTAAATATTTGTGTATCTATATCTCTATTTATATCTATTATATATTTGTATATTATATATCTGTGTGTATTACATATATATTAGATAGATAGATGAATGGATAGATAGATAGATAGATAGATAGATAGATAGATAGATAGATAGATAGATAGATAGATGATAGATAGATAGATGATAGATGATAGATAGATAGATAGGCAGAGAGACAGAGAGGCAGAGAGAATGAACTTAATGTAAAATAGCCTCTTTTTGAAAGTCCTGCAAAGCAAGTAGGTTTCCATTTACTTTCCTTTAAAAAAAATAATTAATTGAGAGTCTCACAATCAAAGATTGTTCACCCCACATTCTTTCCAGATTCTCTACCCATCCAACTTTGTGTCTCTTTCCCCCTGATTATGTAACTGAAATATAAACACATGAAGCTAGAATCCTTTTTTTTTTCAAATGCAGCATTTGTGTTTTCCAGATCCATGCCTTTTCTTGCCAAGTTTCCCCTATGGCTCAATAAAATCCCACTGGGTATGCATCTTCACATCTCCAGCATCCACTCATGTGCTGATGGATGCACAGGCTGGTTAGGATGCATTTTCTTGTTACCCTGAGTAAAGCAGTAATAACAGGCATGGAAGCAAGTAATACTGTGGTAGGATGCAGAGTCCTTTGGATACTGTGCCCCCGTCTACAGTTGAGTCGTGTTGTAGCTCTGCTTTTAGTTTCAATTCAACAAGGGAGAACACAAATGCAGTCCCCCAAATCCCACAGTTGATTTTGACACATTTGGAGAGATAGCAGTTGTCAGCATATCTGGAGCACAACGAATGAGCCTCACTGTAGGAAAACCATCTTCTTGACCATAGTTTCTCCCATCCAGATAGTATTTTATTTTATTTTATTTTATTTTATTTTATTTTATTTTATTTTATTTTAAGAAACTTCCATAATGAATTCCATAATGGCTTCACTAGCTTATACTCCCACCATCAAAGAATAAGGACTCCTCTCTTTCCCTGTATCCCAACCAGCAACTGGTTAACTGATTGTCATCATTTTCTTTATATGCTCTCTCCACTCCATATGCTCTTCTCTCTCTCTCTCTCTCTCTCTCTCTCTCTCTCTCTCTCTCTGTGTGTGTGTGTGTGTGTGTGTGTGTGTTTATATATATAATTTTGGAGAAGTAGGGTCTCACTAAGTTATCCAGGCTAATCTTCTACTCACTCTGTAGTCCAGGCTGGCCTTAAGCTTTCAGTATTCCACATAGCTGGAATTACAAGATTATGGCACAAGCCTCTGCCATTTGCTTTTGAAGCCCAACTCTCATCCACTTATTCTTCCTCCCCCCGTGGCTTCCAAAAATCTATTGAAAAAAATTTTTTTTCAAATGGCCCAAGGCATCTCAGGACATGCCTTCTTCTGCTGGCCCCTCCCATACTTTCTATAGCTTTCTGTTCTTGTTCCCTGCACAGGAACAGGCTCTCCCTAGGTGCCTATTGGCTAGCACTCACCATGGCCCAAGAAACACTACTATGAAGCGTGCCAATTACAGCACTGCGAATGCAACTTCACCTCTCACTGCCAGTCTCTTGCCATCTGTTCCGTTTTTACCTCCAAGCATTCTGTGAGACTTGCTTATTGTTATTTACTACCTCTGTGAGTACCCCCACCCCCTGAAAGTCAATGTTGCAAGAACACAACTTTTATCTCGATTGCTAAGTGCCTGACTAAAGAGAAGGGCTCAAACTTACTCGGCGTTTTGATTATTTGTTATCAATAAGTCACTTCACTTTTCAAAAGTGTTTTCTTCTTGTTTGTGTATGACATTGTGTATGAGGGAAGGCGTTAGTGTATGTGTGACATGTGTGTACCAGTGCAGGTGTGCATGTGACATAGCACATCAGAGATGGATATCAGAGGACAACTTTGAGAAGTTAGTCCACTCCTTTCCACCCAGTGTTTGAGGCAGGGTCTTTTGTTTTTCTGCCATGTATACCATGTTAGTTAGCCCCCAAGCTTCCAGGCATTCTCCTGTCTCCACCTTCCAGTTCTCATTAAGTGTGCTGGTATTATAGATGTGTGCTACCTCAGAGATACTTTTATCAATTCAGTAACTGAACTTAGGATATGAAACTTACGTGGCAAGTGCTTTATCCACTGAGCCGTCTCTGCAGCCTTACACGTCACTTCTAAGATGCGCCATGAAAAGCATCTCTTTTATAGACGACCCTGCATATTTTATTTTATTTTATTTTATTTTATCTGAAAAAGAACATATAGAATGATATAATTTTGATAATGATGATATAATTTTGATAATAATTTTTTTTGGTGTCTTCATTTCTTAAAGATCTGCCACTGGTTATTTTTTAATTCAAGGTCAGTCCATGCTGGTGTCGTCATATAGTACGGTCAGTGAGACCATGAACGACAGGCATCCCACTCAGATTGTGAGTATCGAATGCATTGCTCTGCAGCCTCACTTTCTGTCTTCCACAGCAGATTCCCAGATGGTCTTTACATCTTAAAAAAATGGTTTCTTGACACCCTAGGAAGGTATTTATTTTTTAAACAAATATTCTCACAGCGACACAAAATTAAGCCATAAATAAGGTGTGACTGTTAGCATTCAGTCCTGTTACATTTTGCTCTCCTAATATTCCATGTGGGTATTGGTTCTTAGGAGATTTTGTGGATGTTAGGATAAAAATTTTAGCTTGTGATTATAGTGTGTGTCTGCTAGAGGGATCTATAATTCATTTGTATATGCTCTCCAGAAATAAGTGTTATCAATAGCCACCCAAACCATCACTGAATTAAGAAACAAGCCGCACAACTACTTCTGTAAAAATTTGTTACTAAGAAGTACAAGGAGTTTATGTGAATTGTCAGGGCAACATGCTGAGCCTCCACAGCAGGGCTGTGTTGTAGTCTGTCATAAGAAAGAGAGTCAGATCTATGGCAGGTGGAGTGTAGTCATAAATACTTATCAGATGGTGGCTTCATGATAGTAAGACGATTAGCACAACCCCACAACATGTATCCAATGTAGGATTAGAACATCTCATTCATGTATTTTATTGAAAGACTTCCCTTCCCAATTGTGATTAGCACTGACTCCAAGACATACGTGTTCCCTGGGCTAACACCGATGATGCAAGGAGAAATAGTTCCAGAATTAATAGACTTCCATTTCTCTTGGCTCTGGATTTTGAGGGGCTCCGTGCCAGGCTTGGGGGAAAAGGCTGCTGCTGAGTATGGCTGCTGTTTGCATATGAAGTGTAGCTCACCTCCGCACATTAGATGGCAATGCTGTTTTTCTTTATTGTGCTATAGTGTGCTGACAATAGATCGTCTTGGATGTTTAGTTTGTTTACTTGTTTGTTTTAATTTAATTTAATTCTTAACATATGATCTCATATAGGTCTTGGAGGCCTCTAACTCATGGCCTCCAAGAGTCCTCTTAAAGCCCTGGTTCTCCTAGTTCCATTTCCCAAGTGCTGGGATCACAACTGTGTGTCACAATTCCCAGAAGAGTGTTTACTTTAGTATAAGTCTGGATTTGGAAGAGGAGAACTTCTGTGTCCTCTAAAAATAAAAGCAACATGTGTGGGGGCAAGAAGCTTGGATTCAGAACAAAATGAACCAGCACTCTGGGCTGGCTTTCTCAAAACAATGCTATACAGAGGCTCAGAATCTTCCTTCACATGCTATTTCTATTGGTCTACAGAATCTGAAACATATCAACTTTTTTTCTTTGCTTTCTGGGACTGAGCTAGAGAGCTTAACTTGGGGATACCTGTCTCTATGGCTCCTCAATATCCAAACTCATCCAGTACATCTTTCAATATATTTCTCAGAGGCCATATATGATACCATCTATTTTCTGCCCTAGGAAACTTAAAACTGATGTCAAGTTATCTGTTATATAACAATTTCCTCTGATATAAAACATTCTTTCAGAAAGGAGGTGAGGGCTCACTAGATTTGGGAAGTAAATAACACATAAGTCTCAGGAAGTTCCTGAAATAAACAAAATTTATGAAGTCCTCTTTCTGAGGCTATAGACTAAATTTCTAGGAAGAGGTTCGTAAACCTGTCAGGCTTTCTGCAAATCACACAGAGAGCTCCAGGGTTGTAACGTTTGTGAGTTATCACCCATCTTGGGGTAGGCTTTTTGGTAATGCATCTGCCCTGGACTTGTCCACACCCTCATGAGTATATCCCTCACCCATGCTCCTGTAAATATGCTCACAGTAAAGTTATTGGTTTGCCATGTTGAACTTTGGTAGACTGGTTTCACTGGTCTAAAGTGAGTTGTCTACTCATGTCATTCCAGAAAAAGTCACACAACACTCTTGGCTTATGAAAAGGGAATGACAGAACCTTTGGAAGACAGGATTCCATGCTTCTGACTGTGTATAATACATGCAAAGTGAGACTGAACAGTCTGAAAGTAGAGTGTTTATGGAGGAAACCTCAATATGGCTTCTCCATGTGCAGAAGTGTGCCTTCTCGTGGTTGCATGGGTCTTGCTATGAGTAGGGAGAGATGTAACTGAGATGGAGCCTCCTGGAGGTGTAATGTCTGTGGGAGGAATCCTGAAGTGGTGGTCTTTTATTCACCATGAAATGGCACTGTTGTTTGATGAGTGGTGTCCACCACATGTGTACAGAGATGCTCTGAGAATAGTTGAAGGTTTAAAGCAACATTTCCAGTTCTTAGGGGACAAGACCATCAGTAGGCTGCTGGGAAGGTTGTGTGGCCACTGCTATGAGTAAGAAGACAAACAACTGAGGCCAAGGAGGAATTACAACTAAAAGCCATGCGACTGGCATCTCTCATGTTGGCCTTTGATTTGGAAAACACATGGTACAAACCAGATAGGACAGTGATCCTTGTTTGCCATTTCTTATGGCAGGTGGGAGTGGGCACAGGAACTAAGAGAAAGTGCACGTTTGATCTATACTCAGAAGTACTTCTTGGGATCCCAAAAGTGAAACGCATGGGAAGAATTAGGAAGAAGAGAATGTGCTAGAAGTGATAGAAGACAGCCCTCAGATCTGATCTTTAATTGAGAAGAATATGCACATGGAGGTCTTAACCATGGCTCAATATAAGAAAGTATGGTAATCAGGAAACATTCAGCATCCAACTGAATGAACTGGGAAAGGCTTTTAAGCAAGCAATGAACGAATTTCTATAGCCTGGCTTATGGGCTTCTGGGATATGATGGTTGATGGGATTACTCTGAGAGTTATGGGTCCTGAAATATACAGTAATGTACCTACCCATCCCTCATTAAGATAATGGCTCCATAAGCTGAGACCATACTAAGGAAACCAGTCCCCAGAGCACTGGTTTATTTGAGCCATTAGGAACACATGCTTATTGCTTGCTGAGATCCCCATACATATTAAAGAATGGAAGAAAACAGATGAAAAAGAGACATTGCTGGGGAAACTGGGAATAAGAGAAACTGTGTTTAATTTCTGGTTCATTGGGCCAAATAGAACTATGCTCACAGTAGAGATAAGATGGACATCCATTCTGCACAGACCAGGAGAGTAATGTGGGACTTAAGTGGCTTTGCTGAGTCCTATTATGGGACATGAACCTTATGAAGTAGGGAAAGCTTTGGTACATGTGAATGATCTAGGCTGCGGTATAAGTTGAACTTGTAAGGTGATAGGGCACTTGGGAGAAGATGAGAAAAAGAATAGTCATTGGGTCTTGTCTGAGTTGTTTGAAAACAAATGTGTGATGATTTGTGCTGAGCTGAAATTCCTTAGGGAGAAAGGGGAGCAATGATAGAAAGCCAAATACTGTGCTTGTAAAGTTTTGGAAGACCAGCAGCTGACCAAAGGGTTAATAAAAATGAGTAAAGATAAAGAGGTACAGGCCACCTCCATTGCACCCCTGATATAGAGGGGAAAATGTCCTAAAGTGGGAACCACCCAAGCCTTTCCCCTAAAGGGGTAGCCATGCTGTCTGTGAGTGAAGGCCACACGTGGAAGACTGCATGCCACAGGTAGATTGTGGATTTATCATTCTTCTTTTAATGAGTGACATCCATTGGTAGTTCCCATCTTATTTATGTTGCTTTTGACATTGATCTTTTGCCAAAATAAGTGATCTAGGTAAATCAGTCTTTCCATGCTCTATTAGACTTGATAACATACTTTAAAAAAAAAAGTATTCCTTTAGTTTCTAGATTCCAAGACCAGTTTTTCATCATGTGAAATACCTGGCAGTGGCCATCAGAGAATTCATCTATTGAAGGCCAGCTTCAACACCACAGGGTAAACTGAGGAAGGCTGAGAATGGAGTCAGCAATTGGGGGGCAACGCTGATAGCAGCTGACAGGGAGTTGGGGAGGGGGCACTGGTAGTGCTGTCAGGGGCTGGTTCTGATAGCAACTGATGGTGGACATTGCTGATGGCAGCCAGTGATTAGAGAAAAGAAAGACAGGGTAAATATCACATACACACACACACACACACACACACACACACACACACACACACACACA
>JANHMN010000015.1:26956513-26976269 GCA_030674055.1 Rhabdomys pumilio
TGGAGGTGGAGGTGGAGGTGGAGGTGGAGGTGGAGGTGGAGGTGGAGATGGAGATGGAGATGGAGGAGGAGATGGAGGCAGCACACCATGAGCACCAGATTATGTTAATGAGGCAGGATTTGATGAGATGTCAAGAAGAGCTTTGGAGGATGGAGGAGCTGCATAACCAAGAGGTTCAGAAACGAAAGCAGTTAGAACTCAGGCAGGAAAAGGAACGCATGCACAGTGATGAAGAGATGCGGGGACAAGAAATGATGGGATGACAGCAAGAAGGATTCAGGAGAACCTTCCCTGATTCGAGAGAACAAGAGGTACGTATGGGCCAAATGACCATGGAAGTGCTATGGACATAAACAATAGAGGCGCCATGCCCCTGTACCTGGTACTCCAGCTCTTCCAGGACCTGCCACTATGCTGCCAGATGGAACCCTGGAATTGACCCCACCAACAACTGAACGTTTCAGCAAAGCTACTACAATGGAAGGAATTGGAGCAATTGGTGGCACTCCTCCTGCATTCAGCCGTCCAGCTTCTAATATTAGATAAAACAAATAAACAATTAAATCCTGGTAACAATTTTACATTAAAAAATTAAAGTTCTCCTCTTCCATATTATTCTAAAATGTAGACAATAAGAAAAAGAATATCACAGCTAAAATTGACTTTGTTTACTGGTCAGTTTGTATCCTTCTGCACAGACTGAAGGTCAGAAAGGGAGACTGATGCTCTTGGCTCTGCATTGCCAGCCTTTTCCATTCTTAGCATTCCCTGGATCCCATGATGAAAATCAAGCTTACTGGTAAGTCACAATGAAAGCAAGCTCACTGGATCCATCCAGAACAGACTGTACAGCATCATCACATTCTAAACCCCAGGGTAGGACGTTGAAAGACTCATATTAGCCTTTGTCACCCTTGTCGTGCCTTTATCTAGCTGCTCTCCCTCCCTTGTCTCTCCCTCTCTGTTTAGTCTTCTGTTTCCGCTGATAGTCAAGATGGGAAAGGTTAAAACTCATGTGGAGGGCCATGTGTGTTTGGATAGTGACTTTCAATAATCAAAAGCTTGAAAATGGTTCCTTTTGCCTTGCTCCTGCTGGATGCCAGAGAGGATTCTCTAATATATACCAAGAACCTGACCAAATTTTTGTAGATAAGACACAAACTATAGAGATCACCCATGATTGGCTCCTCCCAGAATTTTTAGCTCTCATGGTTCTTCACACTGTGCCTCTGAAACTCAACAATGACCACATTAACCCTTTTATACACTGCAGACTCCCCAGATTCCACAATGAGACTCAACCATGGTAGGTCAAAAGAAAAGTATGACTAACATTTGAGAAAATCTAGCTTAGTGCATTTTACCCACTCAGGCAAAGGTTCTTGACGTGGTTTCCATTTGTGAGGTCCATTTCTAAGGTCTTCGGGGTAAGATGATGGACTAGAGGCTGTTACCAAGTAAGGTAGTGGATAAGAGAGTCAGAATAATGGGCGAGGGGTAGGGGGACAGGGGGGAATATCTATTCTAACACAGAAAGAAGAGCTTTGAAAATCCACAAGTAAAAAGATACACACATATAACACACACACATACACCATATATACATACATAATCACATACACACATATCACACATATGTTATATATACACATACAATCACATGAACACATATAGTATACAAAGTCGCATACACACATATCACACACACATACACCATATATACATACACAGTCACATGCACATGTATCACACACACATACACTCTAGTCACATGCACACATAACACACACACGTCCATTCATATCACAAACATACAGTTACATGCATGCATATCATACACACAGTCACAAGCATACATATCACACATGTACACAAACACAAACCATGCATACACATACAGTCACATGCACATATATCACATATACACAGTCACATGCACCCATATTACACACACACAGATTCACAAGCATAGATATCACACACACACATACCATACATAGGTATACCATACATTTATATCCCATACATACATATACAGTCACATGCACACATATTACACACACACAGAGTCACATGCATACATATCACAAAATTGTAGGAATTAGTAAACAGGTCTCACTAATAACCTCAAATGTAAATGGCCTCAACTCACCAATAAAATCAATGCAGAGGGGATGAGGGGGTAAAATCTAGATGAAACTATCTTTTTTCTCAAAGAAACACACACACCGGTTAAAAATACCTGAAAACTGAGAGTAAAAAAACAGCAAAATATCTCTCACACAAATGGGAGCTAATAACAACCTGGTGTGTTTTTTTTCTGATACATAATAAGGTAAATATTAAGCAAAAATAGCAAAATACAGAAAGAAGGCTACTTCTTATTAATAAAGAAAATCGTTCAAAAACATACAATGTGTAAATATATATGCATCAAATGTTAGGGCAGCGACTTTATCCAATAAAGAGTAATGAACATATAGATTATATAGGTTCCTATACAGTAATAGCACAAAACAGAGATACCCTGCTCTCATCTATACATAGATTATACTAACTAAAAGTCAACAAGAAACCCAGTATTAAACTACATCATGAATCAAATGGAGTTGACAGATACCTATAGAATATCCCATCCAATAGACATAGAATAGCCATGCTTCTCAGCAGTCTGTAGATTATTCTCTAAAATATTCCACATTCTAGACCACAAATCACATTTTATCGAATAAAAAATAATTGAAATAATCTATTTATCAGATAATAATGCATGGAAACTAGATACAGAAAGCAAGGGAAACTAAAGAAACTGTAAATATGTAGAGAATAAACAATGCAGTTAAATAGTCAGGATGATATTAACGAAACCAGGGATAGAATTAAAAAAAATTCCTAGAATCAAATGAAAATGAAACCGCAACATATCAGAATCTTTAAGATATAATTAAAGCATTTATAAGATGAATATTTATAGCTGTAAATGTTTATAATAAAAACAGAAAGTTCCAATAAATAATGATGAACCTGTAGGCCCTAGAAAGATAAGGACAATCCAACACCCAAAGTGGTAGACAGCAAGAAGTAATAAACATGTAGTAAAAACTAATAAAAAAATAATAAAGGTCAGGAAAGCAATGAGTGGAGACTAAGAGAATTATAAGTTAAATGAAAGTGTTGGTTCCTTAAAAAAAAAAATCAACTTTAATATACCCTCAGTATAAACAAAAGAACGAAGAGCTGCAGAGACAAAAATGGAGAAAAAACTGAAGGAAAGAGGTCCAACTTGGGATCCATCTGAAGAGGAGGCACCAAGGCCTGACACATTACTGATGCTATGGTGTGCTTACAGACAGGAGCCTAGCATGGCTGCCTTCTGAGGGGCCCAAAAAGCAGCTGACTGAGACAGAGGCAGATACTTACACTCAACCAATGGACAGAAGTTGGGGACCCCTGTGGTTGAATTAGGGAAAAGCTGGAAGAAGCTGAGGAGGAGGGAGACCCCATAGGAAGACCAGTAGTCCTAACAAACCTGGACCCCTGAGATCTCTCAGACACTGAGCCACCAACCAGGCAGTATACAGGAGCTGGTCCAAGGCTCCTAACACTGGTCTGCCCTCAATGAGAGAAGACATGCCTAACCCTTGAGACAGTTGAGGCCCCAGGGAATGGGGAGACCTGTGGGGGGAGGATAGGGAGAAATCCTCTTAGAGACAGGGGGAGGAGGAATGGGATGAAGAACTATGGGAGGGCAGACTGGGAGGGGGTAATTGACTAGACTGTAATAAAATAAAAAAAAAGTAAAAACTAACTGCTACTAAAAATATTTGTAAATTTCTATAAAAAATGAGAAGTTAATATGAATAAGGCAGAAACAGTGGAGGTTACTACAGACTCCAGGGAAATATAGAGAGTCATTATTGAATACTTAGAAAACTTAAATTCCAAGCAACTGAATAATTTGGAAGAAATGGATACATTCTTAGATCATATGACTTACCAAAGCTAAATCAAGAGATGTAAACAACATCAACAGATCCATAGCAACTAAAGCAATAATATTTTTTTTAATCTATGCAATTAAAAAAAAAAAGTCCAGCAATGGAAAGATTCACTGCTGAGTTTAGTAAATCTTTAAGAAAAAACTAACACCAATTGTGACAGGTTACATATGCTTTGTCCAGGGAGTGGCACTAATAGAAGGTGTGGCCCTGTTGGAGTAGGTGTGTCACTGTGGGTGTGAGTTATGAGACCCTCATCCTAGCTGCCTGGAGGTCAGTCTTCCACTAGCAGCCTTCAGATGAAGATGTAAAACTCTAAGTTCCTCCTGCACCATGCCTGCCTGGATGCTGCCATGATGATAGTGGACTGAACCTCTGAACCTGTAAGCAGCCCCAATTAAATGTTGTTCTTTATAAGACTTTGCCATGGTCATGGTGTCTGTTTACAGTAGTAAGCCCCTAACTAAGACACCAACTGTCCCATGAAATATAAATGGGAAAAAAAACTCAGTTATTCCACGGAGCCATAATTGCCCTAATACAAACACCAGATAAGGGCACAACAATTAAACCCACAACTACAACAACTCTAGACTAGTATCCCTGATGAACAAAGATGGAAAAATTCTCAAAAATTCTGGAAAACAGACCAAAAATTCAAGAATACATTAAGAAGATTATGTACCACAACCAAGTTGGTTTTATTGGAAGATAATAGTTCAGTTCAACATTCACAAGTCAACAAGTATGATCAACACATGATAGATAGATAGATAGATAGATAGATAGATAGATAGATGATAAATTGATAGAGATATGTATGTGTGTATGTGTGTATATGTATATATATGTATATATAGCATACACACACATGCTTAAGTATATTAAACACAAAAATCACGTGATCATCATAGTTGGTGCAAAAGTGGTCTTTGACAGAAGTTAAAGTCCTTTTTCATGGGATAAAAAGCCCCAAAGGGGAAAAAAGGGAACATACCTCAACATAATAAAGGCTGCATACTATAAACCTATAACCAGCAGTAGGTGAGAAAAACTTTTAGAGGAATTTTAATCCAGCAACATGGCTGCTCTCACAGGAGATCACATCCTAAAACCTTCTAGGTATGTGATCTAGTTGGAATACCAACACAACTTTAATTCCAGGAGAGAGATGGAAGCAGATTTCTAAATTCAAGTCCAGTCTGATATAGAGCAAGTTTCAGGTAAAGAAAAGCTTAGATCCAGGTGTGAGAGTGCATGCCTTTAATCTCAGCACTCAGGAGACAGCTGCATGTAGATCTCTGAGTTCTAGTCGGCCAGCTCGGTTGAGTCCGTTGAGTCAGAGAGTCGAAAGGCAGGAAGTGCAGAGGAGTGGAGTTCCTGGCAGTTCAGTTTGTCAAGTTCAGAGGCAGTTTTTACAGAAAGAGTTTTGCAGAGAGAACAATCTAGACATAGATGAAGACAGAATGAGCCAGAAAATGAGAAGGGGCCAGAAGATTAGAACAAATTGCCAGAGTTAGTTTGAGGCCAAGCACAGCAATTCAGTGAGAAGCTGAGAGAAACCAGATTGAATCCATCAGCCTGGTGCAGAGTCTGAGCCAGAACTGCTAACCTCAACAACCCAGCCATAAGACTTAAAACATTAAGAGGAAAAGAAAAAGTCAAATTCCTCTACTTGTGATGGCACGATTGTATTCTTGGGTGTGTACATATTGTAGGTGTGTGTGTGTGTGTGTGTGTGTGTGTGTGTGTGTGTGTGTGTGAAAGGAAAAGAAGAGATCCTAAGGAGGAAGAGGGAGATATATGATAAGGAGAAGAAGAGGAAGCAGCCAGAGTGACGAGGAGCATAGAGGAGAGTAGAGGTGCAGAGAGGAACAAATGAGAATAGAATATACTGACAAGCACCTGTGAAGATACCGGAATGAAACATTACTTTGTATACCGACCTAAAATTTTTTTAAAAAATAAATAAAACCCAATCTCTCAACAACAATAACAGAAAATACAAAGAAACCAAGACTTTTTTTTAAATCTTTGTTACTTTTATTAGCACAGCAAGAAATACTAACACGTCAGGTATGGGGAGCAGTGAAAGAAACGCCTAGGGACCAAGGTGCACCCCAACTCATCCCTCTCGACCTTTGGTGCTGTCTTCAAAGGATTTGAGTATCACAGGTCACAGGCTTGAAACTACTATTAAAGAGTCCCAAAGACTCAGAAAGAACAGGAGTTTGTATAGGGAAGGGATTAAAAGGGGGAGCAGCCACAGAAGGACGGCGAAATTGGCTCAGTTTTCCCAACTGTCTAGATGTGTCCTCAGTAACCACTCAATGTGTAGCAGTGTCTCATGCATCCAAGTGTGGGTTGCGCTCCGCGGGCGGAGTCGCTTAACTTCAGCAGCTCTGTCTTTGCTTTTAGCGTGATTCAGCCTGTTTGTTTTGAGCTTTTGGCTCCGTTTTAGGAAGCAGATGTTTAGGCTCCTGTTCCTTGAGCTAGCAATCTCCATAATTACGACTTTGGAAAGAATACTGGAAGGGGAACAACCTATTTCTTGGATGAATTTATATCTGCGCGTGGGGGATGCATTTCCTTCCGATTGCCTTAATTATCGTCTTGGGCGTCTACAGCATTTGTTTCACATTTAAAGTCTAACAACAGAGTCTCACTTGAAGAAGAGACGGCAGTCTCTTGAATGATTCCCTCCAAATTAATCTTCTGAGTTTGCTTCTGCATTTGCAACCCGTGTGTTCTCGTGGATTTGTTTGCAAGTTTCATATGTATAGCTTGGCCCAAGCTCGGGTCAGCTTGGCTCTACTTATGTGAGCAATGAAACCCTGAAATTTCTGCAATAACAGCTTCACATGATGCTAGGGAAATCAGTGTCTCTCCTCCATTTACACGGAACTTCCCAGGTTACCATGATGAAAAGAACATGGACAGGGTATGTGGGCTAAGACATAAGGTTGTATGCTTCCCTTCTCTCTAGAGCCGTAGATCACAACCCGTGAGTGGGTTGAGACCCCTTGGGGTGTCTAACGACCCTTTCACAGGGGTTGCATATCAGCTATCCTGATATCAGATATTTACACTATGATTCTAGCAAAATTACAGTTATGAAATGGCAACAAAATAATTTTATGGATGGGGCTCACCATAAATAAAGGGTTGCAGCGTTAGGAAGGTTGAGAACCACTGCTCCAGACGCATGATCAGTGTGACTGTCAGAGAAACTGGGACCAGTAGATGAATGTTTGATATGTTCTACCAGCATCTACATTAGATAGAAGAATTTAAAATAAGCTTACAGAAAGGAGAAGCAGATGAGGAAGAGGACTGCTTGTTCATGTGCATCCTGGTCTTCTTTGGTGGGGAATTGGTACTACAGCTCAGAGTCTACTGAGTATGTATGCAGTAGTTATCTTTCTCAGTCTATGACCCGAACAAAGCAACTTAAGGGAACAAAGGCTTATTTGGGTTCATGGCTTGAGAGGAGACAGACCTTTCTTATCAGAGAAGACATGTGGGGTTCATAGTGAACATAAGTCTAGGACTCCTAGCATCTTGGTGGACCAGCAAGCAGAAAGCTCAGACAGGAGGTACCATTCTTTGTAGCAACCTTCTTCTTGCAGCTAGATTTCACCTTCAAAACCCAACCTGTAGGTCATGACCTCTTTGGGGTTGCATATCGGATATCATGCATGTCAGACAGGTTGATAGCATCCCACACATGCCTGACTTGGCACTATTGGTCATGGAAATGCTGGCAGTGAATAGAGGTGGGGAAAGAGACAGGTAAAGAGGTTATGTGTGTCACCATATGAGACAAAATGGATATCTACACAAATGCTTGGATGAGTGAAACTATGAGGAAATTCAAGGATTGCACATATTCATTTGGGAATTATAACAGTGGGCTGGATTTCCTCTGAGATGAATAAGAGAAAGGTGTAGGACTGAGGGATAATGAGCAAATGAATTCATCAAAAACAATAAGCAGCTAAAGTCATTTGCTGTCAGGGCAAGAGACTCTTGTGGTGAATTTTAAGTCAGTATCATCAAGGTGTCTCCCTCAACATCCTTACAGGTAGAGGAACCTAACAGAGGGCCTTTGAGAACTGCATACACATGTGGCTAAACATGATGATTAAAGATTCATTGCAAAGCAAGAATGGATAGAGCTTTGTCCTCTCGTGGCTGGTGAGAATGAGGTGGATCAGGACTTACCCACAAAGAGCTGGCATTCCTCCTACAACATAATATATTGAACAACACACACACACACACACACACACACACACACACACACACGAATGCAAACATAAACACACGTACACACATATACACCTACACATGTACACACACGTACATACATCCATTTCCATGTGCACAGACACACACACATACATGTGCATACACACATGTACACACCTGCATACACATGTGCACACACATATACCCATGCACACTCACACACACTGATGCACACTCTCACACTGTCTCAAGTACAGGAATGGCTACTTGCACGACCCTGTCCCAACTGATTTAATTTCTAGATCTCAGTTTTCTCAGTCACCTGTGTATTGGTAACAGTAGAAACACTAAAATTTCCTTTTACTACAATAATTCTAAGAGTTCTAAATGATAGAGGAAAGAGTACACTCTTACACTCTCACACTCTCACACAGACCTACAAAGTATCTTCTGCCCTGGCTCATATTTTTATTTTGAGTTGCATAAGTACATTTGTTTTTCCAATTTCGCAGCTAAAAGAAGCCCAAGAGACACAGCTAAATGGCAGCTGGTGAAAAATCAACATTAAGTTGCTGGCAGTGATCTCGAAACAAAACTGAAAATATATCTCTCCGAATTGATGTTAGAATTGCCATATCTTTCAACAAATTTAGAATCAAACATTGTAATGTGATTTCCAGGCCAGACAGTAAGTCTTGATGGGCTAGCTCCTGAACTGACTTACACTGCTCTGTGTCTTTCTCTAAAATCACTCTCTGTCTTTCTTCTCTACAAACCCCACCTTCAAAACACCATTTTCTTCTCTAATGCTCCCAGCTAGATACTGCTCTAAAATATTTATTATTTTAAAAGTTGATAAGATCACATTCATGTGAGTGGGTTACACTCTTCACCCTGGAGATGAAGATCAGGTCCTAAGGTTAACAAATAAAGGAACAGTGTTCGAAGGCCAAAAGGCCCATTGGAGAGGGTGTGGGAAGGGACTGCACTGAAGGCCACTGTGACTGCAGAGCAGAGCCTCTCTGACTCGAGAACATATCACTTCCCTTAAGCACCAGATTAAGCAGCTGGCTTGCATTCAAGGACATATTGTAGCAAGAGCAATACATTTAAAACACTTATCTCACGCTGAGCACAGTCAAGAGCTCATTCTTTGAGCCACTTGGTCTTTAGTCCCAGACTTGATATTGCTTTGGAGCAGCTACTCATCGAGTAGAAGATCACTGGTGTGGTGTGGAATCAGTGTCTACCCATCTATCCATCCATCTGCCCTTCCATCCAACCCTCCATTGAGTTCTCCACTTATACACACATCTATCAACCAGTCTATCTACATATCCACTTATCCATCCATCTATCTACCCATCCATCTATCCAACCATCCATCCATCCATCCACCCACCCACCCATCCACCCATACATTCATCTACCTACACACCATCTACACACACACACACACACACACACACACACACACATCTGCGACGGAAGAGTACACTTCTAATAAATTGTTCTTTACAGACAGATTAGAAATTTGAAAAAGTTGATTGAGAAACTTGTTTTTTTTTTTTAGTTCCCTAGAAATGATAGTGTGTGTGTGTGTGTATTGTACACATTTTAAAAGGCATTTTTTACAGGAATTTCTTTTATATTGAAAAGCTGTACACTCATTTAACTCAGTCATTTTACGTCTTGATTCCAAATGGGACCTTCTCACAGACATACACAAAGAGGAACTCTGAACCCATAGAACAGTACACAAGCCCAGCATAATTTGACGTAGCCAACATGGAGGGGGATAATCGATAAGTCAATAAATCAATGTTCCACTATTATGTGTATTGATTTGCAAGGCCCTCCAGTACCAGGCGGAGTCTTCTAGACAGCAGGACCATTTTCTCCCACTTCTTCAACCTTGAAGTCAGAGCTGCAGGCGTTGTATGATGGGACCAAGACCTCATCATCTCATTGGCTTGCAATCTGGTCACCATCTTCCTGTGTGCTTGCCATGGTCTTTCCTCTCTGTTCTGTCTCATCAGAGCACCGGTATCAGATTAGTGCTCTCCCAAAGACCTCCGATAAGCTAATTATCTCTTGAAAAGCCTTCTGTCCAGTCAAGAGATGGCTCAGTGGACAAAATGCTTGACAGTTAAGTATGACTATTTGGATCCCAAGAATGGATATAAAAGTCAAGCAGGTTTGATGGTAACCTTATAAGCTCAGGTCTTGAGAGGCAGAGGCAGGACATCCTCAGCACAAAACTAAATATGTGAACTCGGGATGAGTGCCTACCTCAGTAAGTAAAGTGGAAGGTAATGGAGAGAAACACTTAGTAGCCTTCACACACACACACACACACACACACACACACACATGTTAGCCTGCATACAACAAGTTAGCACGCATACACACGCAAAGATACTACTAAATCAACATAATGGCCTTATTCCAATAGTCACTTTCTGAGATACTAGGGATTGTCACCTCAACATATACATTTGGGGAAGACAATTCTACCCACACCACTGTGGGATGCTATGCAAGAATTAAAAAGAAAGGGGACACATGTACTGGCACATACACAGTTCCCTAGGACACCAAGTTAAGTTTAAACAACTTCATCCGATTTGCTTTAAAAACTATACAATCTTTTGTGAGATTTGAGAGGCTGTCTCTGGGGTGCTGTAGTCTGAATATGGCTTGTCACCCCTAAACCTTTTCTCTAAGCTCACCCACATTGTAAGGCCACGGTGTGGTGGTCACAGTCAACCTGCGTCTGCTGCTGGAGGCAGGGTCTCTGGGAGGGGATTAGATGAAGTGACCAGGGGAGGGCCTTGTGGAGCAAATACTGTCTGGGAGATGTGCAGACTCATCCCTGTCTCTTGCTGTGTGATCCTCTTGTTCTTACACACCAGTCATACCCTCTGATCTTACACCAGCCCTGTAAGTTGAAAGAAACCTCAAATCTTTATAAACGTGTCCAGTTTATGGTGTTGTGCTATTGGCAATAGAAAACAGAATGACACCATGGGCTAAGAGATAGTGATGGGGCTTTATCTTATTTATACTATTTAAACTCTTACATGGGGAGTTTTCCTGAACTAGCTGTGAATCCCTTCCTGAGAAATTATCTTAAAGCCAGAGCACACTAATACATCTCCTTGTCAAATTAAATTCAGAAACACACAAGGACAACTTACTATTCTGCCTTTGCTCAGTGCTTGGAATGGACCTCACAGTTTGGTTCCTACATAGGTGCAAAATGTAAACACACGGAGATGAGTGTGATTATTGTGGATTTTTTTTTTCCAAATCAGAAAACTTCAAGAGTGAAAGTGGGCACTGGCTACAATCATAACTGGGCAAACACACAGACAAGGACGACTTTGGCAAGCCAGGACACCTTGCCAGTGCAGGCGCTTTGTTCCCTGCACAAATGGGTGCATACTATCCACAGTGTATTGGACTGTTTCCCGTCATTTTTGCCTCTTACACTTCCCTCCTGATCAGGTCCGGTGGGTCTCCCCCTCTTTGCCCTTTCTGTGGGATAGCTACACTATAATTTCCAATCTATCTTTTAAGACAATGACCTTTCAAAAATATTAGCAAATAATTCTTTTGTTTTCATTGAAATGAAACATGTACATTGTAAAAGACAGGGGTTGGGGGAAGCAAAGCAAAACAAAACAAAGCTAAACCCAACACCCACACCATTGAGCATCTCCCGGGATTTAAAGCCGGAGGCTTTGCAGCTGTCTTCATCCCCTAATGCAATCGCTTCTACCGGCTCCTGCTCTCTCAGTGCCGCTGGCCGCTAATTTCAGAACTTAAAATAACATGTCCGCGTATTGATTTCCTGGACTGAGAAATTGAATGTCTACATGAGAGATGGGGAAGTAAATGCATTGAGACCAGTTTCCACAAGTGCTTGCTGCATTCGAAAAGAAAACTTATTGCATGGAAAAAATCAACATGCTGAGAGAAAAACCCACGGATACAGGAGAGGTCGCAGACTCCCAAAGCTGAAGAGCTAGCTATACTGAAACGCTTTGCCTGAATTAAATTCTCACTGGTAAAAAGAAGCAAAAAAAGGCAAGTAGAATTTTTTAGACATGGGGATGTGCCATGGGGAGGCTCCTCTTTCTGCTGTCACTCCTCACTGCCACCGATGTAGAAAACTTCTCAAATACCAGGCCATCCTATTTGACACATTCCAACCTAGATGGGATAGCCACAAAAAATAATTTTTAAAATTATTTTTATTTTATCAGCTAGGGTCTTTCTTTACCTTTCTGTACCATCTTCTTCACTCAGAGAATATGAAGAAATGGGAGATGTTCTGTAAATTCTTTATGTTGTCCTTACTAATATCCACCTGTGGGAGCCACCTGATTTTATAGATCTGCTCCTAATAAGTTGAAAACTCAAAATCCTACTTAATGGTTCCCTCTCCCCAGGAGATGAGTCTTACCTAGTAAAAGAACCTCCCTCTTGGTGAGGAAAGATGTTTAGCCCTATGCCTGATGCTGTGATTAGATTTACGAATGAATGATTGCATCAAAGGGATTGCAAATCTTTTCAATTATCTTGAGTTAATCTCATCTATTAACTTAATAGACGTCTCAGTCAGAGGAATCAACCAGGGACGCTATGTCATTTGCTAATGAAAAAAAAATTGCATCAGAACAGCAAGAAGCTGGGACCGAGCTGCAGGGAGAAGGTTCCCAATGAAGCAGAAGACAGTCCCTTACTTGTCCCTTTTAAAGAAAGAAAATGGAAAAGAATAGAATGTGGGAGGAAGGAGATCACTGAGTTCTGAATCGAGGGAGTTGCTTGGCATTGTAATGAGGGATGAATATAACTAAAACCAAGTGATGTTAGTCTGCTCTTTAGTGTGGACTGTAATGTATCATATGCCATTGTTTTTGTCTCTTGCCTATCCAGAGTCCACAGATGCTAGTATTTACACCCCGTTGGAGTTAAGTTTGTGTATAAACCACCTTGACTGGGCTGAGAGTTTCCTTGCTAATGGTCAAACTGTGCCCCCTGATCCAAGACCTGTGGCCCCAAAGAGGAGCATTTTAATTCAGATAAGCTGCTGTTTAGGTAGCCAGGTAGGCTGCCTTGTTTAGAATGTAGTGATGTATACTCTGAAGATGGCGTTCTCCTGAGAAGGTATAGCGCATTTTAGAGCAACCTGGACTGTGGATTCTTTTGTGAAGACTCAGAATTTGCTTCATCAGACACTAAAGCCTAAATGCAGGCTCTTCTTCTGGGGCTCCAACATCCAGGTGTGCAGAGTACTCAATTTCTTCTTTTTAAAAAGTATATGTGCGTGTTCATGTATGTGCAGCTATACATGTGTGTTCAGGTGCATGTATGTGCTGTGCAGGTGCACATCTTTGGAAGCAAGGCCTCCCACTGAACTCGAAGCTCACCATTTAGACTAGACTGGCTGGTCAGTGAGGTCCAGAGATCCTCCTGTCTCTGCCTCTCCAGTTCTGGGATTGCAGGCATGTATGACCAGATCTGGTGTTTTGGGGTAGGTTCTGGATACTCACTCAACTCAGGCCCTCCTACTTGCAAGACAAGCACTTCATGCCTGAGCTGTCCTCTTGGCTTCTTAATTTCTTCATTGGGTGTTTAAGGACCTAATGAGTTTTTTCCACTACACGGAAAAGCTGAGCATCAGGAGCCTGGGAAGCCAAACAAGGCAGAATTCAGGAGAGAGAGAGCATGCAATGATACATAACGCATCTAGGGTAATTGCTGGTGGGCAGAGAGGTGTGCAGGGTGACAACTGGACTTGAAAGTTTCTTCTTGGAGCCATACCGTAGAGCTGTAGCTCTAGAGTATCGCCCCAGAAGTTGGTCCTTAATGGCATCTTTCCCAGATGGGAGGAGCAGGGAGAAGATGGAGTAGCAAGGTTAATTTGTAAATGCATTCCAGTGTCTGGTTGCCATGTGCCAAGCCCTGCCGAGAACTGCCAATCTCTTGAATCAACAGTTAACTTCCGTCTCCGCTGGCAAAGAAGTGGTTCATGTGTCATAAATTAAAAGCTGGGGGATAAGGACCTGACAGAAGGGTCTGGTGCTCTGCCTGATCTGCTTGCATTCCGTGGTCTTAGACAGATGAGACGAACGCATCTCAGCTTGCATCGCACTCAAAAGAGGCCTCACTCTGAAATTCCTGGAACCATACACTAATAGACTTAAGTATTTCACTGCTGTCAGGTTGGAAGGCTCCTGGAACATTGAGTTTAAGCTAGAACATTAAATTCAAGTCCTTCAATCTTTCAGCTATTAGAGAGGAGCTGATTACGAAAAGGAAAAGAAACACACACATACACACACACACACACACACACACACACACACACACACACACACATATATATATATTCCTTTAAAGTCTTTCCTGTGTTTGACCCATGTGCATATTCTCCCCCTCTTTAGCTCCTACCTGCATAAGACATAAGAACCCATGTATGAGCCTTTATGGATTCATTCAAACTAAGCAGGGAGAGAACAGAGAGTATTGGAATGAGGAGACCCTTTCCTTGGGAAGGACATCAGTCTCCAACTGTGCACAATCTGCTTTCCATGTCTGTCTTTAACACATAAATATATAAAACCCAGGCTGGAGAGACGGCTCGTGGTTAAATGTTCTGCCTGGTCTTCCAGAGGGTCCAGGTTGGAGTCCCACCACCCACACGGAAGCTCACTACCATCTGTAACTTCGGATCCAGGGGATCCAACACCCTTCTGACTTCTGAGGACACCAGGCTTGCATGTGGCGTGCAGACATACATTTGAACAAAGCGCCCATACACATAAAAATAAAACTAAACAAATCTTTAAAACATAAAATCGCAAGTCACAAGAATACCTGAAGGGGAGGTCCCTAGCCATTACTGTGTATCACACACATCTCAAATGACATCTTCTGTAATCATCGAAACACCCACGGAGATGAAGGATTTCAGAGACTTGTTACAGGGTTGAAGCGACCCAGCTTGTCCTCTCAAACCCATCAGAAGTTACCCAGAGACTAAATTCCGAATGCCTATGAGCCTAAAGTTTGCTGACTTTCGTTGGGTAGAAGTGAAGTATGTATTGGGAACACTGGGGTAGCTAGTTCTACTTAGGGAAGACAGAGACGAACGGGACAGGAACAGAGGGAAAAAACGATAAGAAAAATAAAAAGCCGTGTACAGTATCATCTCAGAAAAAAAAAGGAAAAAAGAAAGAAACAAAGAAAGAAAGAAGGAAGGAAGGAAAGAAAGAAGGAAGGAAGGAAAGAAAGAAACCAAAGGCTCAGCCCGCAGGAGAGACCTTCTAAATAAAAAGAAAAGCTGGAGAGATAGCTCAGCAGTTAAAAGGACTGACCTCTTTTTCAAAGGATGGGGTGCAATTCTCAGTACTCACTTGAGTTTCCAACTGCGTGTAACTCCAGTTGGGGGGATCTGACGCCCTCTTCTGGTCTACCTGGATATTGTATGCATGGTGTACACAGACATGCATGCAAGTAAAACATCCAAATAGGAAGAAGGCAAGGTTAGAGCATACAACTGAACAAGGAGGTGGGGTTATTGCATATGGATACACAAGGAGGCGGGGTTTTTAGTATACAACTGGATGAAGGGACAAGTTTAGCTAATCTAACCGCTCAGTAAGAGCGGTTTCTGTACGGGAACAGGTTTTGGCCATGAACATCAGGGGGTAGGAGTAGAACGGGCTATGGTGGTCATTTTTTTTTGCACACACTATCAACACTCACACCCAAATAAATAAAATAAAAATAAAATAAATCTTTTCAAAAATGTTTATTGGATTTAAAACATGACATAGTTGCCAAATGTTCGTGCCATAAACCATCTTGATCCACCCTCTTGCTCCCAGAAAAACCTTATTTCAAGAAAATTCATAATGGATTAGCTTTATGAAAGGGGGCTCTGTTGGTTCAAAGAGGACTCTAGCTGTCAAGGCCAGAGGTTTGAGGGTCTTGAACCTTTGGATTCCATAGAAGTGAGGCATCTAGAGTCTCAGAGCTTAGGACGATGTACAAGTCACCCAGTGATAGGATTATACCTTCTTCCTGAACTCTGAGCTCATAAAGTTCAAACATTCAAGAACTAAACAAGAAGAGAAAGAATTATTGCAGGCAGCTGTTCCCAAAGCAAGACCTTCCTGGAGCAGGGGAAACATGGGACTTTTTTTTTTTCAAGGAATCTATGTATATGTATACCGATAGGGTGATAGGCACATTCCTAGCATGCTTGATTTCAGATATACACAACTGAGTATGCTCAGCTTAAGGTCTTTAAGAAGTAAAGACAGCTTAAAAGATCGCTTGGCATGGTTAGCTTGCTTGGTAATAATGACAGTCAGATACTTCTGGGCCCACGTCTTTCTCCACAAAGGTTTTAGCCACGGCTTTAGGAAAGGACGTTTGGAGAGTGGGCTCATGTATGCGGTTGTTGTTAAGGGAACCTGCATCAGTTGATCACACAGTTAGACCACAATGAGGCTGTTCTTGTCTTTTCCCACAATCACTCAGTGTGAGCCCTCTTGAAACAGTCCTTTCTTACACCCTTCACTGAATGATTCTCCATGCTGTGATCTCTTTCAAAGCCATCAGTAATACACCCGACTTCCTCAGTCACTTGCTGGTGTTTTCTTTGGCTCTTTGTCCAGAGGGCTTTTGGTAACGACTTGACTAGAGTGGTAAGAAAATGAAGCAAAGACAGACAGATGCACGCACGTACAAAAATCATAGATCAAGTGATCTGAGCTCTCAAGATCGAGAACCCTCAACACACTGGAAGTTCAGCGATGTTTATTATATGGAGGTGAATAGGGAGGCGGGAGTATTGTCTACAGCTGAACAAGGTTGCAGGTTCTTTACCTAAGGAGGCAGGGTGTGGGGTGCACAGCTGGATCAGGAGGACAGGTTTAGCTAATCTCAGTCTTAGGAGCTGGGGTGGAGGTAGGAGACTATCGTGGACATTTTCTCCATGCTCTCAATACAAACTCTGTCCCCTGAGAGACCCTTGACATGGCCGTTCCCATGCCAATAGCACAATGCATGTTTAGAATCTGGTCTCCAGCTGGTGCTACTGTTTGGGAAGGTTGCTAGACAGAGTGGGTTACTAGATGTGAGCTCCGAGGATTTATAGTCTGGTCCCATGTCCTGCTCTCTCTTTGCTTTCTGAGCATGTATGCAAAGTGATGAGCCAGCCTCCTGCTTTCCTGCCTGTTGCATGATGGAGTATGTCCCTCTAGAATCAGGAGCCAAAACAAACCCTTTCTTCCTGAAGTTTCTTCCATCAGGATATTTTATCACAGTGACAAGAAAGTACCCATGGAAATCACTAAGGAACATTCCTCAATTTAAAAAAAAAAAAAAAAAAAGCTGTAAATATCTTTTCATACAGCTATCTCATTTTTCAGTTTCTAACCTGAAGAACAACCATGCATGTGCATGACACACATAAGCATTGATTTTTAACTATGGCAGTTTATAATAAAACAGACAAAGTAATGTCAGTCTCTGGTTGTCGAAAACTCACTAAGGGCTGGAGAGATGGATCAGTGGTTAAGAGTGCTTATTGCTCTTGCAGAGGACAAGGATTCAGTTTTCAGCACCCACATGGCAATGCATCTCTAACTCCAGTTTCAGGAGACCTGGTACCCTCTTCTGGCATCTGTGGGTACTGCACCTATGTAATGCACAGACATATATACAGACAAACACATAAAATAACAAAAAATAAATAAACCTTAGAAAATGTAGTAAATCCCCTTGTTGAGTGTCAGAGAAGCAGATAGTTTTCAGAATGTAGTTGCTGAATAAATAACAAGTGATGTACCACATGATGGTGCTTGTGTGAGTGCTACTGTACATCATGCTTGTAGGAACAAATACACAGTTGACAACTGAAGTCTAGAGGAAACATAGAATCCCCTATCAAGTTTGCTTCTAGAAGCAGAGAATAGCAGGGTCAGACATGAATTGTAAATATTTACATTTTTCTGTGTCTCTTTCTTGGTGTTTGAAATTAAAAAGAAAAATACCTAGAATTCATTGTACAATTAAGCTCGAAAGTATCATTTTCCTACCTTTGTAATGTTGGACACTAATATACTTTTATATTTCGGGACATGATTTGAAGTTATCCACAATAACAACCAAAGGGAGCATATTCTTTGTTGTTTGGTAGGCTGGCTTCATGTTTTGCTTTTGTGTCTTACAGAGGCTTACTATGTAGCATACACAGAAGCACACTAGGTAGCTTCTCACTCCTGTACTTCCTAGCTCCACTTCCCAAATGCTGGGATTAAGGATATATGCCCCATGTTTGCTGATGGTGAGCATTTTTAATACATAAAAATATTTTCCCAAATCAAACTGTGTTTGCACGTTGGGTGTTGACCATATTCTCAGTGTATAACTACGTGTCACTTTTACCATTGGACCTTTTCCCATGATTCATATTTCCTGGTTGTGTAATCACAAAACAGCTCTATTCTATTTTTTTTTTATAGTGCTGATTAGTGATAGGTTGTAAGAGCTTTGGCACCACCAATTGCCAGCTCCTTAATTTCTCCCCCAAAGCAATTACGTCTCATTTTCCCACCTACACACAAGCATGAATTTGTGACTAATTTAGAAATCATGAGGGGAACGAATCTTAAAAGCCTGTCTTTCCTGAAATAATGCACTGGCCTTGATTTACAACAGCTGAATTGTTACCATCCCTTCTGTAAATACATCGACAGAAATAGCTCAGGCCAGCTGTACCTCCTCCTGCTCTAGAGCACCAAGGCCGTCGGGTAAGTGAGACTCACACAAGGAATGAAGCCTCAGTCAAAGAGTGTAGGTCATGTTCAAGGACACATTTCCCATAGTTCTTAAGTACTTAGGGGGCTCTGATGAATACCCAACCTACATTAAAAAGTAAATAACTCATACCTCTTCCTCATTCTGAACAGCAATTTACCTATTCATTCCACAATACTTCAGAGAACCTATCATAAGCCAGGTTGTTCTGCAGCCATCACAAGGAAATATGAAGGTGATTGTAACATGATCCCTCATGCAAAGGAGGTATCTAACCTGTAGAAAGAATAAATGTACTCCATTCCTTCATTGAATAATTACTATTGAGTACTCGTAAGTGCTGGGGATCTGATGAGAGTAGAGCTCTGTGGCAATTCAGAGGGGGACAGGATCCTTTCATCTATAATAAGAAACAGGGCTTCATATAAGCGAAATTTGTGCTCTGTTAGCCCTGTATCTTAATGGGTAAAGATGTAGAGAGTAGAAGGGTGGAGTTTCAGGACAAGAGGCCTATAGGAATGTTGCAGTTTGCCAATCAATCTCTACTCAAATCGTCCTGGTGGTGGTGGTACACATTGCTCACTGCCCATCCCAATGTTCTGGGTTCTCAAGTGAAACACACACACACACACACACACACACACACACACACACACACACACACA
>JANHMN010000015.1:26976279-27049398 GCA_030674055.1 Rhabdomys pumilio
ACACACACACACACACACACACACACACACACACACACACACACACAGCCTTATATTTTAATATGCCTTAAACAGCTCAATGAATGGCTGGGCCACTCCCAATCTCAATGTAGCTAATACCTCCCCCTCTGATATTTCTGAGTTATAACTTACTGAAATCACTATTCCATCTTTGTTGCTCTAGATCCAGTTGGGGGTGGTGGCTAGGGCAGCTCTTCCCTGGCTCTTACAGGATTGTTATGCTTTCTCTTCTGTACCTTTCAGGCTTGGTCCTTACTCCTTTCCTTACATGTCTGCTATGTCTTCCTCTCTCCCTCAGTCCCTTGCCCTGGAATCCTAAGGTCATGCCTCTGTCTTCCTGCCTAGTCATTAGTTATAACCCCAGTGGCAATGTCTTGAGCAAGCCTTCTGACGGGAGGTGTTTGATCTCCTGACAGGTAAAATCATGATCACAGGTAGTTTTGACATTTTGTTGGGGTCCTTTACATTTCTTATGTCTAAGTGGCTCATTATTACCCTGAAGAATACTGGCAGTGGGGGGTGGGGAGGGTAGAGAGATAGTTCAGTAGTTACAAGCATTGGCTGCTGTTCCAGAGGACTTGGTTCAATTCCCAGCAACTACATGGTAGCTGAAAACTATCTGTAACTCCAATTCCTGAGGATCAAGTACTCTCTTCTGATGCTTTTTTGAATACCAGGCACACACGTAATGCAAAGACATACATGTAGATAAAACACCCTTTCACATAAAAATACAGTTTTTTAAACACTTAAGACCAAACTAACTAAAACCTAGTGTTGGAATTAAGCACAAATAACTTCCACCCACAGGACAATCATTCCTTGACTTTGGGCAAATCACCTAATATAGCCTCGATCGCTACATTAGTAAGGTCAAAAACTTGAAGAGAGTAATGACATCCTGATTTAAAGGCGTCTCAGAATCTCCTGAGTACCTCCTGGGTTAATGCACAATGGTACTTTACTCACCAGCCAGCACATGCAAAAAAAAATTTTTAAGTATTATAATAATGTTTAAAGTCAGTATTTGGGGTGGGGGATGCAACCAGTTTGATGTAACACAAAATATAACAAAATCCCGGAGTTGAGTTTTAAAAGCCAGGCGAGCAGGGTGGCAGCTTTGTGCTGGCTCCATCCTTAGGAGGCACATTTGTGGCTGCTTTCATTGTCTCTGCACAGTTCTGTTTCTCTTTTGAGCAACTAATTTCTAAATCCCTTCCAACTCCTAAATTGCCACTAACATAATTGCTTTATTAATGTCATCTGCTCTTTTATGACCCTTCCTTTTAATGACAGGAAGCTCCCCACCAAAGCAGAAAAAGACAGGAAGACCCTGCCCCTCCCCAAACCAGGAAATCTGTGTTTTGTCCTTGTCTTCAAATAATTGGCCAGCAGCATTAAAAATTAATCTCTTGAGGAGCAAATCATATTTTCAGTCCCTTGACATTTTTTTTCTCTCTCACACAGTTAAAAAGAACCTCCTAAGATGTCTTTTCAAGTCCTTGTCCATCCTATTTTTCTCTAATAATATGCACCTGGATCCTGAATTAATTCATGGAATACTGCCATGTCTCATGTAAACTTTTATTTACTCAAGGTGGAAAATGACAAATTGGTGACGTACTCCAAACCATTCCAAGCTTTTTTGAAGCTGAGGCTTAATGTATATTGAATTCATACATTTACTCTAGAACACAAGCTCAGGTATAATTGAAATCTGGGGGAAAGTAGTTCATTTGTCTCAACGTGATGCCCTTCCCAGTGCCTGAACACTTCCATTTCTCAAGTGTAGTCAACGCTTTCTTTATATAAAGAATGTTTATCTCTTAATATCTATTCTGTTTGGATGCAGGAGAATTGTACCTGATATTTTGCTGAAGCTGCTCGATTGAGGGTACACAGATTTGATTTATGGCCTGGCAGAGCTGAGCTTGTGGTGATGGCTGCAGGTGCTACATTATGCTTACCTGTATGCAACCAGAATCACAATCACAGAACAGCTTTTGTCATGGAGAATGGGAGAGCTGCAACTGATTCTAAGTTCCCACAGTTAATGTTAAAAAAAAAAAAAATGCTTTTCAGCCTTGTGATCTTGACTTTAACCTTCGTCTATTTCATCTGAAACCTTGTCTAGTAGAAGATACTCCTTTTCTGTTACCGTCTCCCTTTCCTTATACCTCACGATGGCCTTGAAGTCCCTATTGTATTCAGGATGGCCTTGAACTTCTGACCTTTATGTCTCTACCTCCTGATCGCTGGGATTACAGCCTTGTGCTACCATGCCCAGTTTTATGTAGTGCTGGAAATTGCTAGACTTGGCTAACTGAGCTACAGTCCCAGTCCTTATTTTTCTTCTAGGAAAAAAAAAATACTCTCATGTTTCTTGAGAGTATTTTATTTATCAGTTACATTTTTTAAATGGTTTTAGTGATCTTACTACTGACTACATTTGCTAGCTTATTTTGTTTCCTCTTCTTCATTTGTGTTAAATGCGAAAATACATGAACAAATTCCACACTAATGTACAGTCTTCTGCCAAAGCAAGACCCTCTTTCCTTTGATCATCTGTGTGCAAGGGCTTTGTAGTCACCACATAAGAGTCCCTGCTCTGGACTCAACTGAATCCCTCAGTTAAGGGGACATTAATCTTTGATGTTCTTTCTCATATTTGTATGTATATTTTTAAAAATATATTTATTTTGTTTTATTTGTACATCACGGGACTGTCTAATACCTGAAAATGCCAGAAAATGTGATTTGATCTCCTGGGACTAGAATTACAGACAGTTGTGAGCCACCATGTGTGTTCTGGAGATTGAACTCACGTTCTCTAAAAGAGCAGCTGGTGCTCATAACTACTGAGCCATCTCTGAAGCCTTAGTTTGTATCTTGACCGTGAATTCCAAACATAACCAGTTTCTTTTACATTATGTCTAAGGAGACACCACAAGAATCAAACATAAAGCAGTTGGGTAGACTCTGCCAGGAACACCAAGCTCACAGTATTTATCTGCATTCAGCTACTTGTCAAAGGCCTGTGTCAGTATGGCAATGTAGAACTCCAGGCCTGGAGAGGACAGGGTTGTATCTGCCCTGAAGTCCTCTCTGATGTACACTTTTCTCTGCATCAGCACCAAAAGTGAGCTGGCCTCCCTTTGGGCTAATCCATGAACAAGCTCCATCTTGTCCCTGCACAAGCTCCATCTCCAGGCAGGTGAGACTTCAGAAATCTCCCTCTCTCCTTGGGTCTGAATTCTCCTCCCTGCAGCTCATTCCTGGTCCATGTTTGTCCTCTGGAGCATCTTGGAATAAGGTTTCCTTCATCCTTCACATGGCAAGTGCTTCCTAAATTCTTCAAATGAATCAAAGAGAAACGGCTTTCAACTAACTCCACACGTAGCACATTAAAATTCAGATTTGACAATGCTAACCCTCTACTGCTCCTATTCATCACAAATGAATGTGACAAAGGGGGAGTCATATCTCCTCTTTTTCAAGAACTTCCAGATTCGTGTGAAAAATGCTTGTTTTTGGACTCAGTGGGGGAACTCAGTAATTACTTAACTCAGCTCTCACTTGTCAGTTAGTAGCACAAGTCTAGCAGCCTAAAATGCGGTCACAGTCACAGGATACTAGTCATTAGAATTCTGGGAGTAAGGCTGTAGCTTACCACTCTTTTCTTGCCTATTCTCAGAAGATATACTGTAACTACTGAAAACTGTTTTTACATATATATATATGTTAACTGTGTGTGTGCGTATAATTCTTTCTTATCTCAGTTTTCTGAAACTATTCTCTACTAAGCCAACTTTTAGTAGCATACGTTAGAACTTACTTTTTTAAATAAAATGTTTTAGATGTATTTATTTTTATTTTATGTATTTGACTGGTTTTTGCCTGCATGTGTCAGTGTACCATGTTTGTACAGTGCCTGCAGAGACCAGAAGAGGGTATCAGATTCCATGGAACTGGAGTTTCAAATGGTTGTGAGCCTGCTGTGAAGGTGCTTGGAATCACTGCTCCTCTCCCCACTAGTCCTCTAAAAGATCAAGTACTTTCAACGGCTGCGCAAACTCTGCAATCTCAGGACCTGCTCTTAGCAATCCATTTATTCTAAAATATTTCAAAGCTTATATCCCCCAAATTCCATTCAAACCAGGATTAGGGAGATAACTCAATACAAAAAGTGTTTGCCACAAAACAATGAGGACCTGAGTTTGGACCCCCTAGTAACCCACATAAAAACCCAGAAGCAGTGGTCTATGTCTGTACAACCCACTTTGGTGAAGCAGAGACAAGTAGATCTTGAAGGTTATTGGCCAGCCGACCTAGCCCAATTGAAGAGCTCCAATCTTAGTGAGAGGCTTCGTCAAAAAATAAGATAGAGATAAGAAGACAAATGATATCTACCTCTCACATTCTCGCACATGAGTGCATAACTATGCATATGTATCCGCACACACATGTGTGTATACACCCACGTGAACCATAACACAAAAAATTAAATTAAAATTCCACAAAGTAACAGTAAGGAAAAAATATAACCAACCATCTTAAAATCTTCCCTCTCATTTCTCCAGACTATCAGGTCTTTAGTGACTCCACATGCTTCTGGGACCAGGAGCACACAGAATGATCCTACTTCTCTGCTTCTTCATTGTCCCCCAGAAACTGATCTTCATATAAACTCAATATTCAGGCAGAGAGTCGATATTTGACCTTCCCCCAGCGTGATACATTTTGCTTGTTTCTTGTTGTGATAAAGTATCCTGACAAAAGCAACTCAAGATGCAAAGACCATTCCAGAAAACCATAAACCAATCAAAATGGAGAGCTGTGGACCCCAATCCCAACTGATACATCTACAACACAACTCCTGCATAAGGCTCAGGGTTCATTTAGAAAGATGAGGCAGAAAGATTGTTGGGATCCAGAGGAACAGTGGGTTTGCCTTGAGATTATCGAGTTAGCCATGAGATTATCGAGTTAGCCATGAGATTGTTGAGTTTGTCATGGGACTGTAGAGTTTGTCATGGGACTGTAGAATTTGTCATGGGACTGTAGAGTTTGCCATGAGACTGTAGAGTGTGACATGATACTGTATCTGCTAAAAGTTCAGAGATGCTACATCCATGAAGTCTCATCAACATGGCTGCCTAATCATGACCTGAACAAGAATGAGCGACAGATGTGGTGACATAAAGACAGTAAGCCCATCAGGTTTCATCCCTAGACAAAAACTACAGCCAACTAAATCGTTGAACATGCCAATTGGTTACCCAATACCACATGGTCAGCCTGGAAAACATATACATGCAAGTAACATTGTATTGGCTGAGCTAATTGTATTTATGTGTTTAGCAATGTATATCAACAGTTAAAAAGATACCATGAATTTGAAAGAGATCAAGAGGAGGTTTTGGAGGGAGGAAAGAGATGGAGGAAATGTGGTTATATTATCTCAAAAAATGTTTTAATTATAGTTTTAAAAAGCAATTTAAGAGAGACAAGGATGTTTTTGGCTTACAGTTCCAGGGAACTGTGGAAAGCAAGATGTGTCAGCAGGCAGAGAAAATGATTCAGAATAAGGAAGGAATCTGGAATCTGAAAACAGAGGTGAAGAGGAAGTGAGGCCAGGCTATAAACCCTCAAGATTTGCCCCTGCTGACCCATCTCCTCCTGGAAGGTTCCAAACCTTGCCAAACTGTGTCATTGGCACAGTACAAACACATTAGCCTATGAGGAATATCTTATATTCCAACCACATGTAATAAACATACAAACACCCAGCAGTTTCAATCCAACGCGGGGCATGTGTAACCAACTAGTACTTTGAACATGGCTGTGAATAGGGCTTTGCGATAAGTATGCTATGGTAGACACAATATAATGACACATGAGTGGGCTGGATGGGCAAGCAAGAAGTTTTCCCAGCGATAACTTCGCCAAGATGTCCAGTGATAGGCAAAGGTTGGATGATGAGAGCCCCAGCACCAGCAGTGGCAGTTCAGAATCAGACCAGTGAGATCCTGCCACTCCAGAGCCTGAGGAATAGGAAGAAAGAAAACCTCCTACCACCCAGCAGAAGAAAAACATCAAACTCTCTAGCAAAATGACCGCTAAGTTACCCACTAGTGCTAAAAGAATTCAGAAGGAGCTAGCTGAGATCACCCAGGGCTGGACCTAAAGGAGATAACGTTTATGAATGGATGTCAACTCTACTTGGTCCACCAGGTTTTGTATATGAAGGTGGTGGGTTTTGTTTCTGGATATCACATTTTCTTCAGATTATCCATTTACGCCACCAAAGGTTACCTTCTGTACCAGAATCTATCACTGCAATATCAACAGTCAGTGAGTCGTCTGCCTGGATATTCTGAAAGACAACAGGAGTCCTGCTTTGACTATTTCAAAGGTTCTGCTCTCTATTTGTTCCCTTTTGACAGATTGCAAACCTGTGGATTCTCTGTCGGAAGCATAGGCACTCAGTATTTGACCAACAGAACAGAACCTGACAGGATAGCCAGACAGTGGACCAAGAGATACGCAACATAATTCACATAATTTGTATGCATTGTGAAGGAACAGAAGGCCTCTTCCCACTGTATTGTGGATCTTTATAGCCTTTACAATATGGACTTGTGTGTATATGTTATACTGATTCTGCTCTTGCCTTCATCCTCTGGAGACTGGGAAACTCCCCCAAAAGGTAAATGCTACCAAGAGTAGTACTTTGTAGCTGTGAGTTAGTCATGTTTAAAATGCCTTACTTGCAAGTCTTGCTTCTTTGGGACATCAAAATGTATTATGTGATGTACTGAGGCTACTGGTCCTGAAGTTTACCAAATATTATAGTGCATTTTAGCCTCATTCATTATCTGTATAAAGTTATAGAAGTAGCTATAGATAACTAGGAATTAAGCCCAGATCTATTTCCGAGCATGTGGTTCATGTCGTGGTGAAAAAATGTGTTAACCTTTGTCAGTTTGTAATGAGAGGATTCCCTTCTACCCTTTGTAGCTCAGAGAGCACTGATGCATCATCTCAAACACAATAAATATGCCCCTGAAGGCATAGTTTCTTGTCGTAATGTTGAAAGTCTTGTCAGAAGGTGTGTCTGAGATGATTGTTGCTGACATAAAGATGTGGCTATGAAGATTAATTATTGAGGACTAGCACAAATGAATGAATTATTAAGTTGAAAACGTTTTTAAAAAAAGAATGCTGCGGTAATTGCAACCACTGTATTTAAAACAGTTGCACTCTCTTGCATTGCTGCGCTTGAGAATTTAAAATAATAGGAAAGAAACAAAAGGACGGTGTGTGGCCACTGCTTTCCACATACTCGATTGCTAATAACCATGTTGCAACATCATTGCTCCTGCAAGAAAGAACTGTGACTGTAAATAAAGGGTGTGCTTTACTTCCAAACAGTATACGGACCTCTTTCTCCTTAAAGGTGAACATTATTTCTTATAGGTGAAGATTAAAAATGAAAAGTCTGCTGCTCGGAGAAAACAGCTAGCATGAGCTCAGCATGCTTGTCCAGTTTTTATTTCCTTGCATATACATGTTAATAATTGCGAAACCTACATAGAACTATTGTCCATTAAGCAGTGTGTTCTATTTCCATGTCATTCACTTGTCTTCAGAATCCTGACTGTCTTTTCTCTTGTGTAAATGCTTCATTATTTATGCGGCACATTCTTTGAGAAATTTATTTTTTCATAGTCTTGTTTCCTATTGTGTAAGACAAGGTCACTATTCCTGTGCCTTGTCCTTCCCAAACTAAAAACAACAGAGGGAGAAAGAGAGAAAGAGAGAAAGAGAGAGAGAGACAGAGACAGAGAGACAGAGACAGAGACAGAGACAGAGAGACACACAGAGAGAGACAGAGACAAAGAGACAGAGAGGACATCCTGTATCTGACATAGTTTCTTAGGAGGATTATACAATAGTTCTTGAAAAAAATTGACAACATAAACTAAAATGTGTGTCACTCGCTGTTGCTGGGGGAAAAAAGCTGACTCTCAAAATTATATGCCCTCAAATTGCAAGTGATAAGAAAGGAGAAATGTTAAGGTGAGAGAGAGAGGAGAGAAAGTTTCCTGATGTCCCCAACATCCTCAGCGACTGCAAGAAAGTGGGTAAATAACACAAAGGCTAACTGCAGGGTGGCCTAGTTTCTACAAGGCAAAATAAACAAGTTTGTCTACTGTTAGAACAAATACTAGGAACTGATGGCAAGTAAAAGACACACACTTGACACCCTCCTCTGGCCTCTGCATGAACACACACACACACACACACACCACATACTGGCGAAATTGGGAGAATGGATAAAACTGGAAAGCATGGGAGACATATAGTTTGGATAAAAACAATTATAAAGGAAAATGTAGATGAAAAGCTATGGAGACAAAATTGGCAGACCATAGCTGCCAGTGGGAGATAAGGGGTAAGAAACAAGAGTCTAGGGACACACCAGGTGCCTGGAGGACAGGGATTCATGGAAGAAAGATGCTAGAAGCCAATTTATGTCTACAGAGAGCACAAGGCCTGTTGCCAATATGAGTCACCTTGATAGAGATGCCAAGCAAGTCACCAGTCACAGGGACCTGGAGGTTTCTGAGATTTTTTTTGGTGCACCTTCACAGAGTCTCTCCTGAGGTGAAAGAGGTTGTTGAGGTGGTTCTGGGAAATATCCCAGATACAGAAAAGCAGAAGGTGAAAGACAGTTGGTCGGGGAATGTTAACATTTGACATATCAGTGTTCATAAAGTATGAGAAGACAGGGGAAACAAGTTCGGTCTCTTCTTGGCTCATAAAATCTTATCAGATAGTTGCTGGAAGTGCATCATAGATGATGACAATGGGGAAGCCAGCCCAGCCTTCGTAGGTGTGGGTGTCCAGTTCCATGGACAAAGACAGCAGCTCCAGACTCTGGTATCAAAAGGGCTGGAGAAGTGAAGAGCACAGAACTGAGCCATAGTGTTTGTCTGGCAGACACCTGGGGCAATTCAGTTGGCAGTTCCTTGTCTAAATTGTGCTGATTTACATTATAAACAGCTGTGAGCTCTTTGTTCCCCAGACCAGTCAAACTGGTTTGTGATAGAGAATGGTTTAAATCTGTGAGACCAGGAAGTCTTGCCCATCTCTCTCAAATGAGCGTTTCATCTCTAAGGTAAACTCTGTATAGAAACTGCCCTTCACGGCTTCTCCCCATGATCTCAAACTGACATCTCTGTTCATCTTTCCACTGGTGACAGTCTCTCTTCTGTCTGCTTCAACAGAGTATTATGCCACCTAACTAGAATCACTCAAAACTGAGACTTAGAAGGGATGAAAACAGTAATTTTTTTTAAATAAAAGTCTCCATCATCAAAATACATTGTATAAATGAACTTTTTCAAAGAATAAACAAATGTTATTTATAAAGTCTCTGTCATATCTATAATAAAGATAGATAGATGATAGATAAAATAGGCAATAGGAAGACAGATAAGATTGATAGATGACAAACGTATGGATGTATAGATAATAGATGATAGATAAGATAGGTGATAGGAAAATACATATAGATATATAGATATAGACATAGATATACATACATATATACGATAGATGAATGGGTAGATAAATGATAGAGAAATGGATAGATAAATACATAGATAGATAGATAGATAGATAGATAGATAGATAGATAATGGATAGAGAGATAAATGATAGGTGGATACATAGATAGGTAGGTAGGTAGATAGATATATAGATAAATACTAACTGTAGAAAAGACCGGGCACTAACTAAGAACAGGGTCTTGGAGTAAACCTGGAAACAGTGACATCATGACACAAGGCACTATATAGACAGTAGTGAGGGTTACAGCAGCAGATGCACACTCTGTCCAGATAGAAGACTGAACTTTAAATGCTTGAGTTTGTGCTAAGTAAGCAATGAGAATCAAACAAGTCAAGCCATGCTCAGCAGCTCTAAGAAAAGCACTTGCATGAATTTCTTACAGGAACATGGGTGGCGCTTGAGATGAGAGGTGTAGAAGTTGAGACTGTATAAGCTGGAAATAATTCATGATTTTCCTTGGACTCAGAGACATAGCCAGGCAGGGTCCAGTTACTGAGGAGTGCCACACCCCACTATACAGGATTTGTGGTACATACTAAGACATGAAAAGACAGTAATGAATGTCAGACAAAAGGATGACAAAATAATTTGTTTATAATTTTATTAATTATATATTAACTCTATATTTCCATAAAATAAATGATTTAAAACATTAGCTGCTACATTCTGATTACAGTTTTTATAATGTTTCAAAATTATTTTATAAGAAATTGTTTATTTTACTAGCAAAAATAAAAAAGTTAACGGTCTAGAGAGATGGGTCAGAGGTTAGGAAATTATTTAGTTGTTGCAGAGGGCACAGGTTTGGATCACAGCACTGACATGGAAATAATAAATCAACCATTAACTCCAGTTCCAATGCCTCGACTGACCTCTAAAGACCCAAGGCATGTCCGTGGTGTACACGCATGCCCAAAGGCACAACACTCAAGACACAAAAACCGAAAATGAAATAAACAAATAATCGTGTTTTAAAAATCGATTGAAAAGTGACTTGTTTTACAGTAATTTGTCAAGGCAAACATTCATGGCTTGTGCTTATACAAGAAAGAAGGAAAGAAGAAGGAAGAAACCACACAGGGAGCGCCATGAAAATGACAACCAGAGATGCCCCTGCCTGTCATGATAGAATCTGAGGCAATCAGGAGGTTATACTATTGTATCAAGTCATGTTGGAAAAGCATCAGGTTGTCTCTGTTGATGTAGTTATAATGAAGCTATAAGAGAAAGAAAGGAAGAGCCAACTGTTGCCCTACAACCATTGGTCCATGAGGAAACAACCACCTCAGGAAGTACAGTAGGGTGGCCTTCTCAGTTGCCAAGGTGTCTGCTGCTCCCTACTGTAAAACAAGTCTGGCGCTGGTTTTGCTTCTTCTAAGACAGAGAACAAAACAGTTAACAGTGCAGCCGAGAAGGTTCATAGCCCGAGTTCGAACCCACAAGCCCCCTCTAAAACAGCCATGGAAAAGGCTTGAACTGCTCACGGGTCACTATCTGTGATAGCTAGTTTTGACTGTCAACTTGATACCATGTAGAAGCATGTGGGAGGGGAATCTCGAGGAAGAATCTGGATTGGGTTGGCCAGTGGGCGTGCCTGCCAGGGATTTTCTTCGTTGGGAAGCCCCACCCTGAAAGCAGCTGCACAGTTTCCCGGACTGGTCCTGAGCTGATTGAAAATTGGGGAGCCAGCTGAGCACTCAGTTAGTGTGCAGTCACTAATTCCTGCTTTCTGTTCTTCAACAGGAGTATGGAATGACTAGATGTTTCAAATCCCTGTATCTTGACTTCCCTGTAGCGGAAGTTGCACCACCACCCCTCCCCGGAGCTATCTTAGGATCCTCAAATGAAAGACACGCGCGCGCACGCGCGCGCGCGCGCACACACACACACACACACACACACACACACACACACTAGCTTATTTTTAAACTTGCTCAGCTACCTCAAATGCTGGGCACTCCTAAACCTCCCCTGTTACCCCAGCTTCTTTCAGGGAAGTGACCAGTGACCACCTACCCAAAATCTCACATGGCTGATTGGCTTTACCTCTTTCATCCCAGAGTTCTGGAGATTGTCTGTCTTCTCCCCTCTGCATCTTAGCCTGCACAACTCTAAGAGTTCCCCCCTTGCCCAGCCATTGGTGGCTGACATCTTTATTGATCGCTCAAAAACCAGTTGGGGACAAGGACCTTTAGCATTTGGACATACAGATTTCCGATTGAATCAAAGCATTAGAACCAATCTCTAATATTTCCCTGTAGAGATGACCTCGAACTGGAAACTATGAACCAAATAAACCCTTTCCCATCAAGTTACTTTTGCCTGTTGCCTGCTGGGTATGTTGTCACAGCAACAGGAAACCAAAATCAAAAAGCTAAGACACCTCTAATACAGCGCACTTCTGGTGGTAAGCAAGACACCAATCATTTATTTAACATTTTATTTATTACTCTGTGTGTGTGTGTGTGTGTGTGTGTGTGTGTGTGTGCCTCAGCACATGTGGAAGTCTCTATACTGAGCTAGTCATGTGATGGGCAATGCCAGGTGTATGCAAATTAGCATGTGGGTGTCTGTCTCCGATTGGGAAAGCAAGCCATGCAGGTACTGAAGCAAGCCTATGCACAAGACAGGTGCTTAGAGACCAGTCTTCTCCTTCTCATGTATATGCCAGACCGGAAGAACTAAATAGAGGGTGGGATCAAGTAACATCGACATCACAATAATATGAGCAACATCTCATAGTGTAGTCATAAAAGATAATTTTAAAAGGAACCAGCTAAGTAGGCACTATATAGTGTTTTTTTCTGTAAGTCCAGAAAAAAACAGGTAATAGCTTCTCAGCATTCTACAGTGGTCTGGCCTCTGTAGATGCTGTGTCAACACATATCATCGTTCAGAGGATATCCACTGTTTCTACTGAAATTCTTACTACTAATGACATGTGTATCATCACTGATATCTTTATATTATCTCCTTTTTCATTTATTTAACATTTTATTTATTACTCTGTGTGTGTGTGTGCGCGTGTGTATGCGTGTGCGCGTGCGCGTGCGTGTGCTTCTGCACATGCAGAGGTCTCTACAGAGGACTAGGAGATGGCTATCTTGTTACTCTTGACAATGCAATAGAAATCCAAACAGAAGTTCTCCCTGGGCCACCCCAGTAGACTGAGTGCTAGAACACAATCCCTGAATTAAACTATGTGATCTCCAGCAGCCCTCCTAGTGGCGTTTTAAAGGCACATTGTCTTTGTGAGACTGTAGATGAGCCCCTACCAACACCCATAACAGGACAGCAACTCAACACTGGGTTCTAAAAGCCAGCAAAGCATTACTGAATGGGCTCTGATTCAGGAGAACATGTATTTAAAAAAAAAAAAAAAAGTACAGAGAATCCTGCCTGTAACTGTGTTGTTTATTAATAGGAGTTAAAGGTTATTAGCTATGACACTGAAAGCAATTAACACTATTATTGCAGAAACAATGATCTATGCTCATCTGGGGCGATCGCTTCTAAATTCCACCCTACACTGTTGTGACATGCGCGGCTTTTGACCCGCTCATTTTAGCAAAACATTGAAAAGATTAAGCAAGCGTGCCTATGCCGTGACAGGCTGGACTTGATTCCTCCAATCCTGAGTCAGCCTTTGTGCCCAGATACCCAGTAGGGATTTTTCTATTATACTATGTTGCGGTCAAGATCAAAAGGGAAGAGTTGGGCTCAGGGTCACGTGGGTGTCACCACAGGTACTGGACTGCGCTTAGGGCCCGCCAGGTGTACCCGCCCAGTGGCGTCTCTTCCGCTTAGGACCCTTCACCCCACCAGACACTGGAGTAGAGAGAGGTGGGAGACAGGAAGGTCATCCTGACCCCAGCCTCTGGCACGTCCGGGCGCAGCGATCGCAAGGGACAGATAGAGCGGCCACACGGCTTGGGCTCCGCCGCGCGCCCGCGCCGCACCGAGCCGACTCCGAGGCGCCGCCGGCTTGTGGTCCTTGCCTTGGGAGAGGTGAGGGCGGGTCCAGGCGGCGGGGACAGCGCTGGGTGGAGGTCGCAGGATGTCACAGCTGCTGTCACTCTGACACCCAAGCCGTGCGGCTCGGCAGAAGATCCCCACGCGAGCCTGGGTGCGCGCGGCCTCACGGCTGCATTCCAACTTCTCGACGGAGCCGCGCTCCAGCCCGGGCGCGCGCTTTCGTCTTGCGCGCGCTCCCGCTCACCCTCCCCAGACCCCCTCCCTCACTCCACTCCTCTCCCTTTCATTCTCACGCTCCTAGGCCGACCGGTGGAAGTTGCATCCTGGACAGCCCGGGCTGCGACTGCTGAAGAGCTCCGAGCCAGTGCCCGGCCGAGCCTCCCGCCTGGATCCCGGGCAGAAACCGCCCAAAACCTGGTGCTGACCTTCGTCTGCACCGCTCTATGGAGTCTCTGCTGCTCTAGTTGCAGTCGCTCTGCACCCCCAGGACTGCCAGGGCGCCCGGGATCTGCAAGCCTCGGTGAGTTCCTGGTCTTCCTGGCCATCCTTGTTAAGGTGGGAGAACCTGTTTACCCTGCAAACTTGAGGCGTGACCAAAGCAGAGCAGCTTGCCTTGCAGGACTTACTTCAGATGGCTGGAAGGATAAACAGGCTCTCAGAGTCCAAGGCGACAAGCTCAGAGGTATAAAGGTGAAGATGAGTTCTTGTTTCTGGTCGCACGTGTATCTTCCCCTTTAAAAGCCGTGACTTGGGAAATGGTTTTCTACCCAGCAGGAGGCGGGAACTAAGATAACTCAGCAGCTTGAAAGTTTCCGAAGCTGAGGATGAAAATACAGTTTATTGGAAGGAAAGTCAAAATGGGATTGTGGGATCTATACAATGATAGGTGCCTCTTGTGTGCACCTGTTTGCACTAACTTGAGCTCTTTGTCATAAATAACATGTAGAAAGAGACAAGGGTGCAAACAACTCTGAACCTGGCCTTTCTTTGTGTATTAGCTGGTGTGCATGAAATCTTTAAAATGCACTTAGGAAATTTCGTGCAGGAAAAGGTTACACTAGATTCCTGTCGCTTGGAGATTAAGGTTATTCCCAACACACCAGCAAGGGTTGGCATTTAACACTTTTTCTCCCCAGATAAAAGCACTGTTATTCCCACGGCTCATTAAGGTATCTATTCTTTCTGCTTCCTGGGGGGTGGGGGTGGGGTTGAAATCAGTGATTAATTTGTATTGAAGTTTAGTGAAGGGAAGGGAAAGTTGTAGGATTTTTTCAGAGGTCAAGACCCCTGCCAGCCTGCTAGGGCAGTGACAGCTCTGGCAGTGTGATCCATCAGTGCCTTAGGGACACTTGGGGGTGTCTCTGGAGGTGAAGATCTCTGGGGAGGAATGGCCAAGAGCCACTGGCTGACTGTGTGTGGTGTATTTAAAAGGAGACTGTGACATGTTGCAAAGCATCTCATCACTAAGAAAACCATTCCAGAGAACTGCTGCTTTGTTGGTGCCACATTTGAAAAAAAAAAGACTCTATGCTCCTTTCCTCACTGAGAAGAAAGCCTGCCTCTAGACAGATCTGGTTGCTCTAATGATTCTCTTTGAACATAGTTTGTCCTTTGGTATATGTCTTAGTATACCTAAGGCAATTCAGGTATTCTAGTGTTTCCCCTTGCCAAAGGGATGGTGACATTGAAAATGCTTGGTCTGCATAGTTAAGAACTTAACCTGCTTTTAAATGTAGGAGCTAGGTAGCAGTGGATTCCCAGGAAACCTCAAACCTCCATTTTGTGTGTTTGTGTGTTTGTTTGTTTGTTTATAAAGCCAACTCATACTGATGTTTGGTGGACTGTAAACAAGAAGTACTAACTGGGCTTAGTTCTGAAGGGTCAGGGTGTCTGCTTCTTTAAGACTTGGGCTACGTGTGTCTATCTGACTATCAAAACTGTCACTGCTTTGAAGAAGCCATGGCTGGCAGTACACAGCTTCTTGACATTGAGAGAAAAGTCCCTGGCGACGCTCTGGCTGAAATTCTTAAACAGGATCTGAGGAAAAGATATCATTGAAAAGAGCCTATGACGTGACCAATTGTTGCGATTCGTCGTCGATGCCGATGGCCATCTTGTACGATCCTGTTCTCACTCTTACACAAAGAGGATGTGTTCTAGATACAGTGGCATGGAAGTGTGACGAAAACTGTGGACTGTGAGAAGAGACTGGGGGACTAAAGCCAAAGTGAGCGCAACTCATAATTTGATCCCCAAGGAACCTGACAGAGTAGTGAAGCTAAGGGGCCAGTTGAGTGTCCCTTAACTTTTGTGACTCACTTCTCCAGAGAGCCTGAGAGAGAAGTTTACTTAAGGACCTTTGATAAAAGGTTCTCAAAGTGGGAGAATGTTATTCGTCCGGGGAACTTCTAAACCAAAGACACCAAAGAAGCAAGCAAAGAAAGCATTTTTTGAGTTATAACCAGGTCTCCTAAAGTGAAGCCCAGCTTGAGCCTGAGTGACGGGGGCGGGGTGGGGGGGGGGGGGGGGGGCGGGGGAGGACATAATGATTTCTCTGAAGGTGATTGTGGGGAGTGGGTGAATGGTGGTTATAAAATGCTTACTTTACTGTTAGCAGAGATGAGCAGTAACAAAGAGTGGGTAGAGACACTGGGGAGATGGTTTGGTGATGAATAGTACTCATTGCTCTTTCAGAGAACCAAGAGGTCAAATCCCAGCATGGGGACATCAGGCAGCCATAAATGCTTGTAATTCCAGGTGTCCAAGGGATTAGACACCTCCTTCTGGTCTCTCTGGGCACTTGTACACACACACACACACACACACACACACACACACACACACACATGGCACAGGGCTGGGGAGACAGACAGATAGACACTGGGTAGAAACAGAAGTGAATTGAGTGTATCAACATAGTGACACGCCCTGCGGTTGCACAGAGGATTTACTGCATTGTTGACTGAAGTGAAGATTTGCCTGCAGAAAGAATTCCCAAGTCAGCCCATCAAGATACAGGAAGGAAGAACATTTAATGGAAACTGAACACTACCTGTCCAAAAATCAGGGCTGGGAGGACAGAGCACAGGCATCTTTGACAGGAGCTGTGTGAAGGAGGCAGAAACAGTAGAGCTGACCTGGGAGAAATGTGGTTCTTTTATATAATATTAAATGTGGTTCTTTTATATAATATTAGCAGAAATTTTGTTATATGTGACAGTCTTGCCTTGAGATTGTTTTATTCGGATACACTATTAAACTGTAAAAGGGAATTTGCAATGTTTAAGCTAATCTGAAATGAAACAATATTTATCATAATTCATCTGCCAGTGCTTTGTACTACAGGTCTGACCTTAAGATCCTGTAGGGCTGGAAGCATAACTCAGTAATCAAGTAAAGCCCTTAGTCTACCCTGTTGTAGAAATTTAATCCAGACACTAGATTTCTACCAGACCTTTGACCATTTAGTTCCCAGATAAAAGACACACACAACCTTTATATTTACATCACAAGAGCCTTAAACATCACAAGAGATGGGCAGATACCTACCCTCTATGCTATTAGGATCTACTTTCTTTTCAATAACCCTGAGTTATCACTCACTGTGTTTCCTCTGAGCTGCTCTTAACTCCAATTGGCCAGCCCTCCCAGCAATGCTCTTTTCTGGCTCACCTAACTCCTGGTAGCTTCTCTTCTCCTCCTGCACCTTCTCCCTCTCAAGATTCTTCTCTGACTCCAGACCCAGGAAACCTAAACCCCACTCATGTCTCTTCTGCCCAGCTATTGACTGTTGGCATCTTTATTTACCAATCAGAAATACCTTAGGGACAGGGTCACATAGCATCTCTTGGGTCTACACGAATATGCCAGATCTTGGGGGTTCACATTTAGCATTACAATAGACAGCAAGACCAAGCCTCATACCTCCAGCACCATCTTCCAATGCTAAACAAGGTTTAGATTAATCTTCCTTTTATATATACGTATATATTTTTTCCTGTTGGCCGCACAGACATTTTATTTGAATCTGGGGATCCATTAAGGACATGTAGGGCATGATTCATTTCATTTGAATCTGGGGATCCATTAAGGACGTGTAGGGCATGATTCATTTTGAAATTTCATGGAGAAGGCTCTGGTCTCTCAGAGGAAAGTTCAGACTAGAAACATGGAAACATTCTCCCCTAGTGGGCAGATCTCCCCAGGTCATTTGAAGGACTTGTGGTTGGTCTTCTTCTGCACATAGGTGGATTCATTATTTTTCTTTGTCTTTGTCTTTCCTCTCTTTACTTCTGTCTTTCTTTCCTTAGTTATTTCTCAGCATGTCTAATGATGTTTTGACTTCAACTCCATCCCTTCATCTAGGTAGCCCGGGTGGGCTGTGTGGCCTTGTGTTCTAACACACAGTTGTGTGGCAGATGGGCACAGTCCCTTTCATTTTTCTCCCAAAGCACTTTCTATCATTGGTGCATTGAATGCTCCCTTTCTGGTGACAACTGGAAAATTGTCGCAGTGACTTAAGCAGAAAAGGGCTTAGTGAGGAGAAAGTGGTCACAAGAAAGTTACAGAGGGAGGATGCTAACTGAAGGGAGAGGGGAGAGGGGAGAGCGTTTGTGAGCTCCATGGGATTCCTGCCAAGCAACTGGGCTGAAGTGGCCCTGGGGCTGCTGCCTTCATGGCCACTGTTGGAATTCTGAGACTCAGTCACCAGCTGACTTCATGAACATGTCATTTTTCTGTATTCTACTAATCAGAGGAAATGCTGCATTCTTTACCCCAGGAGCCAAGGGAGTAAACACTGTTGCCAACAGCAAAAACAGGCCAGTCAATAGCATCCCTAGACACATCCTGATTCCTTCTCTAGCTATTCTCTCCGGTAGAACCTGTCCTCTATCTTGAATCCTTCAAAGAACTCTGGGAAATGGAGCCTACAGATTTCTAGTCTCAGAGTTGATGGAATGAACACTTGGAGACTGAGAATTGAATGGCAGGCCATCACGTCTAACACATATCTAAAATATAGTTGTCAGAGACAATATTTACTTCAAAGTAGGCTAAGACTGATTTGGGGTAATATTTTGTTTTGTTTTTTTAAAGTGAAAAAAGAAAGTTGGTAAACAAGTATTCTTTCAAACAAGTATATTGCAGGTACAGAGTCGAAATTTCTAGAAAGAAAAAGCGTCAAGTAAATAAAACTTACTGAGTTGTGGCTATACATCTAAACATAAAAATATTCTTCAGTTTGAGTTGGTAATCAAAATAAAGCATTAGGAAAATGAGTTTTTATATGTAACTGTGTGTTTCTATGGTGTTTGTTTGGTGCCTTCTAGTGTAGATGTGTGCATGTGTGTATACAGGGCTTATGGGTCAGAAGTTGGTGTTGGATGTCTTTCTTTGACGCTTGTCCACCTTCTTCTGTTGAGACAGGATCTCTCTGTGAACCTGCCGATCAACAATTCAGCTAGCTGATAAGCTTGAGGGATCCACTTGTCTCTCCAGTCTCTCCCAACCAGTGCTGGGTTTGTAGACGCAAGCCATGATTCCTGACTTCTTATATGAGTTCTAGGAATCCCAGCTCCAGTCTTCGTGCTTCCCCAGCAGGCACTGTAGCCTAAGCCATCCTTCTTGTCCCAGAAAAAAAAAAAAAAGACTTTAAAAATGATTCTCCCCACCAAAGCTTCAGCTAGCAATACCCATTCCATGACCCATAAAACAAAGGAAGACCACAGTCCATTCATAGTCTATGGCCGGCTGGTTCATTTATTAGATGAATCACCTGTGAAGTTGTGTTTTTGCTGACTCTTTCTTTACTCTGAAACACTCACAGTACTCTCTTTAATGCTGACAAAGACAGAAATGACTCGTTTCTTGGATAGCAAAATAAAAGTATGCTTGGATTTATTCCAATCACTTCTTTCATGCCCTGGCTTTGATCAGATTCCTCTTTTTTTTTTTTTTTTTTTTTGTTCCAAGTATCTTCTCTTCTGTTAGTAAATTATGACCTTGTTTGCACTCAGAAACTGCATTAGGACATCTAGGAATAGTCTCCGTCATTAAATAAAGTCATCTTCACTTTGCTGCTAAAACTTGGGAAAGGAGAGGAGACCAAAGCAGACTGGGACATATAATAAGTTTATTAGTCTGTTACATCAGTGTTCTTGTATTGAACGTTAGCTCTTAAAAGATGTTAGCCAATTCATTATCTTCCCTAGTGATGGATGAGAAACACTTAAGTGAAGAATTACAAATGTTACCCGGATAAACCATACTCTCATACGACTGTATGCTTTAGGTGTAGTGGTGACATCAGTAATTTAGCTACTCAACCTCTTGCCATCAAGAATGAACACGGCTAAATGTTGCTGTGATCCATGAATAGCCCTTCAAGGGCACCAAGCTGTTGTTTGTGAAGCCCACGTATTGCTGTTTGACTCTAATATATGGATCAATTAATTATAAAGGAAAGTAGGAGATACTGACCTTTCTGTGTTGTAGTGACATGTAAATGACCCTCCCCCATTCCAGCTTCTCTTCCTGTCCCTAGTTTTCCTCTTTAAGTCATAGTTGAGCAAACAGTGGAAGTAGAGCTCTCTGTTTCTTTCTCTGGCCTGTAAGGCTGACACATTCTTGCCTCGTCCAAACATATTGAGTGTACTTGGAGATAACGATGTTTACAAAACTGTTGTTGCAGACTGAGAGTCAATATGGGGCTAAAAAGATGACTGGACAGTTAAAAGTGGTTGATGCTCTTTGCAGAAGGCCTAGCCTCAGATCCCAGAACCAACCTGACGGCCCACAACCTTCTGTAACTCTAGTTCCAAAGGGTCCAGTGCCCTCTTTTGGTCTCTGTGAACATGAGGTACAGGTAGTATGCACACATACATGCAGGCAAATAGTCATAGACATAAAAGTTTAGGAAGTATTAAAAGAAAATCACAATCTTTTTTTTTTTTTTTTTTTTTTTTTTTTTTTTTAAGTATTATATAGTGTAGGCCATCCAAATGTGGCTCTTCCTGGTTAGGTCAGTGGGGTGCTGATTTGAAAGGGAGATGAGAAGTAAGCACATGTGTGGGCTGTTTGTTTATTTCGTTTTTCATGTCTTTAAGAAATTTGAGGAGGACCAAGCAAGACTCGTGGAGGGACTGACATCTACGGTATAGATGTAGTGTTAAGACAACATGTGTGATAGTTAATCTCAGAGGTCAGCTTGCCTAGATTTACAGTCACTTTACTGGCTACTTTTGTGTCAACTTGATACAAGCTAGAGTCATCAGAAATGAAGAAGCCTTAATTGAGGAAACGCTTCCATAAGATCTAGCTATAAGGTATTTTCTTAATTAGTGATTGATGGGGAAGGGCCTAGCCTATTATGGGTGGTGCCAACCCCTGGGCTGGTAGTCCTGGGTAAGATCTAGCTATAAGGTATTTTCTTAATTAGTGATTGATGGGGAAGGGCCTAGCCTATTATGGGTGGTGCCAACCCCGGGGCTGGTAGTCCTGGGTTTTATAAGAAAGCAGACTGAGCAAGCCACAGGAAGCAAGCCAGTAAGCAGCTCCTGCCTCTAGGATCCTGCTGGTATGAATGCCCGTCCTGACTTCCTTTGATGATGAACAGTGATATGGAAGTGTAAGCCAAATAAACCCTTTTCTCCCCAACTTGTTTTTGGTCATGGTTGTTCATTGCAGCAACAGAAACCCAAACTAAGACAGTTTTCATGGAAACACACTTCAGGGTATGCTTATATAGATGTTTCTTGAAAGGTTTAACTGAAGAGGGCTTGCCCACCCTAAGTGTGGATAGCACCATTGAACTATGGTCCTGGTCTTCTGTGCTCAAAAGGAAAGTGGGCTTCACTTTTTCTTTTCTGGCTTCCTCACTATGGATGAAATGCCTCATGCTTCTGTATCTATGCCTTCCTCACCATGACTTCTCACCATGGTAGTTGAGTCACAATGACAAGCAAAGTAACTAAGACAGCGTGTTTCTTTTAAGTATTGAGAGCAGTGGCTTCCTGGCAGAGATGGTGCTGTATTTGTTCATGGTGAGGTAGAAAGTGCAATGAATTGAAACTATGCTTCTGACTTCAGAGAATATTTGCATTGACAATAAAAAGGGATCTGAGGAGCAAAGACAGCAACAGAAGTCTAGGACCATGTGTTTGTTTATTTTTTATTTATGTGGGGGTGGGAGCAAGTTAGTGGACATGTGTGTAGGTGCCCTCAGAGGCCAGAAGAGGGAATTGAACCCCTGGAGCTGGAGGTGTAAGTACACTGGTGCTGACAAATGCGGATGCTCAGAACTGAACTCAGGTCCTCTGGAAGAGCAGTGATAGCTCTTGTCCTCAGAGCCATCTCCCCAAGCCCCATGCCTTTCTTTTATCTATTTTTTTTTAACCTATAGGAATTGAACCATGGGATTCTATTCAACATTCAGGAGTTTTAGTATTTAAAGTAATATTTTCATAGGAAGGCTGCTTTTGATATTTGAGTGTGATCTGTACGTAATAAAAATCAGTTAAAAATAATCACACTTTATAGAGTTTCAGTGAACATCAAATCTATGGTCATAGAAGAAAATGCAGATATACACATTTGCCAACAAAGATGAAGGAACAATGGTTTGTTCAACTAGATGTTGTATAACTAGGTGTAGCAATATCCTCGATGTCTTATTGTCAAAGCCAGGACACCTTTGAGAGTGAATGGGACACTATTAGTGACTGTCCTGGGGAAAGAAACATACATGGAGACTGTGTTAATAAATATGAAGTGACCAAGGTTTATGGTGACCCAAGATTAAGACTTATTATGTCTGTGGACCCTGGTGTTGCCAGAAACCACATGGAAATCCATGGTCTGTGCCCCTGCTGACTATAAAGAGCAAGGAAGCTATTTTTGCCATGTTATTGATGACTGCAGACTCACAGTTGAGAAAGAGAGACCTAGAAGGCTTCTGTGACAACCCCTATTCCCACATTACTATGACCCACCCCACCCCCAAGTAACAGCCTAGACATAAAGCTGTCAAAGAGAACTGAAAAACTGGGATGAAGATGCTGAAGTCTAGTTCTCCGCAATTGATGGCTTCTGGTAGGGATAGAGGCAGGAAGGACTCGGTTTTCATTAAGAAGCTGGCCACCAGGAGTTTGATCATGTTCTAGTCAACACAAATTGGACTTGGTCATCTTCCTCTTCTTCTTTCTCCTCCTCCTCTTCTTCCTCTTCCTCTTTCTCTGCTTCTGCTTTTTCTTTTTCTTCCTCTGTTTCTGCTTCTTCCTCTGCTTCTTCCTCTTCCTCCTCCACTTCCTCTTCCCTTTTCTCTTCCTCTTCCTCTCCTTCTCCTCCTCCCCCTCTTTCTCCTCCTCCTTCTTCCTCCTCCTCCTTCTCCATCATTGATGTCACAGCAATGGTGTTGTCATTGTTTGTGTCTTTGTCTTAGTCTTCTTTTGGGGGGAGTTGTCACAAGGGCTGGGGGCAGTCCTGGGAGAACTAGAAAGTGAGTGTGATGGGATTCATGATGTAAAATTCACAAAGAATCAATAAAAAATATCATGTTAAAGGACTTTACTCCTGTACATGAGTGTCTGTCTATCTAAACACTGACTTTTTACAAAGTTATTAAGCAGCCCTAACTAAACAATAATGTTTTAACCAGTTTTAAGGTATAGCTCCATGTTACTTGGTGATAATCACCTCGTTGTACAAGGGCCACAACTGCCCATCTCCAGAACTCTTTACTTTCTCAAAATGGAGCATCAGGCCCATTGGATAGCTCCCCATCTCCCCACCTTCAATCCCCGGTAGCTTTTGTCCTTGTAATTGTGGCTACTCTAGGAACCTCACAAAAGTGGACTCACACACTTACTTACTGCATTGAGCCTGGCATATTTCACCTACCATAATGTGTTCAGTGTGTGGCATCCCATCGTTTGTCCATGCCTCTCATCTATGTTGTAGTGTGTATCAGAATCTACTCTCTCTCTTTTTTAATAAAGCTGAATAGTTGTCCTAGTTGGGATTTCTATTGTTTTGATGAGATATCATGACCAAAAGCAAGTTGTGGAGAAAAGGGTTTATTTAGCTTATACTTATACATTGTGGCTCATCACTGGAGGAAGCCAGGGCAGAAACTCAGACAGGTCAGGAAGCTAGAGGCAGGAGCTGACGCAGAGGCCATGGAGGAGTGCTGCTTACTGGCTTGCTCCCATGGCTTGCCCAGTTTGCTTTCTTATAGACCCCAGGATCACCAGCCCAGAGATGGCATCCCCTACAATGAGCTGGGTCCTTGTCCACCAATCACTAATGAGAAAATGCCCCGAAGGGCTCTCTATGGCTGGATCTTATGGTATCTCCCATCACATCCCACTCAAAGAAGGAAGCCCATTTTCCTGTCATAAGCCCCACAGTGCACAGACCACAGATGCTGCAGGAAGAAAGGAGTTCCAACTAGACTTTGAGTTTTTACTCAAGTGAGCATCCTTCAGCTGCACAAAGAACCAGCAGAGCAGTGTAAGGCTGAATACCAGAAAGTTCCATGTAATCAAGAACATATCTGTAACAGGGAGTAGGAATTTCCTGGGAAAGATGAAGCAACAGTTGTTGGAAGCTGGAAGGAAAGGAAACTGGCTCTTCCTGGATGTGACCTCTGGTCACAGAGACAAGTCTTCTAGCATTATCTGTAGACAAACATAGCAGAAGACCATTGTCAGGAACATTGGCATGGGAGATTTTAACCAAGCTCTTCCCTCATGAAATACAAACATCAGAGAATAATTCTTTGAAACTGCATGTAATTCCATTTCACCAGGTAGTTACAATTTTAGGAAGTAATAGTATCATGTCTGAAACAGAGGAGAACTCGCCACAGTCACTGGGTAGGAGTTGCTCTCTCTGTGCATTCCTATTCATCGCTGGCTATGTGTAAATCTCACAGGAAAAACTTGTGCACCTATGAAAGCACTCTTGAAGTAATGTGATAAACTGCTGACCATCTGTATAGTAAATGAACTCCAGAAAGTACATGTGGAGAAGTTATGGGCTAATCACACACAATAGATGAGGGTTGTCATTTTCAAAACATGAGCCCAAAGGCCTGGGGGTGGGGGTGGGGTGGTTCATGGATTAAGGGTACTTACTGCTTTTCCAGAGGACCCAGATTTGTTTTCCTACACCCGTATGGCAGCTCACCACCATCTTTAATGTTGGTTCTAGAGGATCTGCCCTCTTCTGCCCTCTGTGGACAACAGGCATGCACACAGTACACAGACATACATGCAGGCAAAGCACCCATGCACAAAAAACTGAAATAAAGTGATAAAGCAAGACCTGAGCCCAAAGTTAAATCTTTACAGATGTGTTGAATAAAGGGCATCCTCCTGGTTATTCGCATTGAGTATACTTGTATTGATAAAGACAGACAACTAGTGGGCCGGTTCATCAAAACTCGCATGGCAGCTTTATTCATAATTGCTAACAGTTGGAGGCAACTGAGATGTTCATAGGTGGATGGCTATACAAACTGTAATATGTTCATACAAAGAAGTATTAGCTCGTATTAAAAAAGAGATGACCTATAGGAAGACCCAAAGGAAATTAAGATGCATATGACTAAGTTAAAGAAACCAGTCTTTTAAAAAAGGAAAAAGATGCTATGGATCCCCTAACTGACATTCTGGAAAAGTGAAACTAAAGATAAGTACAACGATGAGGGTTGTTGGGGTGGAGGGTACAGGGGAAGATGACTAGGAATCGTTTAGGACGATTTAGGGCCATAAACTGTTTATGTCATTGCTGTAGTGGATACACAATATTATACATCTGACAAAATTCAGAATTGTACACTCCAAAGATCAAAGACTAGAATAGACTATTGTAAAAGACCACTCTGTCTGGCTTGGTGGCTAAAATGTCCCAGCCTGCGCTGCTGCTTGGGTCCACGGGTCAGGGTTTAGCAAGAGAGAGAGTGGGGGGAAGAAGAGGAAGAGACGCAAAGAATAGAGACAAGCCAGAGGATCTGTAGTCAAGACTTCTTTACTGTCTCCACCATACACACACCACTACACCTACTACTACTACACCACACCACAACAAGGAAATCCTGGGTATTTATAAACACAAGCAGGAGAACACAGGTGAAAACATTTTACCACGTCCACTATGCAGCTGGGGTCACTAAACAGCAAAACAAGCTATGTGGGATAAACAAGATATTTATCAGAGTGTGCTTCAGCTGTCGTAGGCTGCTGAAAAACAAGTCTCTAATCAGAGTATATGGCTCCAGATGGCTGCAAAGATGATAGCTGCTTTCTAGCCACTTTCTGCTTAAAGTCGGCTCCCTACAGACTATAGATACTGGTTACTAATAATGAATTGACATCGGTCCACTCATCGTAACCTGTCTGACCTGTACAAGCTTTTAGTTTGAGCATATCATAAGATACTTTTTACCACTGAGACATTCTGTTGGTACAAGATGCATAAAGCATTAATTTGAGGGGTCTGAATGACAGTATGTCAAGTACTAAGCGCATACATATACCTACGTCACAGTAGAGCCCTATCATGTGCGCAGTCGAAGAGTCTCCTAAGTGACCTTCAGGTGCAGACATTGCACCTTAGCTTTTAGCAGATGGGGAGAATGCACACAGGCTTCTAAGTCAAGTAATTCCCTCTTGCCATGCAGTTTCCTATTGGTTAAACACTTGGGGAAGAACCCATAGACTCCATTTACTGATATGCATTAACCCAGACGAAATGTGAGGTAGGGAGCTGCAAAGCTGTCCATCACTTTGTCCTCCTGCCAGCTACTGCAGGCCTGATTCTCTGGATCATTCCCTATGTAGAAAGCTTGAGGCTTTGTGCCAAGTTAGCAGCAATGTGAGTGAGCTCTTATTTGGCAAGGGCACATATTGTGGTTCCTGTATAAGATGGGAAAAGCTGTATCCTACATGAGTCCCATAAGAAGCTACACAGAGACATCCATAAGGATGCAGAACACATGGAAATATGTCAGTAAAACTGTTGCGCTATCTACTGCTAACTTTTTTTTTTTTTTTAAACTCAGCCAAAGTAATTTATGATCTCATGTCTGGTCATCTGTCTATTTTACTTGTTAAAATGCGGGCTTTTGGAAATGTATTGGCAGCGTGTGCACACAGAAGCCTTTAATCCTCCTTATGGTGATGCATTTTCTCTGGCATAAGCAGGATGAGTTTCTGTGTCGCAGACTATGTTACTGTAAGTTTTGAAATGTAGAAAGTCTTAGAAGTCCCAATAATGGCTCAACTGGAGAAGACAGACTTCATACTCTGCCATGTGTTTCACTAGAGGCAAGAAACATCTTGCCAATTATTTGTAAACTTTTCATGTGTAGCGGGTAAGCCTCCTTATATGTACGTGAACTGTTTAAGTGCAGGGACCCTCAGTGGTCAGAAAGGAATACTGCATCCCCTGGAACTGGAGCTCCAGTTCTCAGTTGTCGGTGCTGAGACTCGAACCCAGGTCCATGGCAAAGACAATACATGCTCTTCACTGCGGAGCCATCTCTTGACTCTTGTTCCAAGTTTTAAACCAAACTTTTAATTCAGAAAGTACCTTTTGAATTATCGCACTGCTCTGAGTCTTAGGATTTATTCATTTAAAGTAAATTTATCCATTTAAAATGTAGAAAATTGAAGATTAATTGGAAAAAAATTTAAGTAAAATATATACTGTTTCTTGACATGTTCTTTTTTCAATTTTTTTTATTGGATATTTTTTTTAATTTACATTTCAAATGTTATTGTCTTTCCTAGTTCTCCACCCTGGAAACCCCCATTCCATCCACCCTCTCCTGCTTCTGTGAGGATGCTCTCCCACCCACCCACTCCTGCCTCACCTTCCTCACATTCCCTGGCTCTGGGGCATCAAGCCTTCACAGGATCAAGGGCCTCTCCTCCCATTGATGCCCAACAAGGCCATCCTCTGCTACATATGCAGCTGGAGTCATGCGTCCCTCCATGTGTACTCTTTGGTTGGTGGTTTAGTCCCTGGGAGCTCTGGGGGGGGTCTGGTTGGTTGACATTGTTGCTCTTCCTATGGGGTTGCAAACCCCTTCAGCTCCTTCAGTCCTTTCTCTAAAATAAATGTCCTTTAAAACGTTAGTTATTGAATATGTGATGTAGCACCTACCTTTGTTAGGACTGTGCATGGATCACTCCTGTTTTCTGTTTATTTAAACTAGACCATGGCTGCTACAGTGGGTACTGAAGAGTCCAATGCTTAGTCCTTAGGAATGAGATGTGTGTTGTCCGTGCTGATGGCCTCTCTGGCGTACCTGACCGTCACCCTCACCCCTGGCATCAGTTTTGGTTTTGCATTCGTCTGCCTATTTTCCACTCACCTTTTTCTCCTGCATGAGCTCTGTGATATCTCAGTTCCTACAAGTTGAGGAGACCATAAACCAAAGATCTGAAGGTCAACAGAGAATGTGGGGCTTTCCAAGGAAGGTTGCGAGAACCAAGTCATTCCGGGTTGTTTCTGTTTTTTGTCATGAATTTTCAAAAGCACAGTGTGTTGCCATTTTTGAAACAACTCTTTTGCAATTCAGCTGGTTAGGATATGACCTTACAGTCAGTGGACATATTCTGATTTCTTGACAATAAATACATTATGCATAAGAGAAAAGAGATTGTAGCTTGGGTTCTATGTAACATTCTTTTCTGTCCATTTGTGAGAAACATTTCTCTCCTGCCTCGGGAGCTTTGGGTTGACCGCCCTGTCTGATTTTAAAGTTTTAAATTTAGAACCAGAACTCTCTCACCCTGATTCATGTGTTTGAGAAGTAGATTATAACTGTTTCTCCTGAAGGTTAAAAAGGGTATCTGTGGCTTTAAATCTGAAGCAATCATCAGTGCACACCTATACCTGGGCTTATCTCTGAAGAAACCAACCCAGTCATAAACTGCAGCATGGAAACTGAAAAAAAAAAAAAAAATTAAACCTTTCCAAAACAATCTGGTTTATTCTGGGCACCAACCTAATAACTCCCGCTGCTAAGAGAAGTACAATTTGCTGCCACGGGAAGGCTTCAAATGTCAAACACGTTCTTGCAAAATACAATGCAAGCTGCCTGCGGATGAAGGCATCTTTTTGATTGGCGTGATTCCTACTTCTGTGCAGCTTTCGTAATTGTAGCTCTTACTCAGGATTGAAAGCCTCTCCACGTGATGTAAACAGTCACGCCCCCAATGGCCCTGCGGAGGTTTTTCATGGGTGCAAAGTAAGTGTGGGCTGCTGCAGACAATGGAGCAAACTGGAAGACCCACCTACGAAGGTTTCAGTGTCACTACACAAGGCAGAACCCCGAGTGTGGGAGTGGAGCAGGGAGCCCAGCTAAAGAGGAGAAGGCTTTCATGTCTCAGGTGCGGCCAGCCTTCCAAACACCTTCATCTCCTTATTAAAGTAGAGAGCTAACACAGCCTGTACACGGTCAACATAGGTACCACCACGTTCACTTATCCAAAACTGATACCTCTGTGACCTGTCGTTTTGGTTCATGTTTTAGTTAGGACTCCAACAGAAATGGTTAACAGTAAGCCCAAAGCAGGTAAGATGTAGCACATTAGAGAGTGAAGGAGTCTGCTTGAGACCACTCACTGGGTAGGAAGTCACAGCAGGTAGCAAGACAGGCACAGAGCTAGAAAACATTCCTTTTATCCATGGTTCCACATCCACAGATTCAACCAATTGGAAACCAAAACTACTGTGGAGGGAAAACCCCACCTAAATCTGTAATTTTTATTCTTACTGTTATTCACTGAATGATAAAATTTGACAACTATTTGCAGAACATGTGCATCATACCACTTACAAAGGACCTAGAGATGGTGTGATGATACACATCGCGCTGCTTGCAGTGCATCATATGGGATAGGTAAATGTCGTTTTCTATTCCACTTCAGCATCCTGCAGATCTTGGTACCCTCGAGGTGGGAGTTCTTGGATAATTCTTGTAGATAATAGGTGACTGTATTCAAACCAGGTAAGGCCCTAGTGAGTATCACTACTTTACAACTCACTGTCCTAATTTGTCCTCAGTTGAAAAATGGCATTTATCAGCTGCTTAGAAGGAGTAAAATTATTTAGCATAAATAGAAAGTGGTTTTGTGAAAGCCATTAAAATAAATAATACCTCAGTACTGAAACAGATCCACTTCAGCTGTTTTCTTCATTAAATATTGTGACAGCTTCTTCTTTAACTGATCTAAACATCAAACTCAGCACAAATTTATTTAGCAAGGACTCCAGATTAAGACAGCGAATGGCACACGCCAACACCTTCTAATGTGCAAGAACTGTGTTGGTTTCTTTTCCACTGCTGTGATAAGACACCATGACCAAGGGAACTTATAGAAGAAAAAGATTATATTGGGTGTGATAGTTTGTATACGCTTGGTCCAGGAAGTGGCACAATTTGGAGGTGTGGCCTTATTGGAGTAGGTGTGGTTTTGTTGAAGGAAGTGTGTCACTGTGGAAGTGAGCTTTAAGACCCTCATTTTAACTGCCTGGAAGCTAGTCTTCTAGCTGCTTTTGAAACAAGATGTAGAATTCTCAGCTCCTCCTGCACCATGCCCACCTGAAGGCTGCCATGCTCCCACTCTGATAATAAGGAACTGAACCTCTGAACCTGTAAGCCAGCCCCAATTGAATGTTGACCTTATAGGAGTTGCATTGGTCACGGTATCTGTTCTCAGCAGTAAAACCCTAACTAAGACATTGGGTTTTACAGTTACAGAGGGTGAGTCTGTGACCATCAGGGCAGAGAGCATGGCAGCAGGCAGGCAGGCATGGAGCTACAGTACTAGTTGAGAACTTACAACCTGAGCCACAACCATGAGTCAGAGAGAGCTAAGTGGGAATGGCGAGGCAGTGACATGCCTTCTTTACCAAAACCATACTTCCTAGTCCTTTCCAAAACAGATACATATATACACACACACACACACACACACACACACAAGGGACCAAGTATTCAAACATATGAGCCTATGTAAGCCATTCTCATTCAAACCAGCACAAGAACAGAGACAAAAGTTTGTGGGTGCCTAGAGAGCAACTCATTTTTGCGGTCTGGATCAGGGAATCACCTATTGGAGATGGGGTTTGAGCCTGTAGTGTTCAGTACCATGTGGTGTTCCTTCTCATTTTTGCCTTATGATAAATGATAATCCAAAGAAATTCTGGACTCTGATAGTATCCAACATCATTAGACCCTCAAAATTGTTCATCCTCCAGAGACATGGGAAATTGTCTTAGGGTTTTACTGCTGTGAACAGACACCATGACCAAGGCAACTAGGTTCAGTCTATTATCATCAAGGCAGGAACATGGTGGCATCCAGACAGGCATGGTGCAGGAGGAGTTGAGAGTCTGCATCTTCATCTAAAGGCTGCTAATACTGGCTTCTAGGCAGCTAGGATGAGGGTCTTAAAGCCCATGCCCACAGTGACATACCTACTCTAACAAGGCCACACCTACTCCAACAGGGCCACACCTTATAATAGTGCCTCTCCCTGGGCTGAGCATATACAAACCATCACAGATATGTAAGTAAATAACTCATGGGTAGCATGAAAATAAGTTTTTTTGATAGTTCAGGAAGGATTGGATTGAGAGGCAGAAGTGTTCTGCATGTTTGTACTCAAATATTGCTTCCCTCTGGAATCGTGGACATCTTCACTGATGTCTTTGGTCACTTAAATAATGAGGTGGGCAAAAACACAAAAAGAAAGTCACTAAAGGTTTAGGATCATGTGTCCCATGATGGAAATGCAAGGTGCAGCTGGGAGTTGACCTTGGGACATTGAGTCTGCTCACAAGCTCTTGCTCTACTCTGTAGCTCCCACCCAAGGCTCAATCTCATTGGACCACAGTTAGGTGGCAGGGGTGGTGACTTTAAAGACAGGGGTGGTGATATTCTTCTCGTGTTAAAAATGACATAAAAAGATGGCTTGTTCCTGTTAGTATTGGTCCGCCTTAGGATGTGTGGAGTTGGGTTGTTTTTAACTTTTCCCACCAAAGCAGTATAAGCAACACATCTGTTCTAAGTAAAGCTGCTCTTTAGAATTGGCAAAACCTCCTGATTCTTTCTAGTTTCCCTGTTAAAGTAGTCACTTTCCCACTATAATGACAAACATTAATCCACCCAGTGCCAGATGGTATATTCTCAGTGGATGAGTGATTGCCGAGGTGTAATGTTTTCAGAACACTGTATGATAAAGCCATGCCAATGGTAACCGGGACCAAGCTTAGCCACTGGGTTTCAAGCATTGTTACAAGTTTAACTTTGCCATTGTCCCTCACAGGCTGAAGAATCTTTTAATACAGCTGCTTTTTAAAAGACAGTTATGTGCGCCCGTGGATTAGATGGGTTAGCCAGTAACAGTGCTTGCTGGCCAAGCCCTGCAAGCTGAGATAATCCCCAGGTCCTACATGGTAGACAGAGAAAGCTGAATCCCCAGAAGTTGTCCCATGGCCTCCACATGTACACCGTGGCACACGTGGACACACACATACACACAATAAGGAATGTAATTTTAAAAAGTCAATATATACTATTGACATAGTAAATGAGAGACTCTTGTCCAGTTATCAATGTCACCTTTGTCAAGGGACTGTGCAGAAGTCTGTAGAAGTGAGTCTGCACGACCTTCCTGGGTTGTGGCCTGTTGATGAAGGTTGATGTCAGAAGGGAACAAGGTCCACAGGTCTTTCTGATTCTGATCCTTTAATCTAGAAATGGGTAGGCTTGCCCTTTAGATGGATTGGCTCCATGTGGATTTCTCTCTTCTAAACAAATGCTGTCCAATGACAGACACTTTGACAATCCCATCTTCTTTGTCATCAAGAACTAGATACTTGTAATTAAGTATAAAACATGTTGTTTCTTGCTTTCTAATCTGAGGTCTGGGTATTGTTTATAAATTCAGTCAGTTTAGGAGGCCTCTGAAGAGGACCACGTTCCCAGGTGCTGGCTGATGATGGCAAACTCCTCCATCTTGTGTGTTTAGCTCTTCCTGGATCAAGCAACCCAGAAAGCAACATTATGTGCATTCACAGGAACATCAAGTGTATGCATTCCTCTCCTTAGGAGGCATGTTCCTCTTTAACAATGCCAGTCAATTACTAGATGTATGTGTAGCCATGTTCTTCATGAACTACCCTGGCTTGGCCTGGCTACATTGCAAGCACCAGCAGGTCTATGGGACTGAAGTCAGAAGTCACATAGGTTATATATATATATATATACAGCCTGCATGCAGCCTACTGGGAGGTTGGTTCCAGGATGCCTAAAGATGTCCTGCAGATACTTAGACCCCTTATGGAGAGTGACACAGTATTCCCATATAACCTATTAACTTCCTTCCATACACTTCTAAACATTTACATTAATTCTATTTCCTAATGCTACCTGAATGCTACATAAAAAACTACTGCATTATTTAGGAAATAAGGATTAGAAAAGGGTTGTAGATGTTCAGTACAGATCCAATATTTTTTTTCCAAAGAGCTTTAAATTTTTATTTAGATAACCTGTGCATGTACTTATACGTACAGAGGTCAGAGGATAACTTTCTGGAGTTGCCTGTCTACCACCTTGGTATCTGGTGATCAAACACTACAAAGTTGTGTTCTGACCTCTACGTGCATGGTACGGCATAAATGTGCCTCCCACCCATATACACCTCCCAACACACAAAGTACTTCAATACAAATGCAAGGAAAACTTTAAAAAGAACAATTATAGCTTCACTTGGAAATAGAAATAGGAGTAACCTCCAAGCTTTGCACTAGCTACCTGCTTACTGTCAGTCTGTCTGTCTGTCTGTCTGTCTGTCTGTCTGTCACGTCATACCTTGCCAGCCCCTGAATCTGGGTGTTATAATGGATTTGAGCACATTGGGGTACCCTTGGGCTGCAACAAGAATCAGAGCTTAGGGACTGGGGAGGTAAAGCTGTGGAGGCAGGGCTTGCCTAGCATGCACGAAGCCCTGGTTTAATCCTCAGCGCCTCAGACTGCTGTGTTAGCACAGGTTACCTCAGACTCCTGTGTTAGCACAGGTTACCTCAGACTGATGTATTAGCACAGCTTTACAAAGGAGGATCAGAAGTTCAAGGTTATCCTCAGAAAGTTCCAGGCTAGCCTGGGACACATGACACTTAAAATAACCGAGGTGGGGGCGGGGGACACACACCAAAGAGAAAGCAATTCCTTGCAGAATTGTTTCTACAATTTGTTATTCTTGCTTCTGGTTGTATTTTTGAGAACTTTGTATATAAGCTCTGCGGCTGGAACACTTCTGCCCCTCCCTTCCCCCAACTCCTCCTGTGTTCCCTTCGAAGTTCGTGTGTGTGTGTGTGTGTGTGTGTGTGTGTGTGTGTGTGTGTGTGCGCGCAAACATGTACATAGTGCCTGCTGAGTCCATCTAGAACACTTGCATGGACTCATGCCCAGGGCCGACCACTTAAGATTGTTGGTAGCACATTCTTTCAGCATGTCAACATGCTATGACTTCTACTTTTGAATTTTTATAAGGCTTAAAATATATTAGTATTTCAGATTTTAAACTGTGCCTTTGCTGGATTTAAAGTGACTATTATTGAAGCACCTAGCCTAAATATCCAGCATATGGCTGATATTTAAAAGATTATTAATTTATTGAGCATCTTATAGATAGCTTGTTCTATAAAAAAAAAAAAAAAGAAAGAAAGAAAGAAAGAAAAAACAAACAAAAACTGGGAAGGTCCTCTGACAAAAATTAAGAAATAAGATTGGGCTAGCAAGATGGCTCAGCAGGTAAAGGTGCTTGCTGCCAAGCCTAAGGACCTGAGTTCAGTTCCCAGAATCCTCATGATAGGAGTAGAAATCCAACTTTCACAAGTTATCCTCTAACCATCACACACAAGCTGGAGAACACACACACACACACACACACACACACACACACACACACACCACACACTAAATAAATGTTTAAAATAGCAAACAAGAAAATAGATGGGGGAAAGCATAAGATGGATATTCCTAGAAACTTTTGAGCATTTTGCAAATACCTGAGTTGGTAGCAGGTGCTGACACTCAAGACCAGGGAATAGCAAGGGTCCCAGATCCACATCTCTTAAGAAGGGTGTTAGTTGCCTGCTGCAGTGTCTCTTAGAGGCATAAGGAGCTGGGTCTGGGAGAGTGGAAACAATTAGACACTGACCAACTGCTCCTAGAAACGAATGCTGTGCTGATGGCCCGTTGCTGGGCAACCATGGCAGGAACAGGAAGCTCACAGAGAGATCTGCTCCCTTCTCCGACTCCTGCCTTCCAAATCCCCAGTTGGTAGAGTCACCTGGCAAAGAAGAAATGTTGCTTGTAAAGTTCTGCCCTCCAAACACAAAGTGGGGGGAAGTTTAGAGAGGGAAGCTGTTCATTTGCTGACAGATGTGGTCCAGAGGATGTCAGTGACTGTTGCCCTCGTGATGAGCAGGTGGCTCCACTGCCTAAGCAGGACTAAGCAGAAGTAACTGAAAGTTTTGTTTTATTGTAGTTTAAAACACACACACACACACACACACACACACACACACACCTTACTACTTTAACAATCTCTAAACACTCATTTCAGTGGCATTACATACATTCACATAACTGCAATCATCACCACCAGGAGAGCGTTTCCTTATCTGAAAGTTAGTGAAAAAGATCTGTGTCTCTGCCCAGGCCTCTTTTAACAGCAGCAGCAGAGTAATCCCCCACGGATTCCATCTCCAGGTACATGAAGTCATCTATGAGTCCTCCTTGTCCCCCATTACAGTTTGGCAAAGGAACACCCTAACACTCTGTAACAGTAAGAAGGAGAGACTGTTGTAGCTCATGGCTGCTCGGCAATGCAGTAACAGCAGTGATTTGGAGTTGGAGCAAAGGGAGGCATGCTGTAGATAACACCGAACACCTGGCAAACAAACACATAGGTTCTCTTGTTTAAAAGGGGACACAGCAGGGATTGGTCTCTTCCCTCCTCTTCCCCTTCTTCCTCTTCCTTCCCTTCTGACCTCCTTTTTATCATTTTTTTCATCCTTTTCACTTTTCTCCATGCCACCCAGTTTGCTGGGTGACAGCCACAGACCTGGCGTTGTCGGGTGTTCTGTGATCATAACCGTGAAGCTGGCAGAGAAGAGGAGAGGAAAGCCATTAAGCTAGGGCAGCTTAATTTAAGGACTTTGTCCTTAGAGGTGGCCGTGAGATAAGGGCTTACCCTAGACCATGATCTATGTTCACACGTGAAAGGACTGTTCATTTCTTAGAGCTTCAGAACACACTTTAAACTAATGAGAGGATCTAGGAGCAAGGAGAAAACTGATGACTGAGAAGAGAGGAAAGGAAGCAGGAGGAACTTGTTCACTGTCAGAGTGTGATTCAGTGTAGGGCCATGGGGTTGGCTTTATGGGACACACAGTTCATCTCCTTCCTTTTGAAGAAGATATTTAAAAATGCAAATAGGTTTAGTGGAGTGACTCGCATGAATTTATCATCTGCTGATTTCTTCACGGGTGAGAAGGAAATGCTATGGAACGGAAGCTTCAAGCTGTCGGGGAGGGCTCGTCTAGCACCTGTAATTATCCTGGGTTTACCTGTGGGTTTGGCTTTGTAATTGTCCTTTGAAGGATGCTGGAAGGTTACCACAGGTCCAGGGACTGCTGTAAGAATCAGAGGAAACCTGGGATTGATGGAGTTGTCTCTCCTTGAGAAGCAAACTCCTTTGGCGTGGAAGTAGGTGCGTCTGCAAGGTAAGGTTCATCCTTGTGCAGGAAAAGAAGACACAGGTTCCTAAATTCTCAGGTCCAGCTTTTATCCAGAATCTTAGAACTTCACCTAAACTGTTCGGCAAGGTGCGAATGCTCACACACTTCATTAACTTCTGAGTTCTTTATTGCTGAGCTTCAGTGGCCCTGTGCAACTTTAATAGTTGTGGAAATCATGCTGTCGGCTGGAGTTAACACCTTAGTCATTACAGTTTAATTCTCTCCTTCTTGAGCTAGTCGAGTGCTTTACCACCTCCTTAATTCATTCCCTGGAGAGAACAGCACTGACTCTTAAGTGCTAACTCCTCCGTGTGGACACCAAATTCCTACGACCCAGGTGGTTAATAAGTTAGGTTTCAGCCACTGGAAGCCACCAGCTCACTCTCCGGGTTATTAATGATGCTGCCCAGGCTTTTTGTATTTCACTGAGTGGATTGGAACACAACTTCCAGTGCTTTAAAAATCGGGGTTCAGAGATAAGTTTCAGTAGTTAAAAGCACTTACTATGCTTGCAAAAGGTTCAGTGCTGAGCACCCCCATGGGAGCTAACGACCATCCGTAATTCAAGTTCCAGAGAATCTGTTGTCCTCTTCTGGCCTCTGCAGGTGCTTCTCACATGTGGTACCCAGACATAGGAAGGGAATCGCTCATACACAAAAATTAAAATAAATGAATAGTTTTTAAAATCAGTTAAGATGAGCAGGGGAGGTGGCTCAGACCATAAACAAACTAGGCTCACAAGCCATGTGACTCGGGTTCAGTCTCTGGAACCTGTGTAAGGAGCATAAGACTCTTTAGTGGCTGAGTGTAGGACCCATGACCAGGCCATGCTATTTGATTTCTAGGGCTGCTATAGTATATGGCCACAAAGTGGGTCGCCCAGAACAATAGAAACATCCTCTTTCAGGACTCTGAAATTCAATATCCTAAATCAACTTGTCAGCAGGGTCATGCACCATGGAAGGTTCCAGAGGATATCTTCACTTTCACTACCACTGCTAGTCGCTTCAGACATCACTGGCTGTGTCACTCTTCCTGAAATCACTGCCTCCCATGTTCCTCTTCCTTCCTTCTCCTCTGCCGTGTGTTGTAAGAACACTTCCCTTTGGGTGTAGGCTGGACATGGATAACCAGGATAATCTCATCTTGAAGCCCTTAAGTACATCCACAGACTCCTATTTCCAAGTACACCAGTTCTTGCATGTCCCAGTGATGAGGGCATCTTTTAGAGGACCACCATTGAATCCACCAAAACATCCCACCAGGAAACAGTGAGCGGGGAAACTCCCCTGCTGCAGTGATTAAGGAGACAGACAGGGCCCCCAATCTCAACAGTTTTCCATACTATGAGATTGTCCCAATAGAAATACAGTTAGGAAAAATTACAGCTTGGTGTTGGACAGCCAATAGAACCTAAGGGCAGCCACTGCGGGATGATAGCCCAATGTATCTGAATAATATAGTGTGCTGTAGAGAGCATCTATACAGATCTATACAAATAGATGTATACATCTATACAGATAAGCACTGCTTATCTGTAGGAGAAAGGAGCTCCACAGAGAATGTGACACGAGGTCAGCGTCAATTATGTGTCTGCAGTGGTCCAGGGGAGAAAGGAAATTGCAGACAGAGAGAGAACCGCATAAAGACACAAACCGTATTTAGATCATAAGCAGAGAGTGAAGGCAGAGCTGAGAACGGAGGCTTGTACCACAGTGTACATGAGTTCTTTGTCAAAGCAAGATCTTCTTCATGAGAGAAGCCATGCATTGATTTCCATCCTGATATAAAGTTCTTATCTCACTGAAATCAAAAGGGCTTGCCATCTTCTGCCAGGGGCAGCAGCAGAGTTCAGCAGGCGAGTCATGAGCAGAGCTGCCCAAGCTGGACTCAGACCAGGGAAGCCTTTCTGTAGCATGCTAATGTACTGGGATTTTTGTTCATCAGAGCTGACTGTGGAAGATTACAGATGAGCTTCAGAGTATAGATCTATGAAAGTGGGGAGTCCAAGATGGCGGGGGATAGGGCGCCATTACAGTTATCTGTTTCCCAAAATCCAGTTCTTTATGACATGGCTAGTTTGTGAAAATGTTGTCATCAGTCCACAGTGAGATAAAAACATTTACAAACACGATTTAATTGCCTTTTTATAAAGTTAATCTTTATTAAATTTGAAAGGACTCTTCTTTCTGAAATTACAGTCTCCCACCTTCTGTGGGAGTAACGATCTCCCTCCATCTGAGCAATTATGGTGACAGTAAATGCTGAGCTTTAAAATTCTTGTGTGTCGTACTATCTGTCATCTGTGATCTCCAACTCCTGTCCTAGATTTCAGTGAAATACCAGCGTTTCCTAGTTCAGCAAATATCCACTTGAGATTTCTCTGACTGTAAAACCTCCAAGAGAAGAGGACTCCTGGGCTAGGTAAGTACCTAACCTCAGGCTAAGGGAATGGAAAGGACTTGGGGAGACAATGTAGGGAACAGAAGAGTTCCATACTCTGAACAGGAGAGGCAAGTTGGGGGAGGTACCCACAAAATGAGGTCCTTGCAGGTCAGGTTTTCTATACTTTGTACACACAAGGACTCTGTGAGGCCCAAGTATATCATCAGCTTTATGCTTTCAGTGAGAAACCGAGAGTGCCCTCTTTAAAGCTAATTTTATTATAAAATATATTTTGTGAAAGATACTAATACAACCTCATATTTCCCCCTCTATTTCATTCTAGAAAAATTCATGACTGTGCATTCATTGTTTTCTAGTTAAGCTCTATAATCTTTATTGATATTCTCTCTGTAGAACAGTTCCCCATCCCCCAGCCCTGGCTGACCATTCATCCTGACAGCAAAATGGACCAGTGATGAATGACTGCTCCTGGTATAGCTGTCCAGAACATTAGCATCATCTTCTTGTGGGCTGCTCTTGTAAGATCTGATGCTTTGATCTCTGAGTCAACTGGAAGCTGGTTTTGTCAAATTGACACCAGCAGGGGATGCCTCGGGGAAGCTGGTCAATCGATTTCTATTTCCCTTAAATTTCATATTTGATTTCCTCATCCTTTTCTGGCATTTTCTAGTCTGTGAACTCAGAATGAATTATCTAATCTAGTTAGCATAAAGAAGACGGAGCCTGTGGAAGGGGCAGCTGCACACGTTCTCCACCTGGATGTCATTCTGCTCACTTTGATTGTGAGAATAACAGTCCACTCCAAAATAGAAGTCTATTCAGACAAAGAATCCTGGAAAATTTTGAAGAAAAGACTAAAGTTTTGTTGGAAACATGTTGGGTCCTTTTTCCTTATTGGAAAAAAAAAAACCCAACAACACATCTCCTATTTGTCCCCTTCAGTTTGATATACTGACAGGCATTGTAATTGCAGATGGGGTGTACTCCCCCAGGGTTCAGTATTTTGTTGTTGGAAGCCCTGTTTCATAGGCTTTCTGTTGGAAGACTCTCTTGTTTTCTTTGCTGCCATGTTCACTGGGATCTATCTCTCTGGTGGATCTTAGGGAGTTTCTGCGCAGAGTTCTCAGCATTAATGAGACCGTTTCATCTGGCTCGTTACTTAACATAGAGTTCCTGTCACTCCAAACGGTAGAAGCAGCTCTTACCACATGTGCTTTTAGTCAGTCAGTCCTTGCTTGCTCCTTAAGTACATGGCCATTATTCTTGGGTGATCCCTCTCAGGCTAGAGTCTAGACAGTGGGAAAGCGCACCCCTACACACCTTCCTTTTCTCGTCTCATGGTCGCCAGTGCAACTGTTGGCTTGTATCTGCACCCTCAGACTTCTTTAATGGCATTGAATTGTCTGTCACTCTAGAAGAGGTGGCGAGGTGACATCTGTGGAGGTCAAGTGTTAGCAGCCCGTGTGTTCCCGCCTCACTCTAGTTCACTCTGGATGATTCTCCTCTGATAGAATGTACTCCCATGGCCCTAATTGCAGGTGCTAGGATAATGTTTTATTTTGTTTCTTTGTTGGGTTTTATTGTTGTTTCTTTTGTTAGGTTTTATTGTTGCTGTTGCTGCTGTTTTTGTGATCTCCAATCCAGTGCACTGTCCAGTCACTGTCCATTTTATGTGTCCTTCAACTGCCACAAGAACCACCTGCCTACACCTGGAACTTCCTCATGTACTCCCTCTGATGGTACATCACCGAATTGACCATCTAGGAGCCCTGAGTTGGAGGAGGATCTGTTTAACCTTTATCCTTGGCGTTTTGTCTGTACCTGAAATCATATTATCCTTGAAAATGCTCCATTAGTTTCTGTTAAATAAATGATAGCTTGGGGTTAATTCAGTAAAGAAAATTCTGTAACCCTAACTCTGCCTTCGCTCACACACATACTGCACCTCAACATTTCAGAAGGTTTGCATTATAAAATGGTTTCCCATTAGCACAAGGAAAAGCGGAGACAGTGTATTTATTTTAATATCAAATGCTTGACAGAGGTGAAGGACTTATCTGAGTTCAGACTTACAAAGATAGATACTACTGTGTTTTAGTTTTGCTCGGTAACTTCCTGGAGGAGATGACTGGATTCAAATACTTTAGAGAGAGGCAAATTTGGATCTAACTTAGGACAACTAAGTCAGTAATATACAAGTATATGGAGAATATGAGTGGAGGGTATAGACAATCCAGACTACTCACCTGTACCTTCTACGTCACGTTCTACTCTTTCCTTTGACTGCTCTTCCTGAGTAAGACATCAAAGCCCTCAGCAGTTCTTGAAGAGGGCTAACAGGTCTGCCACTAATACCTGAAGAAAAAGCGCATACAGAACCAAGCCATAGGGTAACAACACGTGCCCAGGCTGGGAAGGGTCATGACGAGACTTTGCATCAAACATAGCCTACGGGCTCAGTAAGCAAATTTATCTTATTTATGATTGGTGCAATTTGGAAACAGGCACTTACCTATCCTGGAGCTATCTCAAAATCTCTCTCTAATGTACTTCCTAAAAAATGCCCTTTTTTGAAGCTTAATAGTACAGACTAGATACCTACCTGTGACTTTCAGATATCTTGAGCTCAAATGTCATTGCAAAAGGCCGGAGACCCTTGGACATCCTTAAATAGGGATGATTCTGTGCAGTTTAGAGAAGGACCTACTTTGCTTGTTGTATTTTGAGATTTGAATGAGCAAGTTTATTAATTCTATAGCAAGAAAAAAAATAAGAGAACAGTAAGTAGCAGAGAGAGAGAGCAAATCATTATCAGACCGAGTGCTCACAATGTCCAGCAGAGACAGCCACAGTAGCTGGACTGAGGGCAAATTGCGGTCTTACAGACATGCAGTAGAAAGGAAGACTTGGAAAATTAAGGGAGTCAGCTAGAGTTCCTGAACAAGCTTTCTCTCAGTGGCTGAACGGCCAGCTTCTTTCCCTCTGGGGGCATTTTTAGGTCACGGGATAAGCAATACTAAGCACTTTTGGTAATGGGTCACCTTGTAGCTGTTCTCAAAAAATGCAATGTTTTTATTCTTGAGGTATTTTGCTCTTCTCTTTCCTCCTAGTCTCAGAATTGGGGGATGGGGCAGACTGTTTCCAGATGATGAGTCCTGGAGAGCTCTTTGAGATAAAATTGCTTGTGTCTGAAATGGAAGAGCCAACCTCACTTCCAGGGTCAGCTTGTCGGTGAACTCAAATATCACCTGAGAATCTGTCAATACAGCATACACTATAGAGACCAACACTGGGGTGGGATAAAGAGCAATAGAAAGCCCACTGCATCCCACTCAACCACCTTGGCAGTTTCCATGTGTACCAGAAAGCATATGCTGTGGTCTTTTATGTGTGCAGAACACAGAAAAAGGACCTGCCCAACACAGACAGCAGTGACTGGTGCAGGTTGAAGTCTGGTGGCCTCACTAATAGATAAGCAATGAAGACTGGGTGTATATTAGATTGGACTCTGTCTTTGATGTCGGACTGCTCTTGGAATCTCATTCTCTACCCCATAATTTCTATGTTACAAAGAACCTTTTGCTATGTGGGTCACTTTTTCCTTGGGGGGGGGGGGGGGAGGAATGGGTGTTGCTTGGTTTGGTGTTTTTTTTCTTGTTGAGAGTCTTTGATAGATTTCATGATAACCTTATAAAAATAAAAGTCTGAATGATGCTGGTTGACTAGGAGGACCTGTCAAAAGGATGCGGAAGAGCAGCTGATGCTGTGAATAGAGGTGGCTGTCTCAGTCTCTGTGAGCTCGTGTGTGCTGCGTCGGTCCTGTTGTGTCTGGAAGACACTGTTTCCTTGGTGTCCTTCCATCCCACTGCCTCTTACAACCTTTCCTGCCTCCTCTTCCCTGATGTTCCCTGAGCCCTGAGGGGAGAGGTTTGAGGAAGACATCCTATTTAGGGCTGAGTGTTCCAAGGTCTCTCCTATTCTGGACACGGTCCAGTTGTGGGTCTCTGTATTAGTTCCCATTTCCTGCAGAAGGAAGCTTCTCTGACGATCCGTGTAGCAGACTGTCTGCAGTCATTTCATGGCTGCGCTCCTTTAGCAGAACGACAGTATCAAGTGGTATACATCTTAAACCAGTGGATTTGAGATGACTCTCCGTGCTTATGATTTGGGGTAAAAGTACTTTTGTTTATAAACTGTCCTGATAATTCTAGCACATTCCACATGCTAGCCTTTCTTTGTAGCTTTCACCTCCTCTAGTAGAATGGCACATAGGTCAAGAGATCATCCTGGCAGTAGCAGGCTTTGTATTCTTATTTTGTTAAGTGTCTTGTTTTTGTTGTTTTTTCTTGTAGGGTCTGGATTCCCTTCAGAGACTCATACTGAGTGGTGGATCCTATGAAGAGCAAAGGATCAGGCACATTGACTTGATTTCCACTCTTTTCGCTTGTGTTATATGCTGAAAGAGTCCTGAGAAGCAACTGTTCCTCTCTGAGGCAGGAGACTGCCATGATTTACCAAAACAAGAAGTAATCCATGTGATTGCAAGATGAGTCAGGTTAGTAGCTCCCTACTCTTACTATAGTTCAACGATTGGGGTGGGGGATTTAGTGGTGTGAGGGGAAATTTAGTGGTGGGGGGAATTTAGTGGTGTGAGGGGGGATTTAGTGGTGTGGGGGGAATTTAGTGGTGGGGGAATTTACTGGTGTGGGGGGAATTTAGTGGTGTGGGGGGATTTAGTGGTGGGGTGATTTAGTGGTATGAAGGGGATTTAGTGGTGTGGGGGGGATTTAGTGGTGTGGGGGGGATTTAGTGGTGTGGGGGGATTTAGTGGTGGGGGAATTTAGTGGTGTGAGGGTGATTTAGTGGTGTGGGGGGGTTTAGTGGTGTGGGGGGAATTTAGTGTTATGCAGGGGGGATTTAGTGTTATGCAGGGGGGATTTAGTGGTGTGAGGGAGATTTAGTGGTGTGGGGGGATTTAGTGGTTTGGGGGGATTTAGTGGTATGGGGGGATTTAGTGGTGGGGGAATTTAGTGGTGTGCGGGAAAGATTTACTGGTATGCAGGGGGGATTTAGTGGTGATGGGGGGATTTAGTGGTGGGGGAAATTTAGTGGTGTGCAGGGGGGATTTAGTGGTGGGGGATTTAGTGGTGTGGGGGGAATTTAGTGGTGTGGGGGGGATTTAGTGGGGGAGGATTTAGTGGTGTGGGGGGGATTTAGTGGGGGAGGATTTAGTGGGGGGGGATTTAGTGGTGTGCATGTGCACTAAACCCAAATCTCTTCGTTTAAAATGTGTGCTGAGATGCTAGAAAGTAGATTGAAGCTTCATTTTTCCACTAGGTAGGGGAAGGGAATAAAAACTACACAAACATATTTGGTATTTGCTAGTGCTTTTATAAGATAACATATGTGTGTATCTGTGCTACGTATATATACATGTGTACACACACACACACACACACACACACACACACACACACTTTTGAAACAGAATTTCTCTATCCTGGAACTCACTCTGTAGATCTCAAACTCAGAGATACACCTGCTGCTGCACCCCCACCCTAGCCCAGTGCTGGAATAAAAGGCCGGTACCACCACTGCCTGGCCAGATATAAACATATTTTTACATGGTAGGTTTTAGAAGCAATAATGTTCATGTCTGAAGTGCTATGTGTTTGACAGTGCCATAAAGGTCACCTGTTCTAAAGAAGTTTTGTCATTGTTCTGATCAACTTAGAGTCTTACTTCGGAATTACAGTTAGGTATTTTCAATATCTTGGAAATTTAAAGCAGGATTTGATGCTGAATTTTTATAAAACACTATGCCTCCTCTGGCATTTACAATATTTATATTTATTATTCATTTAAGATATGCAACAGTTATATAGCTAGGTGTGCCTGTACGTTAGAAAATACTCTAACCTTGGCGAGAATAGAGATTCCAAATTCATGGAGGGAAAAAATGATAAATTATAGACAGCAAGCCAGAGATGTCACAAATGTCGTCATGGGGCTGGAGAAAGAAGTGCTCTGGAGGACAAGACTAATCCTTTCCAGAGTTCCTCAGATCTCTGTAGGTCAAGGGTAATATCTGCCTTCTTGATGGCCCAGCAGAAAAACCTTGTCTTGGGAGCATCTTCAGCTCTTCCTAGTGTGTTTACCCACTATGAGATACACCCAGTGTGGAAAACTGGGTGTATTTTTATGGACCTTCAGGAAGTGTTATACCCGAGTGAAAGAAAGCAAACCTTTCATTTTGTTTTATTTTTAGTCATATCATATACCCACAGCTTGCTTTTAAAATTGTGGCTGTTGCTGCTTGCTCTTTTTCTCAGCCCAGGAGCTTGGCATTCCCAAAATTACGCATGGTGGGGATGGAAGGTAGCACTAGCTATAGACATTCCTATAGAGGGACTCAAGGAACGACACCTTTGGGGTGAGAAGTATGGTCATTATCTTAATGGTCTGTATAGTTTTCTCCATGGCTACATATAGCAAGACTTAACAGATTAGGTACTTTCATTATGTGCAGGATTTTGCTTGTCAGCAATGCTTGTTTTAAAATTCAAAAATTAAAAAGAGATCTCACTGAATTGTCTTGAGTTTTATTATTCATTTCCTCATTAAACATGTTATAAGATGAGCTGTGTAGGTCAATGACAGGGCAGGGGTGAGAGGGGCAGAGAGTGCATAGTGTAATGACCTGGATTCTATCCATGTCTCTCTCTCTCTCTCTCTCTTCTCTCTCTCTCTCTCTCTCACACACACACACACACACACACACAGAGAGAGAGAGAGAGATACAGAGACAGAGAGACAAAGACAGACAGACACAGAGACAGAAAGACAGAGTCGAGACACATACAGAGACAGAGAGAAAGAGACAAAGACAGAGAGACACACAGAGAAACAGACAGATACACATGCAGAGACAGAGAAACAGAGAAAGAGATAGAGAAAGAGACAGACACACACAGAGAGAAAGAGAGAGAGAGAGACAGCGAGAAAGAGACAGACACACAGAAACACAGAGAGACAGACAGAAAGAAACAGAGAGAGAAAGACAGAGACAGACAGTCACAGACACACACACGGCGGGGAGGGGGCTGTATCATCTCAGAATAATCCAAATTGATATGTTGTCTCTTTCACACTGACCTCATTGTAACTTCAGAAAGGGTCATTTGGCAGCAGAACATAAAGGTTGTTCTGAGGGAGATGTCCTCTGCCTATCAAGGCTGGACAGAAAGTTTCCGTGTCACCACAGACTCACTGAATGTCTACCACATCTGTATAAAGTCTTTGCAAGAATCCTTATCTCCCACACGCACTCTGCCCCACCCCCGCATCTCTTGGTAACAATCCTGAACTTTACTCCCTGGCTCCTTTCTTTCATTTGTCCTGTCCTTCCTTCACATGCTTATTGCTCTATGTCTAAAAACCATAAAAACATCATGGGCTCTCCCATGAAGATCCCTTTTGTCCATGCAAAATCAATAAAACGTCCCTTTTGGAGACAGGGAAAAGGGATCCAGCAAGCCACAGGCTGCTTAAAGATTTTTCCACTCAGAAGCAATCCTCATCTTTCCGGATTGTGACTGACATGCACAGACAGTCACGTGGCTTTGCCTGACTCGAGAAGTTGAAGTGTTTAATCACACATGCAGAAGAGATAATCCAAACACTTGTGATTTCTTAATGAGGGCCCTGCTTCCGGGAACAGGAATTTCTGAATGTCCTTCTAGCTAGTTGCCAGCCAGGCCCTGCTCTGTTAATTTCACATTGTTTCCTCTTCTCTGTTGCTTGCCCTAAGGAGTATAGGCTACAGCACTTGGTGTCAGGACTAGCTGCATTAGGCAGGGCAGACAGTGATGAGATCAGAAACCCAACAAGCTTAGATTGAGGAGGCATTGAGTCTGCCCTGGGAGGGTTAAGATTAGCTTGTGGGTACCACAGGAGCCCAAACCACAGAGACTGGAATACTGCAAGGCAGTGTCCTGCTACCCAGACCTTCTTCCTCCTCTCCTCTCCCCTCCTCTCCCCTCCCCTCCCCTCCCCTCCTCTCCTCTCTCCTCTATGCTTACCTTCCCTGACCTCATTGCTTCTACTTGGAGATGGGTCTTTTCCATATGGTGGAAAAGAAGGAGCCAACAGCTTGCCCTTTTCATCTTTCCAACTGTGACATCAGAGGGGAAGCCACTTGCTGTTTAGCTCCACACTGAGATAATCTGCCGAAGGACCCATGAGTGCCTGATTCACCTGCTCACCCTGACCAATGACTGCGTTCAGAGACGTGGGTCATGTGCACAGTTACATCGCAAGTCCACCTGAGCAGTGCAAGGTGCAAGTGATCAGAAGAGGGGCATAAGATAGTTCTAAGTTTCAGCACGGAGCTTATTATGAATCGGTCCTACCCTTCCAGTCTCTCTTGACACACAAATGAGTACCGTGTGGGCCTTTGCTCCCCAAACATGTTTTAGCCTAGAGGCACTGAAACTGGGCATGTGCCTTAGAGTCACTTACTTTCTCATCATGAGTGGAACCCCCCTTCTTCCGTCTTTTCTCCCTCCCCCTCCTCCTTTCTTTTCTCCCTCCTCCCGTTTACAAACACACATACACACAGACACACACACACACACACACACACACAGACATACACAGACACACACAGACACACACACACAGACACACACACACATACACACACACACACATACACACACAGACACACACACACACACACACACACACACACACACACACACACACACAAACCAAAAGCAAGCAACAATAAAACAAGCAATAGCAAACAACTACAAGGTTATCACCACAATCAAGACATGAAATATGGAATATTTCTATCTTTTCTTACCTCCCAGTTTTCTCTCTACCCAACACTTTGGCAAGCACTGATCTCACTTCAATTTTTTTTTTTTTTTTTTTTTTGGTTTTTCGAGACAGGGTTTCTCTGTGTAGCCCTGGCTGTCCTGGCACTCACTCTGTAGACCAGGCTGGCTTCGAACTCAGAAATCCGCCTGCCTCTGCCTCCCAAGTGCTGGGATTAAAGGCGTGCACCACCACCGCCTGGCTTCAATTTGTTTTAGTTTTCCTCCACTGTACTTTTAGAATTAGAAAACATAGTTTGCATATCCAGAGTTTAAGAAACAAAAACAAACAAACAAACAAACAACAACAAAACAGAAAAGGAACTCTGGACCATAAGCAAGATGTGAGCAATGGATGGAAGCCAGGAGCTGGCAGCTCAGACCCAGCTTTTCTGAAATCATAGTGGGAAAGTCATAGGTGATGGGGCTTATTAAAAAAAAAAAGTTGGAAGCATAAAAAATGGCAAGCAGCAGTGTGGTCTGAATACAGCTTCTGAGACCTAAGGTTGGGGTGGGGCGTCACTGTGAAGGCAGGTGGGGTTTGTGGTCAAGAGAAAAGAATACAGAGGTGTTAACATCCATTATCCTTTTCTGGACTTTCCTCCCCTTCTTCCTGCCCCATCAGCCACCCCTTTGAATGTTGGTACCACTTGGATCTGGGCTGTCCCTAAAGTCACATACTGTGGTGGTTTGAATAGTTTTGGCCCTCCATAGATTCATATGTTTCAACCTTTGGCCTTAAGTAGTGGCACTATTAGGAGGTGTGGCCTTATTGGAGTGGGTGTGGCCTTATTGAAGGAAGTATGTCACTGTGCAGGTGGGCTTTGAGGTCTACTATGCTCAAGCTCCACCCAGTGTGAAATAGAGTCTCCTCTTGGCCACCTTTGGATCAAAATGTAGAACTCACTGCTCCTCCAGCACCATGTCTCCTCAACACTGCCATGCTTCCTGCCATGATGATGACGGACTAAACCTCTGAAACTGTAAACAGCCCCAATTAAATGTTTGCATTTATAAGAGTTGCCTTGGTCATGGTGTCTCTTCACAGCAATAAAAACCCATAATTAAAGCTCATTCTAAAGACTTGGGTGCTCCTGATGGCATAAGTAGGGGTGGAAACTTTTGGGGGTGGGTTCTGATTGGAGAAGGTGGGTCATTGTTGGTGTCCCCTGGAAGCACATATTTTATTCCAGCCCTTCCCTCTACCTCTTTCCCTTGGCTTCCTGAATACCATATGGTGAGTGATATTGCCTAGCTATGTGCTCCCAGCTGTGATGTTCTCTCTCGGCTCATGAGCTCAAATTAACTGGGCCAAATGTCCATGGAAATGTGAGACAAAATTAACCCTCCCTTCTTTCCTGTTGTTCACTTTGTTATGGGAAAGCTCACATGTCCATGGAGTTGCTTAGCTTTGCCATCATATTTATTTTTTTTTAATTGTCATTATTCATGTTTGATTTTGCTTGTGTCTACTGGGGTTACATTGTAAGTTTTATAGACTGCTTAACTAGTGACACTAGCTATCACTCTCCCTTGAACATGAATCACTTGAAGTGAAAAATAATTGTTCCTAAATTTCCTCCATTTAAAAGAAGCAATTTAACACTCTGGTTTCTCTTCAAATAGTATAAAAAAGAAGCAATTCATCTGTCTCAGGGAAGATGAGTTGCAAGATACATAATGAGGCTGGAAAGAAGAATATCCTAGGGCTAACTAGGATGCACTTGAAATTTCAGATTAGGAACTGAAGAGCTTCTGGACTCGGCCAGCACTGTGAAGTAACATTTGCCTTGGAGTCAGGTGACCTCCAGGCAACAGTCCAGACCCCATAGAGAGCCTAGACTATGTCATGGAATAGACTGTCCCCTCCTCTTGCTCTCTTCCCTCCAGCCTCTATGAAACCTCATAGTCTCCCAGAGTGTTTAAAAGCTACCTTTATTTTACAGTTCTTTTTTTTTTTAAAAAAAAATATTTATGTATTTATTTTAAAAGTACATTGTAACTGTCTTCAGACACACCAGAAGAAAGCATCCAAACCCATTACAGATGTTTGTGAGCCACCATGTGGTTGCTGGAATTTGAACTCAGAACCTCTGGAAGAGCAGCCAGTGCTCTTAACCGCTGAGCTATCTTGCCAGCCCAGTTCTTTTTTTTCCTCTTGTTCCATTTATGTGTACGTGGTTCAAACTGGACTCTGAAATCCCAGAAGCAGCTGTGCTCATATGATTCTACTGGTCCTTTGGTTCAGATTCTCAAGGCTGAGCCAGTTCCACCTATGCCCTTGTTCCCATTGGACTAGTTTTCACCCTGGGTCCAGTCAGCGTAGCAGAGAGAAGCCTGTCTCAGATTGCCAGTGATGACAGTGCAGTCTTCAGTTACAAGGTTCACTGAAATAACATGGCTGAAAAGGGGGTACTCGGGAAAGGCTTTCTGTGTTTTAAGGACTTCCTGGAAGTAGAAATCACTGGAGTAACGTTTCCCAATTACTTTGTGCAGAGTATTAGTCTGTGGGAAGAAACAAAGAGTAGGGTAGGTCCAGTGGTTTTGAGAAATGGACAGTTTTACAAACCAACTCGGAGTCTTTTCTGAAACCCATAGGGTGCTGGTGGCCCTTTACATGTCACAGAGAAGACACACCATTGGGTCTTTGTCTACTGAGTCCTTTGACCCGGAATATTTTGCAGGTCTGAGATTTGGTGACACACAGAACAGGAAACCTGGCTAAGATCATTTCCATGTTCCATGCTTCAACTAGAATCCACTGCCAGTTTTCCCCTTCTGGTCTTATTAGCTTAATAAGCTATCAGATTCGGAAGGAATTGGCTTGCTCAGAGCACATGAAATTCCCATGGAAATTACTCTCAGAAATTCAGACCCACCCACAGAATTTCAAAAAGTGTTCCATTCACAACCAGTAATTGACTGGGCAGCATTTAAACCTTGCGTGTGATACGATAAGAACAAAATGAATTCACCCTGCTCACCCATTTAAAAAGAGCAGTTTCCAAGGCTACTTGGTTTTGGTAGAAGCCAAGTTATTTGGGAGAGAACTCAGAGAAAAGTCTCTGGGGGATGTTATTCAAATACTAGACACTCCACTTCAATTGGAACCATTTTTCTAAATTAAAAAAAAAAACCCTTTGGCATTTTATGTTTTACAATTTTAAAAATTCTTCTCATGCTCATTACATTCTGAACGCAGTCTCCCCTCCCTCCACTCTTCCTGGTCTCTCCCCTTCCCTCTCCTCTCCACCCAGATCCATTCCTCCTCCATGTCCCTTCAAAAATCAGCAGGCCTCCCATCGATATCAACCAAACATGGCATAACAAGATACAATGAGACCAGACACAAACCCTCATATCAAGGCTGGATGAGGCAATGCAATAGGAGGGAAAGGATCCCAGGCACAGGCAAAAGTGTCAGAAACACCCCCCACTCTCAACTGTTCAGAGCACCAAAGAACACAAAGCTAACCATACTTGTATGCAGAGGACCTAATTCACACCCATACGGGGTCCGGTTTTGTTGCTTTAGTCCCTGTGAGCCCCTGTGAGCCCCTGTGAGCCCCTGTGAGCCCTGCTTAGTTGATTCTGAGGACTCCATTCTTGCAGTGAATGCACATCGGGAGGAATCCAGTCTATGCCATTTTGCTTTATTGTGCTTGTCGGTGTCATTTCGTTTAAGGTTCTCCAAAACACACATGGCCTGGTTGATTCTGTAAAAGGGGTGTGGCGTTCAAATAGACAAGTTCCTAAGATGGAGATTTTTTTGACTCAGAACAAAAAGCACACAGGGGCTGGGGCTGGGAAGATGGCCTGGTGGGTAAAGTGCATGGCTCACAAGCAAGGAAGACAGGAGTTCAGGTCCTGAGCATCCATATAAATGCCAGTGTGTGTGTGAGGAGATATGTCTATAATCCAGCCCTTGGGAGGTAAAGATGAGGGATCAGTGGAGCAAGTTGTCTAGCGAGACTGGACAAGTCATGAAGCTCTGTGTTGGTGAGACCCCTGCCTCAGTATCTAAGATGGAGAACCATTAGTGAGCACACCCAGCATCAACCCCTGGCTTTTACGACTGTGTGCTCATACACACAAACATGCACATATACACGCATGCATATTGCACATAATACACATAAATAGGTAAACAAACAAATGAACAAGCAGAAGGAAAGCGTGAAGAATGCTGAGGTTTCTCCTGTGTGGAGTGCGGCGTCCTTGCACGGCTGCAGAGATGAACCTGAGCAGGATGATGAGGGAACAGAGAGAATGTGGACCGAAAACACAGACGGAAATAGCTGAGGTCAGGTAGACAGGACTCTTGGATGGAGAAACCACAGACAGCATTCTGGAAGCTCCGTATGTTTATTACATGGCGTTGAACATGGAGTTAGGGTTATTTTATACAGCTGAACAAAGAGAAGGGGTCATTGCATACAGATTAACAAGGAGGCATTGCATGTCCTCTGGAGCCAGATGAACTTAACTGGATAACTGTAAACACTTTTGAAGATGCCCAAGCTGAGAAGCAACGTGATTGGATGTACATTTCAACTACAGAGATTTATTTAAGTAGCTATTATATAACCAAAACAGGAACGGGGGGGGGGGGGGGGGGGAGCATTAAAGGGCCAGAAAATCTTTTTGCAGGCTGTGGATATCGCTCAGATCAAAAGCTATTTATTCGAAAAGAAAAACCAATGAACATAGAGAAACTGTTCGAATCCAAACATGTTAAAAAAGATAGACTTCGTAAAGTCCAGTGCACATGCGATTGTTTGCGTGCGTGCGTGCGTGCGTGCATGCGTGCATGCGTGTGTGCGTGCATAGGTCAGAGATGATCCTCAGGTGTCATTCCTCAGTTGCTGTACTTGCCAATTAGGCTAGGCTGGTGGGCCAGGGATCTCCAAGATCTACCCGAGTGAGCCAAGGATCACCAAGTGAGTCATCTTCACAGCCACATAGTACTTCCTGTTGGGAATGAGAGCATCCTGCTACAACATTTAAAAATCTGCCTTGAATTAGATAGAATTTTATCCAAATGAATCCATTTGGTACTAATGCCAGCCATGCTTCCAAAATGAAGACTTGATCCTGTGGAGAAACTTGCAGTGATTAACCCATCCTCAAATATTGGTTTCTGAAAGCGGGCAGATGAACTCTACGCACTTGCTAAGGTTAAATTGTTGGTATTGAAGCTCCAGTAAAGGGTTCTTTACAGCTACTGGAAAGTACAAAGACCAGCATAACTTTTGCAGTTGTAGGTTCCATTATCAGGAAGTCTATTGTCTTGGTTAGTGTTCTACTGCTGTGAACAGACACCATGACCAGGGCAAGTCTTATAAAAACATCATTTAATTGGGGCTGGCTTACAGGTTCAGAGATTCAGTCCATTATCATCAAGGCGGGAACATGGCAGCATCCAGGCAGGCATGGTGCAGGAGGAGCTGAGAGTTCTACATCTTCATCTGAAGGCTGCTACCAGAATACTGAGTTCCAGGCAGCTAGGATGAGAGTCTTAAAGCCCATGCCCACAGTGACACATCTACTCCAACAGGGTCACACCTTCTAATAGTGCCACTTCCTGGGTTGAGTGTATACAAACTATCACATCTATGCACCTTCTTTAGCTGTGTCTGCTTCATTCTCTCGCCTGCTCGCCTCACGTTGGCCCTGCTTTCCCCAGGATGGATCCTGAAGCTGCGCAGCTGGAGAAGCAGCATGTGCACAAGGTGTACGAGAGCACTGCCCCCTACTTCAGTGACCTGCAAAGCAAAGCCTGGCCGCGTGTCCGCCAGTTCCTGCAGGACCAGAAGCCAGGCAGCCTCATCGCTGACATCGGTAACCCATTCTTTCGTTTTACCGTGTGTGGTCTCCTGTGTATCCATTGACACCCATCCTTTTCACTCCTGTCTCCTGTTCATTCTAAAAAGAAGCCCAATGTTGTGTTAGCAACATGACAGTCTCTACAACAGTGGTTCTCAACAATTCCTCATGCTGTGGTGACCCCCAACCATAAAATTACTTTGTTGCTACCTCATAGCTGTCACTTTGCTACTGTTATGAATTGTAGTGTGAATATCTGAGACGTGGGATATCTGATATGCCACCCACAGGTTGAAAACCGCTGCTTTAGAATAATCCACTTTACAGCAAAAATACATATCATCAAAGTCACCAAGCAGAAAACATCTTCCAGCCTACACTCCCAGATCCATGCTGGGCCTTTATGCACATTCTCCATCAACACCAACCTGTAACAGATGGAATAAAATAAAGATGAAAACGATGTGACGTTAGACATCTTCAATTTAGAAACCTTTACATTTGGAAGACGTGTTCTGTATACTTGGCTCATGTTGAGGGGTTCCATGCACTTTTATGGAAGACCCAGACTTGTGAGATTATGGACAAAGTCTTACACCCTTTCGTTTCTCTGTTGGGTCTCGCCCCTTGTTTGTAGGCATTGTTTTGTTAGGGCATGCCTTTAATTGGGTGGTACTTCCATAATCATTTATCTGGAGAACTTCAGTTCAGCATCTTTCCAAATTGAGAGGTACTAAACCACACTTAGTTTAAGACTAATGTTTAAGTTGTGGTTGGATTCCCACTTCCCACTAACTCCGCTTTTCAGGAATCACAAGCTTGCTGTGCCCAGAAGAACCTAAGTCTACTGTTAACTCACTCTTAGTCTAGGTTGACATCACTCTTAATACTGACAGGAGAAACTGCTGTGTGCACACAGCATGTGACAGAGGGTATAAGCAACACATCGTTTAAGAAGCACCCATCATGCTGAAGGTGGGAGTCCAAAGAAGATATCTAGCGTGTCAGTATTTAAAACCAAATACGGTTTCCTGGGGTCAGGGATATGGCTCAGGGATAGTATGCATGTTCTCTATGTTCAGAGCCCTGGGTTCAAATCCCACCACCACAAAATGAGGAAAGGTATCTGATTTTAGAGGATGCAGTGATCTCAGAGGTTCTACTGTCCACTGTCCATGCAAAGCACAGGACTTTCATATGGCCGAGGAAGATAGGGGCAATTCACTAAGGAGGGTTGGGAGGAAAGCACGTATAATCAAGTTGTATTTTTCTTACATCCTCAGTCTAAATAAAATAAATTCTAAAATGCAGCAAAGGTTTAAGTGTAAGAAAATGAAATTAGGAAGGATAGTGAACTGGTTTTAAAATTATCCTGATACAGAAAGCCTCTCTATGTCTTTTGTTTGTTTGTTTATTTGGTTGGTTGGTTTTTGGGTTTGAGGTTTTGGGGACAGGGTTCCCCTGTGTAGCCCTTGCTGTCCTGAATCTCACTACATAGATCAGGCTGGCCTCCCTGCCACAGAAACCCTCCCACTTTAGCCTCCCAAGTGCTGGGATTAAAGCTGTGCACTGCTCTCTCCCAGTGCCACTCTCTATATCTCTTTGTCTCTCTCATCCATGTTTTAAAACTAATCTATAAAAGAAATAAATTGGTTGTCATATTTGTGGTGTGCTCTACAAGTATCATAACCCCTGGGTTGGTGAACACCAACTCACTGTCCCGGAGAAGCCTCTGGGGAGGGAGGTGAGCTATGCACTGATCATGTATTCTTGTCAGTTTCCCTCGTTTGCATGTATTTCTGTTTAAAGGTTTCTTATTCACTGTGTCTTTCTGATTTGTTGATATTGAACTCTCAGTCAACACATTCTACTCATGCTTGCACAAAGCACCGTCTCACACACTCTGCACACACACACACACACACACACACACACACACACACACACACACGGTAGCCTTCTATCAGGAAACACAAGAATGCTTCAGGGAGGAGGGGTGCATTTGTTAAAAAAAAAGAAGAAGAAGAAGAAGAAGAAGAAGAAGAAGAAGAAGAAGAAGAAGAAGAAGAAGAAGGAGGAGGAGGAGGAGGAGGAGCAGGAGGAAGAGGAGGAGGAGGAGGAGGAGGAGGAGGAGGAGGAGGAGGAGGAGGAAAAGACAAAAAAATTACAAAATCATAGGCATGAAATAAACTATGAGAAATATATCAGCAAAGTAATATGTCATCAATATTTCTAATAGAAACCCACATTTACAATGAAGGTATGCTAATGAAAATCCAAAAATGAGTTGTTGGCATACTAAGGAAAGACACTCCTGTATGTAGTGTTAGCTGACATAGACTCCACTTAGCCAAGGGCAGAGGAACCTTTACTTACCTGCGCTTTGTTAGGACAGTGATGTAGGAGACACCAGAATCCAGAGAATGCACTCTGAGTTTTATGTATCACTGGTGTTACCAAAACTATGAAGAAGTCACCAGTTATACCTTTATTTTCTGGGCTTGTAACTGATGTGCTAAGAGTTTACAGGAAAGGAATTAGGCACAATCTGTCTCTGGGCCGTTTGTGAGAGTTTTATAAACTTTTACAAAACTGGTGGGTTTCATCCCGGAACGTTGCAGTTGGCACCAGAGCATGAGGTCAGCCTGAACCTGGGTGGGTACCAGACAGCTTGGTTCCAAAGGTCACCTGTGATGGGCCAGATACGTGTGTGGCTCTGCAGGGCCTGGCAACTCATTAAGTGGCCAGAACCAATTACTGCACTTAGATTTTCTTCCCAGACAATAATCTGAGGGCTGCAGCAGCTCATTTTGTTGCGTTATAGTGCACACTCCATAACGACTGTGCAAGGGCTGTCAATGCTGGGTTTAAGGATATGAGTAAAGCTTATCAGCCAGATAAACGCTAATACAGAAAGAGTCTGTAGTGGAGAAAGACTGTATTAGAAACTGTGATCCTTTAAACATTTAGAAACTATAAAGTCTAAAGATCAAAAAGCCAGCAGAGTAATATATCAGCAATATTTCTAATAGAAACCCACATGTACAATGAAGGTATGCTAATGAAAATTCAAAAATGAATTGTTGGAATACTAAAGAAATATGCTAATATAACCCTCATTGTGACCCTGTCTACAACCAGAACAGGAAAGAACAAAATCTTTTCTTGCTTTACAGAACATTTAAAAAAAAAAAAAAAACTAGTGTAAGGCCCCAGATCCTGTCATTTGTGACAACGTGCAAACTCAGAAAACACGATGCTTAATGAAATAAATCAGACCACAAAAAGGCAAGAGCTGCACGATCACAATTAGATGTGAGACCTAAAAGCATTGAGCTCACAGAGTCTGGAGGAGTGATTCCCAGGAGGTGGAACAGGGGTGGGGCGGGGAGTGAATCGTGAGATGTTGGTCAAATGATACTCGGATTCAGTTAATCAAGAGAAACAAATCCAAATGATAAAAAGAAAAAGAAAAATACCAGCAGCCCAAAGCCAAATGGTGAAAGGGTATAAATGAATGATTGCATGAAGTTGGAGAATTCAGATGTGCTTTAAAATATCCTGGCAGATAATCTACATACAGGGATTTAGTTACAAGCTATGGAAGGGAGTGCAATGAAAGAAACCACTCCAAACACTAAGTAACCCATGCTAGGGACAACCCTTCCCACCAGCTCGCTATGCAGTCTTGACCTATGTTGTGAGAATATAAGAGCCTCGTGCCTCTGGGTGGATGTGGCTGGATTCCCCTTTCATGGTTACACAGACGGTTGTACCACACACAACCATCTAGCCTTTGACACCTTCAATATATTACATATTCATCTGTTTGAGTTGCCCAGGATTAAAAGCTGCATAGTATCAAGGCTAATGGTACCACATTACCAGACTATTTTTTCCCTGTATTTTGGCACCATAAATTATAGGATGAATGATAGTCTTTGAATCAGTAACTAGATCTGTAGTAAATATGTATGTTTGCCGATTTGGTTCATATACGATTTATGTATTTAAGCAAATCAATAAATAGTAATGCTTTGGTTACAAAATGAAGAGTGTGTTTTAAAGTAAAATTGAAATTCAAGAAGAAATAATGTTATTCTAACCGGAAATTCTTCCACTGTGCTAAATTTAGCCAATAAATAGGAAGGCTGGCTGGGGAGGGAAGAGCTACGTTACTAACAAGGAGGAAAATAGAAAGATGAGCACTTTCTCCTGACCCAGGTCTCTTAGCTAGGGGTTGAAGGCACAAAGCTTTTATTGGGTCTTTTGAGAAGCCATATAAGCAAGGCAGACACTGAAATAGCTATGATTTTAGGGTGGTCAGTGTTTTCCTGATAAATGGCTCTTGCTATCTGTAGATCATTGAGCGCACTGGGCTCTATAAATCTAAATAAAAGTTTTTAATTAGAAATCTGTGACTCATCTTCTATTTTAATTTTTTCCCCTGAGAGCAGCTAATTTTGTGGCTAATGTTTAGGATAATATGGGTAAAGAGTATGGTGTATCTGAATGAAAACACCACGATTAAACATCACTTTGTATGCTATAGCCTAATAAAAATTAAAATCAAGTTGTTGGGGTACAGAAAGCATGTATCCCCTGACCCCTCTCTCTTCCATACGCACACCCAACAGGAAAAAAGAAAATGGCTGTTTTTATTGCAGGGTAGAAGAAGACAGAGAAAAGCTGCTTCACGTTTCTTGTTTCACATGGTCCAGAGAAATAATCTATGATGGCTGTACTTATGACTTGAAGTCTGTAGCAAGCAAAAGGACAAGGACAAATAGCAAGTGGTAGCTTAGACAGAAGCGGCAAATAGGTAGAAAACATCATCAAATCGGTTTACAACATCCAGTAGAGAGGTTGGGGTGAAAGAATGTCTTACTAGGGGCTGGAGAAATGGCTCTGTGGTTAAGAGCACTGACTGCTCTTCCAGAGGTCCTGAGTTCAATTCCCAGCAACCACATGGTAGCTTACAACCATCTGTCATAAGATCTGATGCCCTTTTCTGGTGTGTCTGAAGAGAGCAACAGTGTACCCACAGATATAAATAAATGAAACTTTTTTTAAAAAGAGAAAAAGAAAATGTCTCACTATATAACACAGACTGGCCTGAACTGGCCATCCACCTGCCTCAGCTAAGAATTACTCCCATATCATGTGGGAAATTACAAGTGTCTGCCCCTATACCATTCGGGAAACCCAAAGAATAGTGATTAAGGGAACATGGTGCCTTGCATAGACCTCACCCTTTGTGGTTCAACAGCAGCAACTGAGACATACCCAGGAAACATTGTAACTGACCCATGTGGCCATGGCGGTTTACCTGGAATGGGCTGATCCATTCCATGTCTCTTGTATGTACCATGGAAGGAAGCATGTGGGTTGAAGTTGTCACCTAACTGAACTCACAAAGTAAGAGAGAGACCAGAGCTGGATTCTTTTTCAGCTAGGTTCTTCTCATAATTAACTCCAGAAACACCTGCCCTACCAACACTGAAAATGATTTTTTTTGTGCACGTAATAAGACAAATTCCTCAATAAATAAGACTCCTCTTGACTTTCATCTGGCTGCCTTCCTAGTTTCGACGGCCATCTCTCATTGCTTTAATTCTCTAACAACCATCCGTTCATTTGATGCATAAAAATTAAGAACACTATCCTCATATGACCAGCACCATATTTGACCAATGACATATCTCTTCAACTCTGGACTCAAAAAAGGAACTTAAAATGTGCATTATATTTTTCTTTCAACAACAACAACAACAACAACAAAACATAGAAAAAGAGCTCTTTTAGGTGACATATCAACAAAGAACAAAATTTTAAAAGTAGTTGTCCCTTGACTGGGATGTACCTAGGTGGCAGAGCCCTTGCCTAGCATGATGGGGTCCTGGGTTCAATTCTAAGTACAAATGGAAAGCAGGGGGATTTTTCCTACAAACATTAGAAAAATACTCACTTTTTTGTTATTTTCAGCAACTATTCACCCATCTTGACCCAAAAGATTTTGATGAATTGGAGGCATGCTCTGTTAAGCTCTGTAGACACTGTGTGGTATAGAGTACAAAACTGAGAAGAAAGTGAGTATTCAGACACTCTCCAGTGTCTCTTCAAAACTGGGCATAGTTATTAATGAGATTGTGCAAGGGAACAGGGTTGTTATGGAGCTTGCTATGGTATCATGAATGCTCATACACATCTGAGACCATAGGAAGGCCTGGCTTGTTGATGGGTGTGACTTCCTCGTTATAGGAAAGCCTTCTCCTTGCCAACGTCTCAGAGTTGCGCTCAGAAAGAATTGCAACTGCCTCGTGTTTGGAGTTTCTGTCCAAAGTGATGTCATTAGAAATGAACATGGGAAGATGAGCGGAGAATTGCTAGAGAGCTGGGCACCAAGAGAAAAATCCTGAGCCTCTTTGTTATGAAAGGCTTTCTGAATATCTCCTGCCATCTGACATGATTTATGAACATCTTCTCACCAGAATTCTTAAAGCGATTTCTTTTCTCAGAATGTATCTCCCAAGCCAATAAAAGAAGAAATGAATTTCCAAGATACTTATTAAAATAAGGCTATCATCTTTGACACAGACAGGACATTAACGCTAAAATACAAAGTGATTTATACTTTCTCTGTGACTGTCTTCAAATAGCGGATACTTCATAAGCGTTAGGAACCGTGGCTATGAGATCTAAAAATAAGTATCAAATCTCAGCCATTTATATTGAAAGAATAATGTTGGAAAGCTTAATTTTTTTATTCACCTCTTCTCCACTGTCACAGCTGGCACCAGGGAACCTCCACTTTTTTTTCTTGCCTTGTCGTTTTGGAATAGTATTATAAGGTGAAGTTATTAAAAGCTGTCCCCGACTTATTACTCAGAAGCAGCTAACTCTACATTTAACTAGTGAGTGATCTTTTTGTGCCACAGAAAAGCCTCTAAATAAGAAGTGCCAGTAGATAAAAAAGTCAGCTCACTTGATTTCTTCACCCACCTCTGGAACTTAATTTACATATTTGAGACTGAAGATAATGCTAGGTGCCAGGTGCAGATGCATGTCCCTCTCATGCCAACTTACTGAAATGGCAAAACTCCCTTGAGCCCAGGAGTTCAGCCTGGGCAATAGAGAGAGACCCAGTGTCAAAAGAGAAGTTGATGACAGTACTAGAAGATGGGTGGGTGTTTTGCGGCAATTCCTCATCTGTGTTACTCTCTATCGTACTATAAGATGTGATTGACCTCAGTCTTTGGATTGGATACTTGGGCCTCTGCCACTAGAAAATGAATGTCAAAAATGGTCTTTTTTTTTTTTCTCGGACTCTCTGTTAGAGATTGACCCAACAGAGAAGCCTTGTACCTACCATTAACCTGAGAATGCATGGAAAGATGTTTCTTTTTCAGTCACAGTCATATTTTTTAAAAAAACCACATTTTATTGTCTAGATTTTTTTTATTCATAGACATTGAAAAGCTGTTAGCAGTAATTTGCTCAACATGGTCAGAAATTGATAAGACCCATTGGAGTAGACATTTGGCTCAGCATGCACACGCAAAGTGAGATGTACATCACCGTGAAGACACTGACCCCTCACGGTCAGCCTCAGTTTCTGGAAGCTGGGGTTTGTGTTTCCCAGGGACAAGCCAGCTCGTGAAGTTAGGTTGTGCTGAGCTCCGTAGGCAATGCTTCAATAAATGTTCCATTCATATTTCTTTCTTCAATACTCTGACTTTCCTCTCTTCTGTATGAAACTATGTAAGTGTTCTCTGAAGTGTTGCATCTTGGTCATTTAGTAGAAAGTTTATCCATTGCAGCACACATTAACTTGCATTGTTCCAGTATGAACAGCATGTGACGTTGGTTTTTCTCTTACAGGTTGCGGAACTGGAAAGTACCTTAAAGTGAATAGCCGAGTACATACTCTGGGCTGTGACTACTGTGGGCCTCTGGTAGAGATTGCCCGGAATAGAGGGTGTGAAGTCATGGTATGTGACAACCTTAATCTCCCCTTTAGGGACCAGGGCTTCGATGCCATCATCTCCATAGGAGGTAAGGCAGTCAGGTCACAATCATACTTTGCCATGAAAAACCACAATCAGACAACTCACGTGACTCAGTGTCCATTCTATATAGGGGTCTGTGCAAAGCATTTTGTCTAATTTTAAAATATATGGCTTATTAGACTCCTGCCTAATACTGTTACAATATATAAGCAGTTTTAACTTTCAGGCTGTTATTGTGTTATTTTTGATGATTTGTTCCTATGTGTTTCACTACTTACAAGATGAGTGTTTGGGCTCCTATTCATTGAAAACCTACTTTGCTCTATTGAGATCAGGTCAGATCCTCCTGACACAAAGGGGATTATTCAGGTTTCATGTTAACAAAAACAAACTACAGCAGTGCCCTTGTTAACAGAAAATTCTAGAACCAATGTATTGAACATCCCCTGAACAAGTATGTTATCCACTGGTACTCAAGTTCCTGGAAAAGACAGGCTCTAGCTCGTCCCAGATTTCATTGTTTTAGCATGTCTTTCTGTTCCTAATTCTAGAAGTTGTTGATGAGTCTAGGGAATTTTTTTTCTCACATTTCACAAGCCTTCCCAGTAAACTCCATGCCAAAGAAAACAAAACAACAGAAATATCAGCAAAATCCGTGCCTGAAACAAGCATGGATACATGAGACATAGCTCATTTTACCCTGTACTCCTTACTAGGAAACCCTGTATTAAAGCAGTCTTCTAGCTGGACATCGTGGTACACACCTTTACTCTCACTCAGCATTTGGGAGACGGAAGCAAGTATATCTCTGTGAGTTAAAGCCAGCCTGGTCTACATAGTAAGTTCTAGGACATCCAAGACTACACAGAAAGACTTTGTCTCAAAAATTGAAAAAAATAAAACAAATGACTCTTCTGATAAGTTCTTTTCAGTGGCAAAATCTTTTACAAAGCGAATTATTTGATTGAACACATTTTTTTTTTTAAATTAGCCTTTTGACATAACAAACGTTACCAAACTACCAAAATAAGGTGATCTTACGGAAGTTGACTACCATTCATGATAATATATACATACACTATTTATACTTTCCTGAACCAGACAAGAGATTGCTAGGTCTCCTCAGATGGGAGCTGTATCTTTGCATAGTGGAAAGACAAATGCCTGCGTGCTGTAACCTTGGAAACGGTCAGGAACAGTGGAAAATGGTGGCCATGGGAACCTCCCTTATGCTGTCTTACTTCTCTGCACTTGAGACTGTTAGGTACCTTTTGTTGTAAGTATTAGTCTGTGCAGGCTGCTATAACAAAACATCACAGACTCCTGTGTTTTAAACAACAGACTTATTTCTTCCCTCAAAGAACCAGCATGCCAGCTCCTTGTGAGGGTTTGCAGATGGCTGCTGCCTTCATCCCTTTTTGCTGATTCCCCATCTGACAGAGGTAGAGGTTGAGAATCAGCCTCTTCTTATGATGGCAGTAATCCAGTCATGCAGGACCACATCTGAGCCTAGTGATTTTCCAAAGGTCCCGCTTCCTGTGGACATAGTCTTTGTTGAAGTGACACAGATACATCAAAGGGTTCATTTTGACCTAAGCGACACCACACTGGGCTCTGAATCTTTAGTGGAAAAAGCATTTTTATTTAGTCACTTTTCTAAAGAACTAGAAATTAAAAAGAGTTTGGGAGAAAGATGGTCTTTGCTCTCATAAACACAAAGCTGCCTATGTTGGTTTTAGAGTCCACAAACTCCTATCTCAGCGCCACTCAGCTACTGTGATGGGGAGTGTGGTGTTGACACCTTAACTGCTTTTGAGAGATGCTCCATGTTCCTGTGTTCTCAGCTTAAAGGTTCCACCTTTTCCTCAGAGAAAATGGAGGATGCTACACTCTCATTTGTGTCTGTTTCAAAGCTTATGTTAGAATTTGTCGCAGCTCTCCTGAATCTATGTAGCCTGTTATGGAAGTGGATTCATTTACAAGGAAAGTCTTTAAACCAGAGAGTTGGGGAGCATAACTTTTTCCAAGAAGAAGTGAACCCTGAACAGTACAGTCTAGTACAGTCAGGTGTTTGACAGGAGCACAGGAAGGCTTACTGATCACATTTGTGACTCAAAGGCAACTTGCCACGGAAAAAAGCCCACCCAACATAGTTGATAACTCATAGATAAGTGTCACACTGTGCAGACAGCTTCATGGAAGAGTCTCCTCTCCCCCAGCAACTGCTTCCTCTTTGTGTAGTCTCAGTGAGCGGCCCATAAGTCTTGTAAATTTTGTGAGCGTTCAGTCTTCCAAAGTCTCACACTGCACCTCCCTGAAGTTTTCAATTCAGAGGATATAGCTGCATAACTGAGCTTGGCAGGGTATCCCCTAGGCCCCCATGTCTCACTCAGTTCTCCTAAGCTGTCCTAAGCAGTATCAGGAGGAAGCCAGAAGCCCCTCTCCTATGCTGACTCATTGGTTTGAGGAATTAGGATCATCTGGAAACACGACCCGAATAGATTTTTATTGTTTATAGCTTGCCTAGTCTTTGGCATTCTGTTACCGTGGCAGAAATGTACTAATACACCTCATTACTATCTTTTAATTGAAAAGGTCTGGAGAGACATGGTGGGACATGCCTATAATCTCAGCTCTGTGCAGGCTGAGGCAAGAGAATCATGAGTTTAAGGTCAACCTGGAGTACACAGAGAGGTGTTGACTGAAAATAAATTAACCAAACAAAAATATCCCTTTAAGTTCCCCAACATACTTTTAGGAACTATAGCTATGAGGTAACCTGGTAAAGTCATTTTCAGTTATATTTCACATTTAGAGTATCATGAGAAGTTTCAGAACTCGCTTTTACATTCATATGTATTTACTCCCATTTTTGAATTGAGTATTTTGGCATTTCTTGCTTGTCCTGACATGAAGATGTATCTTTTCCTCACTTCTTTATTTTCTTGCTTGTTGGAGTCTTTTAATAACAGAGAGACAACTGTCATACTCAGCTATACACTGTCAGGCTTCCCTGGATGCTTCCCTGGCAGATTCCAAGAAGGAGCGCTTTTTGCCCTTAGAGCGATTTGGCAAACAATCTAAAATAATCTAGCAATGTAAACTGGTGTAAATCAACTCCTCCTCACCAGGCTCTCCAATACCCATCTTTCAGGGAACTTCAGGCAATACCCAGTGACATTTTGGGGGAATCACAAGTGGACAGGTATACGTGATAGGTGGCTCCCCTACAACAGGTCTCATCAAGACCCAAATGTGTTTTAAAGTCTGCTTTCTGCCAAACCCCTAAGTTCTGAGTGCTTAGCTAGACCTACGCACTTGGGAAGCTGGAGAACAGTAAGTCATAAAGTATACCATTTGACAGGGTGTTAAAGGAAATCTGCTGTCGCCATTTGGTCCTGTAATCCAAAAAAATGGATTCAAGTTATATTTTTAGCCTATCCACCGGAAAATTGCTCTCAGTACGTATTTGGAGTGTATATGTGAACTACACATATGGAATATTATTTTTGCATTTGAGTTGTGAGTATGATTCACAAACAAAAACGTTCTTTTACTTTTTAAATTTCAGCATAGTTTCTCAGCGGTGATGACATTTCGGATAAATCTCACTATAGTGACGCTCACGATGCTTCCTAACAGAACATGTATATGGGTGTGTGTGTGTATATATAACATGTATATGTGTGTGCGTGTATATAGCACATTTGACATGTGTGAGGAAATCTTCCTCCGTAAGCTTCTTTTTCCTCCAAAACATTTGGCTTGGAGCTGGAGAGATGGCTCAGCTGTCAAGATCACTCGCTACTCTTATGGAGGACCTGGGTTCGGTTCCACAACCTAGGCTGGGTGGGTCACAACTGCCTAGTGCAATTCCAGAGGATCCAACACCCTCTTTGGCCTCCATAGGCATCTGCATAAAATTATAATTAAAAATGAGTTGTTTTGTACTTATCAATAAATGAAGACACTGTTTCTTATACAACACCCTTTAAAGCCAAGGAGAGTCCTGGAACATTGAAGACCTATTAATCTATTACAAAGAGATATTTATTGCATGTAAACAGACCTGTTATAATGTGTTTTCCCTGTCCCCTCTTCGGGCTTTACAAGATCGGTGCAGTGAATTGTCATGATCCACAGAAACTGTGTTCCAGAGAGTCTTGTGGACACTGCACGGCAGCTCACAACTGTCTGTGACTCTGATTCCAAGGAGTTCACGTGTGCAGGCGAAACACCAAGCCACGCACAAATAAAACAGCCGATAGATATGACAGACTGAAAATAATGCAAATTGTATTCTTGAGTGACCTCCCTCTGAAAACTTTTTACATATAGATCAGACTTTTACTGTAGATCAGACTTCCCTTTAGTTATTTGATGCATACCTGTGGCAGGTGAAGCTCAGAGCACACTAGTTTAAAATCCTCACTAACAGCTAAATGGTGTGAGCGCCAAGAGGACAGGCTCAGCTCCTCTCTGCCAGCGCTACCCACATCAGAGCTGGAGTTACTCAGCTTTGCTTGGAGCCAGTCTCCTCCCTGATCTGGGTAGAGGCTCCTGTTCCAAAACAGAGCTTCCTTGTGGCACAGTGCTGTGGGTCTTAATAAACAAGGACTTTCTATATATTTGTTTGGTGAGAATACACCTAATAAAACTGGGGGTACAGTTCAGAGGTAGCATGTCTGCTATCGTGCTCAGTTCTCTGGGTTTGTCACTTACCTAGCGTGACATAATCATTGCTACTAAATAAAATGCACCCACAATAAATAAAATGCACACATACACACAGCGGAAAGATGGATTTTATTCAGGAAATATTCGAATCTCCCTTTGACTTTTCAGGGACTAAAAGTAAAACAGTAATACATTTTTTTAAACACACACAATTTTTGTATTCCTAATTATCATTAGGAAGGGTTAAGTTCATGTTTGAACTTGTGGCTTCTCTTTGCATCATCTAACTAAGAAATATATATTTAACCTTTTTCTATATCTTGTTTTATTAATATCACTCACACCAATGATTCCTGGTGTTCATCCTTTGTTTCAATAGAAATAAGTTATTCAGTAGAACAATGAGTTATTTCCTAGACTCTAACAGAGAACACTGCCTCAGTTAATGTCCCTTTCAGATTTCAATAATTCACACTGGTTATCCTTGTGATAGCCAGTTTTCAAATCCCACAGGCTTTGGGCCTGAAGAGAGCTTGTTCATTATATCTAGGGTCTTGTTTTTTTGTTTTTGTTTTTGTTTTTGTTTTTTATTAGAATTGAGGGAACTTAAAATCTCACGGAATTTGCTCAAGTCAAAAACTGTGTGTCTCTGAAAGCCAGACCCATATTGTTTTTCCAGTTTATTGTGATAAGGCTCGCTGTAGGCCAGAATTTCATAACCAGTGTGTACGTGTTTATGCATATGATATATACACAATGACATCTATATTTTTTTCTTTTTTAGTCATACATCATTTCTCTACAAAAGAGAGAAGAATTAGAGCAATAAAGGAAATGGCGAGGGTCTTAGCTCCCGGAGGCCAGCTGATGATTTATGTTTGGGCAATGGAGCAGAAGAACCGCCACTTCGAGAAACAGGACGTGCTTGTGCCGTGGAACAGGGCACTCTGTTCCCGGCTGCTGTCAGAATCCCACCAATCTTGGGGTCATCGGGGTGAGCATCCCACGAGCCAAGGCTACCAGGGCCCTGGTTCTGTGTGCGGCTGCGCAGCGTGCTTTAAGGGCAGATGCGATTCCAAGCGGTCCCACAGTATGGACTATGGGCCTGCAGTGGCCAGAACCTGCTGCGACGCTATTTCAAAGGGAGGAGAGGAAGAGAATGGACTATATAGCAATTTTGGAAAATCCTTTCGCTCCTGGTTTTTCTCTAGGTCTTTGGATGAATCAACCCTGAGGAAGCAAATTGAAAGAGTCAGGCCCATGAAAATCCCAGAGGGCTGGGCCAATAGCGCCGTGTCCCACCAGCCTTCCAGACACCCCAGCTTAGACTTGCATGCTCAGGAGCCATTTTCAATAAAAGGACCAAACTTTGATGAGGTATTCATAGACACCTCTTCTCAAAGACCCTTAGGCTGGCTGGGAGCACCCAGCACTTCAGACAACTTCAGTGGACACAAGGAAGGAGAAAGCAGGAGAAAGGAGGGGGGCAATTTTCTGGACATCACTGATACCGGAAACAGTGTGGCTGCAAGTAACGGCAGTGATCCTTCTGCCAGAAAAATATTAAGGAGGGTTTCTGCATTCGACTCCACCGATTCCAACTCAGAAGACTCAAGCTTTGTGGAAGGGCAACAGGAGGGCCCGGATTCCCAAGCCTTCATGCGTTACTACCACGTATTTCGGGAAGGTGAGCTGTCCAGCCTGCTGCAGGAGAGTGTGTCTGAGCTGCAGGTTCTGAGCTCGGGCAATGACCATGGTAACTGGTGCATCATCGCAGAGAAAAGGAGGAGCTGGGATTAACTACATCGCTCAAGGCAGAGGCTACAGTGGTGGCCCATCATCTGTTCAATGGGGCTGGTGTGGGTACCAGAATCCACATGAAATCCAGGTACGAGTTGGTACTTGAGCACTTTGACGTCATCCTCCAAATTGTTGAGTAAGCACGAAGTCTGGCACTTACTGTACCCGCTCCAGGATCTGCTTCCTGAAGTTTCAATAAAGGGATCTGAGGAACAATAGTGTAGGCTTGATCTTATTCCTCCCAGAGATGAAATTATTATACTATGTGTACGTTGAGCATCAGTATTTTGGTTTTTAAATATTCTGCTGTTAAATATATTCTTTAAAAGCAGTATCTATTTTTAAATAAATTATGTTGGTTCTCAGGTAGTTACTTAGATCTCTGTGGAAGGAACAAGGACACCTGTTCTGTTGCTGGGAGTGTGTTTAAGGCTTGCTGTGGGGGTGTCTTGTTTCCAGACTTTGTCTCTGAACTACATCGAGCCTTTTATTATCATCCAGACTCTCTAAATTGCATGCCAACATCTTTTGGAATGATCAACAGTAATAATACTGCCTGCAGTGTTGCTCTGAGCTTTTTAAAAGCACTGCTTGCAGAGGGTTAGTGTTTGAGCAGGTAGCGTGCAGAATCAGCATACATCCACAGCACCACAGAGAGAAGAAAAAAATAAATAAAAACAGTTAGCATGAAGAGCGCTTCACATGAATAGGAGACCATCCTATCCATGTTATGTCCTCTGGTGACATTTGTCCCCAAAGGTATTAGGAGCATAAATAGCCAATTAAGGTTGTGCCAAAATTACCCAAAGATTTTTCAGCTAGGAAATGCTCACTTGAGTTATCTGAGAGTCTAATTGGAGTCGTTTTACTTTGGCTGTGAGGACAGATCTGGAAAACTTCATGTATTTATCCTTAGTGGACACAGAACTAGGATTTGCTGTTGCATGGCCTGGCATTTATTCCCTTGGAAGTGACCACATTAGATCATTAGATCAATGATCTGGACAGAATCAAAGCTTAGTCACAGACTGAATTTCTGTTACTCTGTAGTGCAGTGATTAGACTGGTCATTGTAAAATATACGTGACTTTTTCTATTTTTAAGACTTAACCATGACTCTGATTAATTCTATTCTGTGGATCCCAAGGAACAGTCATGATGGAACCAGAGACTGGACTCCGAAGAAACAAAAATAAGTTGGTCAAGGAATGTGGTTCCAGATAATTCGTTAACAAGCAGAAAATCAAATAGCCATTGTACTTTCTGGACCAAATAGATCGATGGAGATTAGATTAAAATCCAATCTTCATTTTATTTTTTCTCCCACTACAAAATTAACAAAAATTAATCATGTATTTATTTGGTGTTTATCCTCTTCAGAGATTTTGCTGGAGCTTAACAAAAAAAAAAAAAAAATGAAGCTACTTTTGAAGACACAGTCAAAGGTGCTTTGAAAACGCAAACTGTATCTTGTAAACTATCAGATAGCTCCTGAGGTTCTTCATGTTCAATTCCCATCTCCTCACCCCTGTGGTGGAAGTGGTATGTGTGCCTTGTACTTTTCGGCATACATTTTGTACAGAGGGACTTGAAAATAGACATAGGGGTGAAATATAAGTTACAATTTTCTGTACTTTCCACTTTTTCAAGTGAAGATATTAAATTACCTGTACAGTGGCTTCCTGGGAGAAACAGCAACTCTGAACTAGCAGTGATGACCTCTTTATTCTGGTTTCCCCCTTTTCCGAGGTCTGTGTCACTGTCATTTGGCTTTGTTGCTGGACATCTGAGCCTGACTTCCACCCTGATTGGAATGCGCTCCTTAAGGCTTGTTATATGGAACTCAGTCCATTAGGCTGTGCCGGTATGCTTTACCAGCTAATATGTATAAACAAGCTCGTAAAATAAACACACACCCCATTTTGTATTCAAATCCCTTTGGAATGGTTTATTGGGAGGCAGGGAGGTTTTCATCCAGCGTTGACAGAGCTGTGAACACTAATAACAGTAGCCTTGCTAAGTGCAAGAATTCTCCACATCCAGATGTTTTGTTCTACATTCAGCAAAGTTTGTGGCTGGTAACCTTTCTTCGGGGGACCCTTGTGAAAACCACCCTTATATTCAGTTTTTGCCTTTTGAGGATTAAAAAGCCATTGGAAACTAGTGTAAATATCTTGATCATTTGCTTGTCTTTAGGACTGTCCTCAGAAGGAAACCCAAGTCATAAATGCATACAAACGGAGACATTGTGTGTCCATCAGACTTCATCAGACCTCGCTGATCTGTTGAAGGTGATCTGAAAACCTTCTCCACCGTTGAGACAAAATGATATTTTTCTAGTTCCTTCCTGGCATCAACACAGAGTCCCACTGTCTGATGGAGGAGAAAGTTCAGGAAAGTTATTAGATTGTTGTGAGAAGTTGGACTAGTGATACCTCCCTAGCTTGTACAGGGAGCTTTGTGGAAACAGACAAATGATTTGGGGGGAGGGGTGCACTGACATAAACAAAAGATGCAATCAAAATAATATTTTCCTGGGGAGGCAAATGGTTGACGAGCTTTTCCGGGTTCTTAGGTTTTGGTGTGTATGGGGGGGGAGGAAAGTGTTGTTTGTTTGCTGTTTGTTTGGTTGGTTGGCAGAGTGATGAAAACTGACCCGAGTACTGCAGTAACTGCAGGCTGGCTATGCACACACACACACACACACACACACACACACACACACACACTGTCATGCGGATTTGATCCTTCCCTCTTACCTTGCATCCCCACACTGTCTGTCCCTGATCTTTGCCTATCCATCCTGATTCTAGAGGCCAGAGATTCCTATGTGTTCAACTAAGTTTCAATTGACTCAGAAAAAAAGAAAGAAAAATGAAGGTGATCCAGATGGGAAATGATCCGAATGTAAATCAGAAATTCAAAAGGAAACTATTGGCACTGAACAAGTGAACACTGGCGGATCTTTCAAATACATGGGCTCCCAGGAGAGCAGAAAATAGGAGCCTAGCTGTACTTATTATGGGAGTGAATGCCTTAAAAATAAGGTGCGAGGGGCCAGTGGTTGGCTTACTGATTTCAGAGGGCCTGCTGTTTCTGCAGAGGACCTGAAATTGACTCCTAGCACCCATGTCAGGCAGTCCACAATGCCTCTTCAGGACTCCCAAAGTACCTGCACTTGCACACCCACATACACATACACACACACACATACACACACACATACACACACACACCAAAAATAAATAGTTTTTAAAACCAGGCTATGAAGATCCAGCTTGATTTAGGAAATTAGAGTGATTATTCACTACTCTGAAGAACAAAGCAAGCCAAGTCTCACTTTCCCTGATGGGAAAAAAAGGGGTGGGGTAATAATAGCAGCTAACTAATATTTCTCATTTTATTTGTAATCCCCAATAGCTGTCTCAAATAAATATAATTCCCAATTCGCAGATAAGAAAATCTAAGGCAGAAAAAGAAAAATAATAATAATGTGCTAAGTTACCAGAATCTACATAAGCGGTAAGTAGCACATTTAGTGAGAGGTGGAGCTAAGATTCAGTCCTAGATGGTCTGGATCCAGTCTGAGTTCAGAACCACGGTTCCCTGCACGCCTACCTGCTGTCCCAGGCTCTATGCTAAGCGGGCAACTGAGCATGCAAGGTTAAGGGTGCTTGTCCCCTGTACAAATGCAGTAAGCAGGTTAAGAAAAAAACTCCGCGTCTTTCTCCCCTTTATGTTTTCTTTTCAGTTTTTCAAATGTATTTGTCTGTGTGTCTGTATCTTTGTGGAGGTCAGAAGATAACTTGCAAGAGTTGGTTCATTCCTTTAAGATCTTCATGGTCCCTGAGCCCTCTTGCTAGCCCTGCTTTGTGGTTGGTTGGTTGGTTGGTTGGTTGGTTGGTTGGTTGGTTGGTTGGTTAGTTTTCTAAATCTATCTTTATTTAACTTGAAGAAGAAAGAATTCTTGATCACAGAGCTCTCTAATCACTTCCTACAACTCTCAAACACTCAATAAAACATATCTCTATTTCCCTGTTTTATTAGTGAAGAACTTGGGGGCTGATGCAGGTATTCCATTTTTTTTCAGAGCTGTGCAGTGTTCCCAGATACAAATGATAAAAAGCCAGGACATATCTGGGGTATTGGATTGCACATAATATTAAGACATAATGACCAAAAATTCAAGTATCCTGCTGGAACACGCTTTGTATTTGCTGTCTGCCTATAGTCACGTGGCATTGTTAGTTTTGTAAAACACAGTATTCACATCTCGCTCCTGGAGTGGGAATCGGAGGCAAGGATCCCAGTGCATGCTGATTAACATGGAGAACATCTGTCTGAGTCACTTAGATTTCATTTAACTGAGGTTACCCTGGGCCAATTGACAGTTTCTAGTGCAAGTGCTCGGTAAATCTATTTCAGAAAAGAATGTGTCCTTCAGGGTAAGATATGAACTCATTTGGAAGGCATGCAGACCCTTAGTAAGCCAACTCAAGTTACGTTTCAGACTCATTTCCTACAGTTGCACCTGTTTTCTGTTCTGCAATCGGCTATTTTAAACAATGATTTCATTAAAAATTACATAATAACAAGTAATTATCCCATCCCTTGAAGGGATCTGATATATTCAGACTTGAAACGCTGCAATTATAAGCTTTCCTCAAAGACAGACGCACCAGCAGGCTCATTCCATCAATAGACACAGGAATGCTAACACTCACTCATCTGGCAAAAGACAGTCCCTGGGATTATAAGAGGTTCAGAAGCCCCACTTGATTTTTCAAGTCCTCTGGTCCCATCCTTGGGTCAGAAACCAGTACTCTGTTTTGACTCAGTGGACTCCATCCTCACGCCCTCGGTTATATACAAAGCTGGGGGGAAGAACTTTAAAAAAGCTCTTATCAAGCGAGGCCTGAAGTCAACGCACAAATAGCACTCCACAGGAGAAGAGCAGAAACCTAAGAGAACGATCAAACAGAAAATTCAGGCTATGTAGCGTACAATGTTTGGTTTGGTTTGGTTTGGTTTGGTTTGGTTTGGTTTGGTTTGGT
>JANHMN010000015.1:27049408-27061069 GCA_030674055.1 Rhabdomys pumilio
GTTTGGTTTGGTTTGGTTTGGTTTGGTTTGGTTTGGTTTGGTTTGGTTTGGTTTGGTTTGGTTTGGTTTGGTTTGGTTTGGTTTGAAACAGGCTCTCATGTATCCTGAACTTGCTATGTACTTGAGGATAACCTTAACTTCTGATCTTCCCAGTTTATATGGGACAGAAGATCCAAAGCAGGGCTTGATGCACACTAGGCAAGAACTCTGCCCGCTCAGCCTCATCTCCAGCCGTGAGCTGTATAGTGCATTACTCACCCTGAGACCCAAGGTGTACCACAATAGTAGGAGTGTTTCATTGTAGTGTTACCCTACAATCTGTCCCTCCTTCGATGGATTGTAAACAAACAATGGACTGATTTATGTTTGCTACATAATCTGGCTAGTCTGATGGACTGGCTAATCTGATGGCTAATCAGATGCCCAATTGGCAAATACATGATTTGTCTTTCTTTCAAGTAAAGCTGGGAAAAATAAAGCTGCCTCTAGTCTAGTTAAGTGTTAATTCAACCACATGAAAACATCTGATTTTTCTCCACACTGCTTAGTGATTTGTCTAAGGCTCCTCTCTCCTGGGGGAAAAAGTGAGTGCCTTAATTTCCGTTTTATTGCTGTGAAGAGACACCATGACCATGGCAACCCTTGTAAAGGTAAACGTTTAATTAGGGCTGACTTACAGTTTCAGAGATCCATTATCATCATAGCAGGAAGCATGGCAGCATGCAGACAGGCATGGTGCTGGAGGAGCCAAGAGTTCTACATCCTAGTCCACAGAAGGAGACTGGCTTTCACAGACAGCCAGGAGGAGGCTCTGATTCCACACTGGACATAGCTTGAGCTTATATTTGAGACCTCAAAGCCAGCCTCCACAATGATATACTTCCTTCAACAAGGATACGCCTACTCCAAGAAGGCCTCACCTTCTAGTAGTACCATTCCCTATGGGCCAAGCATTCAAAGATGTGAATCTACAGGGATCAAACCTATTCCAATCCAGTCCTAGCAATTCCTCTATAGCAAGTATAACCAAATAAATATCAGAGTCCCTAGACAAATCCACACATTTGCATCCACATGGTAGATAAACTATGAAAGACAAGCATTTTCTTAAACACTAATCTCAAAACTTCTGCTTCGATGGTCTACGGTAAGGATTCAAACTTCTCCTGTGTGTTTATCCAGAACATTGGCAATGTTTAAGACCCACATATAAGTGAAAGATCCAAGACACTCTGAATATGTATGGTAACATGTCCCATGTTCTTCAGATGCTCTGAAATATGTATGTATGTATGTAAATATATGTGCATATGCGTATTTGTAGACGTACAGTGTTTGCTGACATTACTGACCGAGAAAAAAGTTTTCTTGTGCACTTGAGGAAGACATTAAATTAGCAATTACCATAGAAATGCATTTCATTCGATTGGCCTTTGCTGTTGCCTCAGAAGCATCTAAGATGATTGCTAGATGCTTTCGTGCCTTCCCTGTTGTTGACATATGTATTTGTGTCAAAAGTGTATAGCTCGGTTTTTTTTCCCCTACAATATAGAATTATTTTAATCTTTTTTTCCCAGAGGGAACTAGCAATAGATTTAGAACACAAATTGATGTAAAGCACCCTGACTCTTATACCAACCTAAAGATATTTTATTTACATGAACCAACAGTGGCCAGGATCTTTTCGTCACAGATATTATAAATAGTGTCATTTGTATGCTTGTGATACGTAGTTGATTCTTTATGTGTTTGTGTACTCTTTAATAATAGTCTTAAATAAACAAGATTGGCCTATTCTTTCTTCTGAATGTGTCAGGGCAGGTACTGTTTAGTTTGCTCACTCAATGCTTCTCACACTTCATCAAAACTGAATTGGTTTGTACTTGAATTCTGTTTCCATTGTCCGGAAGCCGGGTTAACCATCTAATGATACAGTATCTTTTATGGGCTGATAGAAAGAATATTATCTACTTTTTAAAAGACATATTTTAAGACTAATAAAGATGTCGTAGACCTCCCCAAAGTGACACTGTGGCAATCTGTATTTTATATTGCTTGACCTTTGACCTGCTCCATCTCCAGGTTGACAGGTGGCTCTCTTTGGAGAATGATGAAAGGGATTTGTACCTGGCACCACTGTGGCTCCCATAGAGCTCCAAGGAGACCCAATCCAGTAGCAGATGGTACCTTAGCATCCTGCTGCTTGGCAGCCCCTAGCCTGTGCTCTCGGGAGGGGCTGCTGTCATCAGGGTGTTGCTTGGCCCTCCACGTCAGCTGGAGAGAAAAAAAAAAAAAAACAAAAAACCGTGCCCCGCAATCCAGCAAAGCACACTGGTTGCTCTGATCTTTAGAAGCTGTCAATTCTTTCTCTTTGTGTTCCATTTTTGAAGTATTAATTACTAATTGAGCTCCAAGGCTGTCTATTTGCCAGGCGTCTGGCAGGTTTTACAGCTGTCTTGGGAGTTCAAATGGGAAGCAACTTTCAGCTTCAACTTTTCCAGCTTGATTGTCCCACGCTTCACTCTTGAGAAACCAAACTTATACTCCATTGAGACACTAGTTCTCACAGGGTTCATCTGCAGAGAGGAAGATTTGAATAGCTTTACTAGCAGGGGTCCTGTTGGGAATAAGCAGGCCCCTGCATGCTATCCCATGAGGAGAAGGCACCTGATCTGGGGTGGCCCCTCCCATCACAATAACTCTGGTCAGGGACAGCTGTTTGAGAAACTGAGTAGAGCATTCTGACAGCAAGACTTAGCATGAGGTGAGTAGAACCACTGTCTGTGAGTAGCACCGTGGGCCACCTAGTCTCTGTGCCACATGTGAGACAGCCGCCTCCATCCCAATGCACACAAGGGACTCGCTGCCTAAGGACAGAATCCCTAGATGCAGATGAGTTTCTCACCATAAGCAATGTAGTCACACATCAGAGCTCCACGATAATGAAAGCCAACACTGAAACGGGGGATTCATGCAACTTTCCCTCCACATGAGCAGCATACTGTGCCAGTGATGGTGGAGAATGGTCCTTCTCCACACATCCCTTAAGTCCTCAGCCTTAGAGGGAGGAGCTTGAGGAAGAGCTATGATGCTTTGTCACAGCGATGGCAGGGCTCAAACAGAGCTGCATCAAGAAAGACACATAAAGCGTAGAGTGGACAGAACTCATTTCCCTATTCATGAATATGGTGACTTAAATAGCACATTTCTTTATGTTTCTGTCAAACAACTTCTAAGCATTCTATATAAGCAAAGGGCTTTTGAGAAACCTTTGAAGACTTAATGGGAGTCAAATCTAGTTCTCAGTCTTGACAAATTAAAAGCCAGCCGGATATGGGGCTGGAGAGTTGCTGCAGAGGTTAAGAGCATTGGTTGCTTTTCCAGAAGGCCTTAGTTTGATTATCAGCACCCACGTGGTGGCTCATAACCGTGTGTAACACTGGTTCCAGTGGATCTCACACCCTCTTCAGGCACCAGGCACCCATGTGGCGCATATACGTGCATGTAGACAAAACACTCAGACAGCAAGGTTAATAATTAAAATTTTTAAAAAGTGAATGCAAGACTAGTTAGTCCCTTAAGGACAATGTCAGTAGTCAGAAGGCAAGGGGTTGAAGAGTTCTTAAAGGATTCTGGGAGACTCTGAGTCATTTGTTGATGGCAACAATGGTACCTTTGATTATGTGGGCTCTACAGAGCAGCAATCTTGATAGTACCGCCTGTTTCTGAGGGTAGTTGTCACTGATAGCCCTGTATAGACAAAAGCTGAGACTCTCAAAGGCTACGCCACTTCGATGGACAGTGAAGGCACTTGGTTTTGTCTGGAATCATTATTACAAAAACCACAAGAAGGTGGTTTTGCAGGGGACAGGAAAAGGCAAAGGTACCTGAGAAACACCAGCAGGGCAGTAGATTCAGTCCTTCCCTGTTCGTGGGTTCCCTCTCTGCTAGAGAGGCTTTGGGATGTTCTGGGCAGGTGCTTCATAAACACTCTCTGGATAAGAGAGCAGCTGGCAGTTGGAAGGGAAGGAAGGCGTGGGGGTGACACAGCGGGAGCTCCGGCAGTAAATTTAGAAGTAGAAATAAGACACGTGAGAATAAAAGAACGTGGAGCCTAATTAAGAGAGCTGATTCAGAAGCAGAAAACTGGCCGAGCCGGTTTTAACCCAGACTACACCAAGATCAGCAGGAGGTGCGGGTGGGAACTGTAAAGTGTGGGGAGAGACTGCCCTCTGCTGGACAACTGGAAGCTTCCTCTGAAGCCCTGACTGAAATGCTGTTAGGTAACTAAAGGGAAATGACTCCACCGTCACTAGTTCTTTCAAATAAAAGGTAACTAATAAGTGGATGCCCCGTTAGGAATTCAAACGGACCCCGCAGGAGTTCATAAAGACAGACTGATGTATCTTCAATGTGGATCACTGGAGAAGAGTCAAGCCATTTGGCGATAGAATGCCACTTAGTAGATAAGAATAGTACTCATAGCTGGGCAGTGGTGACACACACCTTTGTTCCCAGCACCCAGGAGGCAGAGGCAGACAGATCTCCCAGTTCAAGGCCAGCCTTGAGCAAATTTCAAGACGGCCAGACTTACGTGGAGAAACCCTGCCACAAACAAACAAACAAACAAACAAGCAAACAAAAGAATAAGTCGGGAATAATACTCGTGGTGGAGAGATGAAGGTAAATGTTTTGGGAAGGGTTGATATGATAAACGACTGGTCTCTAGCTGCTGGTGTGATGTTGATAATGGGGACAGAGAACAGCTAGGTTGAATCCACGAGATTCATCACACTGGGAGGTGTCCCGAGATCTCCCTACTATACCACAGTTACCAGATAAGGGTCTACTTGCCCACAATATGCTCCTGTGACTTACAATTTCGGTGGGTCACTGAAAAGGTCTGTACACCTGGGGAGAGTCAGATGGGGGCAGGGTCATCTCAAGATGCTGGACAGCATGGCTGCCCTCAGGCGTCTATCAAAAGGAAGTCGGCCATGCCATTCAGAACCTGGTCCCTCTCCTCTCACCCTCTCAGAATTCTGCTCCCCTCAATTTCTCTGCCCTGCTATTGCTGGATGCTCGTTATTGCTCAAATGTTTTAGGCTTGAGAACATTTGCACCTTCTATTCTCTGGTCTAGGACTGCTTCTCTCGAGTATCCGCAACGTTCTCCTTGCCTTCTTCCAGCTTGGGCCCAGAAGGACTTGCTCTGAAAGTGTTCTCTCTGGAACCATTTTGAAGCTGCCCATGACATCCCTTCTCACTGCACTAACACATCCCCAGACTCCCTGTTCCCTTTGGAGCTGCGTTTTTCTCTGTGTGCCTCTGGTCACGTTTATTTCTCTAATACAGTGGTTCTCAGCCTGGGGGTTGTGACCCCTTTGGGGAGGTCAAACGACCTTTTCACAGGGGTCACTTAAGACCATCAGAAAACAGATATTCACATTATGATTCATAACAGTAGCAAAATGACAGTTATGAAGTAGCAATGAAAATATTGTTATGGTTGGGGGTCACCACAGCATGAGGAACTGTATTAAAGGGTCCACGCAGCACTGGTAAGGACGAGAACCGCTGCTACGGTATGATATCTCTGCCTTCTCCCAAGACTCAGGGCTTCTTGGGGACAACAGCTGGCTTTTTATCTCATTGGCTGCTCCAGACCCCCACCCCTGCCCCATGGCCCTGCTATAAATCATTCCTTGAGAATTTCTGGGTGTAATTGCTGTCCACATGCTAACCTCTTCCTGACAGTTGTCACTAGCCCCTTTCCTAGGCCTGGCAAATCCATTGCACGGATGGAGAGAAACTTTTTGAAAAACGGAAATTGGAGACTTTGAAGACCAAGCTGACACTTTTGATTTTCTGGTTTCAAGCTCTTCCCTTCCCCAGCAGCTGAGCATCCATCCTCCCCAGCTCAGTCTTGCAGAGAAACGTCTGAGGCTGTACCGAGGATCTTGATAGTAAGCTGACACCTAAAAGGGACAAAGTAAACAATTGCTGTTTTTTTTTCTTATGTCCAGCAATAGTGTGTACCTTAGTTAAGTTTTCTATTGCTACCAAGAACCAAGACTCAAAAGCAAAAAAGTTGGGGAAGAAAGGGGTTATTTGGCTTATACTTCCACACTGTAGTCTATCATTGGAGGAAGTCAAGACAGGAACTCAAGCAGGGCTGGATCCTGGAGGCAGGAGTTGTTATAGAGGCCATGGAGGGATGCTGCTTACTGGCTTGCTTCCCTTGGCGTGCACAGCCTACTTTTTATAGAACTCAGGACCACCAGCCTAGACATGGCACCACCCACAATGGACTGCCCCTGACCCCCGACCCCCGACCCCTGACCCCCGACCCCCAACATTGGTCACTAATTGAGAAAGTGCCTTACGGCTGGATCTCATGGAGGCATTTCCTCAACGGAGGCTCCTTTCTCTCAGATAACTCTGGCTTGCATCAGGTTGACACACAAAATCAGCCAGTACAGCGTGGAGCCCTAAAATCCTGAAACCGAAATACTCTAAAAATCTGAAACTCTGAGCTTTGACATGATGCTACAGGCATGTAATAAGTTCCATGAACAATGTTCTTTTTTAATTACCTTTGGGCTATAGGTATAAACATATGAAGTGTAAATGAATTTTGTGTTTAGTCTTAGGTCTCAACCCCAAGAGACTCATTATGCATATCTAATTATTTCCAAATCCACAAAAGTCTTAAATCTCAAATACTTCTGGCTTTAAGAATTCTGAATAAGGAATCTTAAAGTATTTTCATCCTTCCATTCCCCACCTGTCTTTTGCTGGTATCAACACTCACTGCCTTAACCAAGCTGCCTGAATCCTCTGAGCCTTAATTTCCTCATGTGTGTAATTTTTCACCTATAAAATCAGATTAATGGTCACAATGCTGGGATAATTAAGAGGGATCCTGGGTTGGATGCTCAAGAATGGAAACAGCTGTGGAGAGCCCCCTGGCACATGGCCAGGTAGGTTACATGCTTCTCAAACCTGTGAGGGAGCTAGCAAGAACCTCGGGGTGGGTCGACATTTGACTTTCTCTTTTCTTGTTACAGGGGGAAAAAAACCCACCACATTAGATACCAGTATTGGCTGAAGGAAAGTCAAATTTCAAATCCAAAGAATACCTGAAGCAGCAACCATGTTTGGAGTCACCGGATCAAGTTCTGAATTTCAAATCTAAGCAAGCATTTTTTTTTTTTTTTTTGACATGACATACATCACACCTACATAAAAGTGTTAGGGATATAGTGTAGAGCAATGTCTGGACCAGTGACTCTCTGTCAGTATCCTCAGGCTCACAGCACTGTTGTTGCTATGGATCCCCATCAGGGGTGGTACTACCAGTGTTAGGCCACTCCCAGAAGCCTGGAGACTAAAGGACCCTGTAGGGGTATACTGCTGGGAAACACTTCAAGCTCAGTGTGATAGCCTGGCACTCACACTGGAGAGCCGCCTTTGAGTTCTTTCCCTGTGGCTATTCCACAGTAAGAAGACTCCCATAGTTCCGCCCTCTGTTAACTCTGGACTCCCGTGTACTTCTGGACTCCCATGGTACTTCTGCTTAGCTGGCTGTCAGTCACTGAGAAAGTCACCTGCTTTAGAAGCCTTTCCTGGGCTCTCCTTTCCTCGTGGAAACAGACCTCAGTGCTAGTTACAATGAGACGCAGCGCAAAGTTCATGCAAGCAACCGGACTAGTTAACTATTTAGACTGATAGATATGTCCATGACCTTGCTCTGATCTTTACATAATGCACATGTAACACGGACCCCATTGATGTGCATGATCATTGTGTCAACCAAATAAAAAAACAAGAGAAAAAAAAGAATCCCAAATAGCAGCGCAACCACAGCAAAAGGACTGAGAACGTTCAGTACACGCCAGTGAACAGGATGCACCTGGGACCCAGCAGTTCAGACCTTCCACATCTGAAAATCCTTTTAAACAGGTCATCCTGCAAAGGACCTCCTCTGTGTGAAGAGGCAAACCTCCGAAGCTCTCCACAGTGAGACTACTCTCTCCGCTGGCGCCACGTTGCTCATCTTCTCAAGAGACACTCAGCACTGTGTCCACACAAACACCTGAGTGTTTGCTGAACATTTCATGCCTGGAAGGTTTTGTACAACTAGCCGCCAGGGTATCTAGGGTCCAGCTACCCATACTATAGTTCATAGATAACATCAACCTCATCCAGGATCCTAGAAGCATAGTGTCCTACGGTTTCTACTGCTATGATGAAACACCATGACCACAAAGCAAGTTGGGGAGGAAAGGGTTTATTTGGCTTACACTTCTACATTGTAGTCCATCATTGAAGAAAGCCACGATAGAAACTAAGCAAGGGCTGGAACCTGGAGAGACAAAGGCCATAGTGGCCGGTGCTGCCTGGCTGGCCTGCTCCTCATGTGGCTTACTCAACCTGTTTTCTTACAGAACCCAGAACCACCAGCCTGGGGATCGCACCATCTAAATCAGTCATTAAGAAAATGCTTTATGGCCGGGCGGTGGTGGCGCACGCCTTTAATCCTAGCACTTGGGAGGCAGAGGCAGGCGGATTTCTGGGTTCAAGGCCAGCCTGGTCTACAGAGTGAGTTCCAGGACAGCCAGGACTACAGAGAAACCCTATCTCGGGGAAAAAGAAAAAAGAAAAAAGAAAATGCCTTATAGCCAAATCTTCTGGAGGCATGTTCTCAAGCAAGGCTCCCTCCACGCTGATGACTCTAATATGTCATATAAAACCAGCCAGCACACATAAAGACAAGACCTGCTCATTCACAGACCACCAAGCTCCAACACTGAGGTTCAAGAAGCATTCTGAAGACCTCACATTCAGGCTCCCATTCACACCTCAGGTAACTCCTCTTCTGAGAAGCTTCACTCAGTCCCGCTCTCTTCGGCCCATCAACAGAAATAACAGAGATAATCTAAAGCGTAATTAAAAGGGAGTCTACTCAATTAGGAGTAGTCTGTCAGGGCATGGCCAAAGTAAACTTGGGGCATATGGACAGGAAGTTCTTCAAGTCAAAATGGAGGAACTTCACAAGACATTTTGGTACAATAATCCCTGTCCACAAGCACTGGAACACACAGGAGATGTCCATCACTAGGCAGCTGTTAGCACAAAAGTAATTTTTGTGTGAGGTTACAGTGGGCCTTGTACAACTATAAAGCTATCATACTTACGAGAGACCCTCCTGAATAATGTTTTGTCTTGTTGACACAAGTGACTCCATTTTGATTCTGGCAACTTCCACATGAAGTTGCCTTTAAAGAAAGAATAAACTCTCCTGGATCCACCAGTGTTTCCAGGTTTGTGGTGCTCATAGAGAAAGAACTCAGAAACAAGCCACACTAAGGAATTCTTATTATAAAGGCACAGTCTACACCCAGAGGATGCAATATTGACCCTCTCTCTCTATTTCCCTGGAATTTGGATAGCTCATCCTATGGGGGGCGGGGGACTTTGACAGAAGGGAGAATTATTCATCACTGAAACACAGAATTCCAGGAATGGATGGAGATTTTTCTATCCCCCAATCTCTAGCCCCCAACCCAACATACTTAGTCTTTTTGTCCTCATATGGAGTTTAGGGATGTGTGGCTTTAGTGTGTGGTGAAACAGCCAGTTTTACGTGGCTAATGGCATGAAAACTCCATTAAAGCACATTAAGCATGTACCATTCTTTAGTGTCTTATTTTTCCATCATACATATCCATGATCAAACAAAGTCCTGGGTTACTGTGCTCCACCAGCCTCCATTCATCCCTGCAGTTTGGTTTCTTCTTTCCTTTATCCAGCCTACCACAAAACATCGTTCCCACATTTTCGTTAAACAAAACTCAGGCTGAGCAAACACAGCATAGTTAGCTTGCTCTGGGAAATCTGGGCTCCCTAAGACAAAAGCAACCATGAGCTGAAGAGCTTAGATATCAAGACTCAGACTTTGTCCATGAAAGCGAGCTCCAGGACCCTAACTTTACGACATCGAATACACCAAAGCTATAACAGAAAAAAAAAATGATGTGGATGGACCAGTACTGGCTGGTTTTGTGTCAATTTGACACAAGCTACAGTCATTAGAGAGGAAGGAGTTTCAATTGAGAAAATGCCTCTATGAGATCCAGCTATAAGGCATTGTCTCAGTTAGTGATCAATGGGGGAGGACCCAGCCCATTATGGGCGTGGTCATACCTCAGCTGGTGGTCCTGGGTTCCCTAAGAAAGCAGGCTGAGCAAGCCATGGGAAGGAAGCCAGTAAGCAGCATCCCTCAATGGTCTCTGCATCAGCTCCTGCTCCTAGGTTCCAACCCTTGCTTGCATTCCTTTCCTGACTTCCCCCAGTGATGGTCTATGATGTGGAAGTGTAAGCGAAATAAACTCTTCCTTCCCACCTTGCTTTTTGGTTTTGGTGTTTTTTATTGCAGCAACAGAAACTCTAAGACCAGATCCAAAGCCACCTTATAACATGCACCTTAAAACCACTTGTCCTGCTCATGTTGTATAAACACTAGAAGTTTTTCTTCTTTCTTTCTGGGGGTTTTGTTTTGAGACATTATTGGAAGTGATGTTCACCCTTCCGACAAGGGATGTAATAAGCTGAGTTTTGTTCAATTAATAATTTTGTAGACAGTGAACAGTCAACACTTTTCTGGAATTGTTAGGATGGGAACTTGGGCCCTGGTAGCCCTAACCAGAGAGGCTGGGCCATTTCATTTTCAATGGGCGAATTAAGGAGGCAAAGTAGTAACGTTGTAAAGCAGAAAGAAAAGGACATGTATTCAATATGGCTACATGGGGAAGAAGAACAGAGAGGAATGGTGATATCACCCTAAACATCTTTATGGTGATAACGGGGTGTAGGCTTAAACAAACCAGCAAAAGGTGTGCATAAGTAAGCAGTCTTCGTCTAGGTGTGGTCCTGGCCACCACACACCCACCTATATCTAGGCTTCAGTGTCTCCTTTAAGTTGTTAGCATTGTGTGAAATCTCTTTTTCCAGGGGACAATTTCCTCCTCTGGTTGGCACCAGGCTACAGCTTTTTCCTTCTCTCAGCATGAGATTCCTGGGGAAATTCCAATTTCTTGGGGTCCATTGTTTCAACAGTCTGTTAGCAAGAGGGAGGGGGTACCAGTATGTGTTTAGAATGTCTTTTATTCCTTCCAGGAAGTGTAAAGCATATCCAACACACAATGCGGCAAATATTTATCTGTGTGGTGGACACTTCCTCAGCTCTCTGCTCCATCCTGCACACAGGCACAGACAGACACATCCTGCACTAGGGGCAGGAGGCCTTGACTAAACCCAAAGCCGACTGAATAGAGACATAGCTTGAAAGCAATCAAATGCAGAGAGATGCCCGAGTGTAGCCTGCATCAGAGGAGCCATAAATATTGACAAGAAGGAAAAAACATGGATCTTGTGGTCACTGCACACTGAGCCCAAGCCAAGAGGAAGCGCTTTCCTATCCCTTCCCCCCTCTTCTGCAAGGATCAACACTATTCCATTACATCCACCTCTCAACCTCAAGTACCCTCCACAGCCGGCACAGGCACACAGAGTTCGCAAACACCAGAGATAATGGAGGGAAGCTGGAGCCTGAGGCAGGAGGCAGGAGGCAGGAGGCAGGAGGCAGGAGGCAGGAGGC
>JANHMN010000015.1:27061079-27072622 GCA_030674055.1 Rhabdomys pumilio
TTCCCATCAGCCTGGAGAAAAAAGAATCCAGTACTCCTGTCCCCTCCTGCCTGCCCCAGCAATGGCCTACACTCCCTAAAGGCACAAATTCCCTGGAGAAGCCGGTTTCCTGAGCAGATGGTTCTGCAGCAGTTCAGGGGTTTTGGAATGTAAGGCTTAAGCTGAAAGCTAAAGGCTATCTCATACATCCTGTGTATGCTTAGATAGCCATTGTTTGTCCTTGGCCAAGCAATGTTTACGATGTATAAATATTTAAGTGTGTAATATACGTAATACTGGCTTGGCTATCTTAAAGTCATGCTGTTTCCACCCACCCACTGTAAAGATTAGGTCCTAGCCAAGAATGTCTCCATTAAAAGTTAAAAGTTAGACTTCACATGCTGCTGGCTGCAGATGAGAGGCGGGAAAGAGAATCATGTCCAGTTCCCCGTAAGGTGACCTTCAAAGTAAGAGGACAACTGTGACAGAAAAGGACAAAGCTGTGGCTTAAATGTTCTTTAGCAGTACACAGGACCTGGTGATTCTAATTTTATATATGTGTGTGTGTGTGTGTGTGTGTGTGTGTGTGTGTGTGTACATATATATATTCAAATATATAGAGCATGAAAGAGCCCTCATACCAGAAGGTACACACACATCACATGTTCTTAGCACTTTTCCTCATAGCCCATGGAAATAACCTAAACATTCACCAAAGGTCAGACAGAAAAGTAAACTGAGGTGTATTTGGATAGTTTAATGTAACAGAGCAATAACAACTCGCTGCCACACTTCCTATTAAGAGTAAATTTCACAAGTATGGTTTAAGTGGAAGAAATCAGAGCCAAACACTGGCAGAATTAACACAAGTTTAAAGAGTCGGAGACACAGCTCCTCAAGAGTGGGGCTGGGGTGGTTGGGGGTCTGACAGCAGACACTCTCTATTTGCTTTGTCTGAGATGTTAGGGGTGTCTCGTCTACATGTGGAGGGGCTTTGGACACTACCCTTTCATGACTGATTGTCATGATCCATTCCTTGGGATGCTGTGGTCACATGACAGGGGACTGGGTGAGGTGCATGTGAAGCTCCTACCATCCTCTGGTATGAGGTACCGGGGCTTCTAAACTCACTCAACCTTACCAAGTTTCCTGGCACAGTGTACTGCCTCACAGTTTGGGTCACCATACCATAAGAAACTGTATTAAAGGATCACAGTGTTAGGAAGGTTAAGAACCACTTCTTTAACCCACCCCAGTCCCCACCCTCTGGGCACAAAGTATTTCTGCTTCTCTCACATATAAAATTCTCCTATGCTTCCCAAAGCCTCAGGCCCGAAGGCCTCACATCCAGGATCAGATATGATGCTAAGCCAGGCCCTATGCAGGTAAGTTTACTCAGGTATGGTTCCGTAGCACCACAGCCTCAAGTAGATTTTCTCTGTCAGAAGTCCTGTGAGCTAGAGTCATGCTATCTGAAATGTCTATCAGTTATCTTCCACTCATCTCTTACCTCAGCTGTCTGCCCTCACCCTCCATCTTGTTTGGAGACAGTTCTTTGCTATTTCTTGCTCCACAGGCAAGGATGGCTAACCTGCAGGCTTCCAAAGTTTCTCATCTCCACCTCCCATCTTACCATAGGTACACTGGGATAACAGACAAGTCAGACTGCACCCAGCTTTACGTGGGTTCTGGGGCTGCAAGCTCAGGTAGATCCTCATACTGACACAGCAGTGCACCGCCCACTGAGCCATCTCCCCAGCCTGATTAACTATCATTGTGTAGCTCCATCATAAAACAGTGGCTTAAGAAGAAAACATTTATTATCTCAGTTTCTGTAGATAGGGGAAGCAATGGCCTCGTTGGGTATGTCTGACTTACAAAGTACCAAATATCATTGAGGCTATTGTCCTCTCAAGCCCTTGTTGGGGCTGTAATATCTGGTCCAAAGATGATTCATTAGCATGGCTGGTGGACTGAGGCCTCATCAAAGAGGATCTCTACACAGACAGTCTGTATGTTTTCACAACATCACAGTTGATTGACTCCAGAATAAGGTAGCCAAGAGCAATCAAGGTAGAAACCACAATTTTTTATGACCGAGTCTCAGAAGGGATACTTTGCCAACTCAGCTATGTTCTATTTGTCTCGGAGGAAAAAAAGCACTGGTGAGATTTAACAGAGGTAGAGCATGAACCCAGGAGTCGGGTTGATGGGGGCCATCTTAGAACCAGGTGAGCACTATAGTGACCTAGAAGTAGAAGGTGGATGGAAGACTCTGAGTGGCTGTAGATTCTGGTAGGGTCCTTTATTCTCTGTGCTCTTGACCCATCAACAGTATACCTCGGTAGCCTGAGAAGGCCCACAATAGCAATTGATTCCACCAGATTAACCATGACTTGATGACAATGACTAATGGACAAACTATAAATAACCCACTGAAATCCAGGCAATGCTGATTTGAATAAGAAGCCAGCCACTTTGATGTCACAGGAGCTTGGCAAGCAGACTTCTCATTCTTAGGGATGTGAGTGTCGTGATGAATCTTGGTTCTCACCAAGTTCTAGAAGCTTGACTGCTTCTAGAACCAAGCTGCTGGACACTCCTGTGAAGGACTCTTTTTTTTTTTTTTTAAAGCAGAAAGACCCTAAATATGAACAGCACCTTTTGACGGCAGTCCACATAAATGGACACAGAAAAAGGAATCTTTACCTGGTGGCTTCTTGTTCTAGCTCTCCCTGGCAAGTCCATCTGTCCTGTTGCTGTGACATCCCTTCACAGCTATTAGGACCTACTTCTTCAGGGTTTCCAGACCTCCAGGAATCCTCCAGGCCCTCAGTGACAGATTGGGAATGCTGAGACATCCAATCTAGAGGTCAGCTACAGGCTTCTCACCCTCTCCACTGTGACGCAGCCATTGCTGGACTACCAGATGGCTCTTCGTAAGCAGTGTTCCTCCATGGTTTCTGCTTCAAGCCCTTGCCTTGGGCCTTGCTATGGCTTCCCTCAATTATAAACTCTAACCTGTAACTTAAACCCTCTCCTCCCCGGGGTGCTTCGTATCACGTCATTCATCACAGGAACATACAACAAACTGGAACAGCCAACATGGAAAACTCACTAGCTTTCTCTAAGTCTCAGTTTTCTTGGCTTCAAAATGGGCATGCTAGCTGCATTTATGAATTTTTATTACAATTTGTACATGTGCATATACCTCCTGCACACACACACACACACACACACACATACACACACATACACACACACACATCGTAGCAATTATTAATCAATTGATAAAGATCCTGTGACATCAAAGTGGCTGGCTGGCTTATTCAAATCAGCATAAAGATCAATTCATGTTTTATAATATGGTGGGGAACTGAGTTATTGAACTTCTTGCAGCTTTGAAAATTTTAAATGAATGAAAATGATACCTTCCATCTAACCCCTCTCACCATCTTTCCTTCCCGCCCTGTATTCTGTTGCCCATGATGAAAGTCAAAGTCTACAGAAATGTTTACTGTAGCTTGCTTTACTTTGTGTCTTTCAACATAGACTTAGGCAGAGTCAGGCTATAGAGCTCATGCTGAAAGGTGTGACCTTTCTACAGAATTTGACGGAGACTCTTGTTCCTGTGTGTCATCCCCGAGCAATGACCAGAGGGTACTAGTGGGTAGTAGCCCAGCTGAGTCAGAGTCAGATGCTATGCTGACTCAAAGGTCACTGAAGGGCACACTGGGAGGTGTTTGGAGATTCCTGGATTGTGGTGAGGAAAATGAAGGCTGCATAGCCAACCCCAGCTCCTCAGCCATAAACTGAAACAGTTACATGTATCTCGTGCATCTATCTCTACAGAGCTACATGAATGAACAATCAAGGTAGTGGACTACACAAAAAAGACATTGCCGAAATAGCAAGATTGTATGACTTTTAAGTCAGAATTTATCAGCTTAAGAGATAAAGTGTGTGTGTGTGTGTGTGTGCATGTGTGTGTATTTTATGCATGTGTGTGGTTGTATGTGCATGTGTGTGTAAATTTTTGTGGGATGTATACATGTGTGTGTATATTTTTGTGTGATGTGTGTGTGTGCATGTGTGTGTATTTTATGCATGTGTGTGTTGTGTGTGCATGTGTGTATATATTTTTGTGTGATGTGTGCATGTGTGTGTATATTTTTGCATGATGTGTGTGTGCATGTGTGTGTGTCCATGTGTGTATTTATGTGTGATGTGTGATATGTGCATGTGTGTGTTTTTTAGGATTCAGCCCAGGTCTCGGACATGGTAGGCAAGTACTCTCCCACTCACCTACAGTCCCTACTTTTGTTTTTTAATGGGACAGTCTTACTTTGTACCACAAGTCAGCCTAGAACTCATTTACGTAGGGAGACTCACCTCATACTCAGGATCCCCCTGCCTTGCTTCCTGAGTAACCAGGGTTACCATGCCCAGCCAGTCTAGAAATTCTTTTTTTTTTTTTTTTTTTGGTTTTTGGTTTTTGGTTTTTGGTTTTTGGTTTTTGGTTTTTTTGAGACAGGGTTTCTCTGTATAGCTTTGGCTGTCCTAGAACTCACTCGGTAGACCAGGCTGGCCTCAAACTCAGAAATCTGCCTGCCTCTGCCTCACAAGTGCTGGGATTAAAGGCGCGTGCCACCACCGCCTGGCCAGTCTAGAAATTCTTAACAGACTTGTAAAACTTCCAATTGATGCCCTGAAACAGCATGACTTATTTCTATGACAAAAAAACAAAAACAAAAAACAAAAAACAAAAAACAACCAAACCAAAACAAACAAACAAACAAACAAACAAAAAAACACCTCACCTAGGTATCAAGGCACTATTCAGTTAGTCATGAATCTGAAACATTAATAGTGAATCTTGATGCTTAAGAGACCTTAGTAGATAAATCTAAGGATGAGAGGCTGAGAGGAGTGTAGCGCTCCAGGAGCATGAGCCCACAACGCACAAGGGACGGCAGCTCCTGGTCTCAGTGCTGCTCTCTGGGAGTGTGGATGGGAGCACCATGGATATTGGCTGGCCAGAGACTGGCTCCACAACATCAGAGTCACTTTGAGCCATGCCACAGAAGCAAGGTGATGCTACTAGAATGTTCAGGAAGATTGCGTGCACGCGTGCGCACACACACACACACACACACACACACACACACACACACACATATATATATATATATGGAGAGAGAGAGAGAGAGAGAGAGAGAGAGAGAGAGAGAGAGAGAGAGAGGCCAGAATACAACCTTGTATTCTGATGTCACTCCTCAGTCGCTCTACATTTGTTTTGTAAGACAAGGTCTGTCATTGACCTGAAACTTGCTGAGCAGTGTAGGCTAGCCAGTGACCCCCCAGGGATCTGCCTCTTTTCTGCTTCCGACACTAAGGTTTTTAATGCACTGGCCACCACATGGCATTTAAGTCACAGGCTACTACATATGACTTTTAATGCATTCACCACCACACATGGCTTTTAATGTGGCCTCTGGAGAATTGAACTCAGGTCTTCATCTTTGTGTGGTAGGCAATTTATTGATAAAGCTATGAGTCCAGACCAAAAATATAATAATTAATAATAATAATAATATAACACCTTCCCTTATACTTGCCAGCAGCTTTCTGCACACATGATAGACAGATATGTCCTCTCCTGCAGCTTGAATATCTTCCACTTTGGTTTGTAAAATGTGACCAACTGCAAAGGTGCCCTACACTGTAAATGGTATTCTGATTAATCTAATGCCATTGGCATTAAACAGTCTCGTCTGTTTTCTGTTATCTTCTTTCACACATTGTAAACATGGAGAGGAGAGTAAATTAGCAATAGTTTTTATCTTGTGGAGTTTTGTGAGCCAGAAGTTTTTAAAATATTAAATAAAAAAGTTAAATATCACCAATATCAAAAGTTAAATATCAAACAGAAAAGCCCAATCAAAAACATACCCATGCCCAGTAAGTGACAACTACCCTGTGTGATTACATCGAGGAACCATGACCTCTTTGGCGAATGGAAACTCATACATACCTGAAGGATTGGTATTGTAAATCACAGCTGGGGCTGGCAGAAGGTCTTGTAAAGGTTGAGAAGGTTTCTTGGAAATACTTACACCTAAAAACAGAAAAAAGCAAACAGAAAAATTGAGGCTGATCAGAAAGTAAAAAACTACCCCCATGTTCTTACACGGGAGCATAATTACCAACAGGCATCCCGTACTAAGAACACAAAAATCACGCTGAAAAATTAGAAGCAGGCAGGAAACACGGTGGAGTGATAGTGACACCAACCCACGCACAAAACTTCCGACCCAAAACTTATCCTGTCTAAAAGAAACGCAGGGACAGGGGATGAAGCAGAGACTGAAGGAAGAGCCAACCAATAATCTGTCCATCCCAAAGATAAACACCAATCCCTGACACTATTAATGATACTGTTATGCTTGCAGACAGGATTCTAGTATAACTGTCCTCTGAGATGCTCCACCCACCAACTAACTCAGACAGATACAGACAGCCACAGCCAAACAGTGGCTGGAGCTTGAGGACTCTCATGGAAGAATTGGAAGAAGGACTGCAGTCCCGAAGGGGATAAGAACGCCACAGGAAGACCAATGGAGTCATATAACTTGGACCGTTGTGACTCTCAGAGACCAAACCACCAACCAAAGAACATACACGGGCTGGACCTAGGCCTCCGACACATACATAGCAGATGTGCAGCTTGGTCTTCACGTGGATCAGGAACAACTGGAGTCAGGGCTATCCCAAAGCTGTTGCCTGTACCTGGAATATGTTCTTCTAGCTGGACTGCCTTGTCTGGCCTCAGTGGGAGAGAAGCGTCTAGCCTCGCAGAGACTTGAAGTACCGGGGTGGGAAGATATCCAGGCGAGCCCCACCAGCTCAGAGAAGGGGAGTCGGGGGGAAACTTGTGGGCTGACTGGGAGGAGGGCAATGAGCGGGATGTAAAGTGAATAAGTAAAAAGTAAATAAAAAATGGAAAAAAGAAAAATAAACATTAGAAACCAAATATGACTCCTACATAAAACACAACACTAAGAAATCTTCGCTTTTCGTGGTCCGGAGATTCTGTAGATTACAAAAAATTGTTGGGGGTCAGTAATAAATTCGTCCCTCCTGGAGACTAGGAGAGTCTCCAGTGCAAGGCTTCCCGTCCCTGTTTTTGGCCTGTTTCAACCAGAAAAATTTCAAATCCCCTCAATCAGGCAGTAAAGCTTTAGCCATTGCGTCGCTAGATGGCGCTAAACCCGCTTGTGGAGAACCCGAGGAAGTCATCAGCGTGGGACAACCAAAGACTGTATAACAAGTTTCCTATCTGGTTCCATTCTAAATGTTCACACTCTGATACAGACACAGATGAATTAAAAATTCCATTGTGCACATTTAAACCTAGTTGAATTTAATAAGGACAGAACAGAGCTGGAGAAGTGACAGCCAGCCCAGCGACTCTGGTCAACCCTTTGTCCAGGACGAAACCCAATCTCCAAACTCTAGAAGCTCCAGGAACAAAACAGGAAGCAAACACATTGTGGACTTTCTTTGCAGATAAAGCCCTGACATTTGTAATATTTGTGTAGAGACAATGGGGCCTGGATCATAAAGGCTCACAGAGGAGACGGTTTCCTAGCACGGAAATGCAAGAGGATAATATAGAATTAACCGAAGGAAATATAAAAGCTAGAAGAACGCATGGACTCGCACGGTGTCAGATCATAAGGGAGGGAACCAAGTATTTCAGAACAGCAAACTGTGGGCAGCAGAAAGTGAACCTTTGAGCAAAAGCCAGAGATTCTGAGCCGTGAAGGAGCCTCAGACAGAAACAGAACTGGGCCTGAAGATGAAATAACTTGCCCAAATCCACTTGGGTAATTAGTGGCAGCCATGTGAGGAACCCTCGCTGTGGTTAACTGATATCTTCTTTCTTCGTTTTTTTGTTTTTTTGGGTTTTTTTGTTTTTTTGTTTTTGTTTTTTTTTCTTTCCATAAGACACATGTCTAGCTGAAAACCTTTCGCAGAGGCTAATGAAATGCATGCAGAAGCCTCCCCTCGCTCTCCTCTCTCCTCTGCACACACGTGTACATGTGGACACACATCCACCTTTATAGCAATACAGGAAATGGAAGGAAGCCGTTCGAAACCTCGGCGGTGCCCGGTCACTGTTGCCCCAGATAACATATCAACCCGCAGACTGGAAACGAGCCCCGCGGGCTTTCCCTCAGGAAACCTGACTCCAGCTGTTGCGTCCTATTTAACACTCTGCCCCATATTCACAAAGAATGCCAGGACACAACCACACCGGGGTAAAAACACAGAAACCAGCCCGTGATCTTTTCCTAAGGAAGAGGACTCAGTCCGAGAAGTTTAAAGGGAGCCTGTTGACGGAGCAGGAAATTTGGTAACTGTGATGTCATTGTCGTATCAAGCCCAGGGAAACAGCCTTTTATGGCAGCTATTCTAATTAACTCCACACAGAGCCACATTTAATCTCGACTGCGCTTAATATTTCTAATTATCGAATAATACATTTTGAAAGGACCTCTCCTAGTAGCTAGTCCGACATAATAAGCCTTGGGATAGGACAAGGTCATGGTGGCCTGTTTTATGCCTCTTGCATCAAAATGAGGTGGCTTAGCTATTGCCTCCCAGAATATCTTCTTTTTAGTGAGGAAGTGAAAGTCTATGGCTCATGGTATAGGGGACTCCATAAACTAGTTGTTCTCAGCCTGCCGGTCATATATTATATATCCTGTATATCAGATATTTACGTTAACATTCATAACAGTAGCAAAATTATGGTTATGGCATAGGAATAAAAATAATTTTAATGTTGGGGTCACCACAACACGAGGAACTGTATTAAAGGGTCGCAGCATTAGGAAGGCTGAGAACGGCTTCTGTAAGTAAGCCTTAGGTGAGTAAGCCCCACCCCCACCCACCACCCACCCCGTTTAATTTTCACTTTGTCTCAATGGTAGAAGCTTGGCCTCATGAGAAGAAAAAAAAAGAATCTGGTGGCTCATTTGCATTGATGTATTTTAAGACTAATGGACACACTACCCATCTCAGAACTCACCATATTCTTAAAAGGTGAAAATTACAAACCAGGCCTATAAACCCAGCCAGCCCTTGAGGCGATGAGGCAGGAGGATCAGGAGTTCAAGGTTGACTTCTGCTACATGGAAAGTTCGAAGTCACCTAGGTTACGGGAGACCTTGCCTCATTAAACAAAGACAACAAACCGGCTAGACCTTTCAAAGAGCTTTTGAAGGGAGATTATGAATAACGTAGTCCCCTATCCAGGGGAGAACCATTCCATTCAAAGACCCCAGAGAGTGCCTAAAACTTCAGAGCACAATTTCATCCTTTTAAAAATTATTTTTATTTGTTTGTTTGTTTGTTTATTTATTTATTTTTGTTTTTGAAAACAGAATTTCTTTGTTTAGCCTGACTGTTCTGGAACTCACTCTTTAGACCAGGCTGGCTTTGAATTCAGAGATCTGCCTGCCTCTGGAATGCTGGGATTAAAGGCATGTACCACCACAGCCCCGCCCTTTTGTTTTTTTCTAAGCATACACATTTGTACTGAAATTAAAGGCTAAAAGTGAGTTTCTTATTTCAGTTGTATCAGAGAAAAAAAAGACCTACCAAAGGATAGTAGCCATAATAAATTATTGGATCCTAGCCATGCATGACTTAATAACTTTTGGAAAACATTGGTCAAGCTACATATGCTTTTCAAATTAAAATATATTTTACTAAATGTCCCATTAACTTTTTTTCAAGGGAGACGTGAACAAATGTCTATTCACCACAGAGGGGGTACCAATGACCAACCAAATGACCAAATAAACAATTCCATCCAAGTCTAGTGAGGTGAATCAATGGGCTTCATAGAGATTATTTATAAAGGTATAGATGAGAACCACTTCAAGAGTGGTTCTCAGCCTGTGCCTATGACCCCTTTGGGATCACATCTCGGCTATGTACATAGCAATTTATAATAGCAGCAAAATGACAGTTGTGAAGTAGCAATGGAAATAATGTTATTGTTGGGGGTTGACACAACACAAGGCACTGTATTAAAGGGTCACAGCGCTAGGAAGGTTGAGAACCTCTGTCCTACAGCATAGGTGATAGCTACCCAAAAAAGTCTTTTTCTCCCATCTATACACTCTACAGGAGCCATGACTTTCTTGTGTCTTGTGACACCTCCTGTGGGGCTTGCAGACTGCTCTTGTGTTTCCCATGTGCTACCCCATGGTCCTCCCTCCCTTCCATGGGAGAATGCTAGTGGGACCCATTGTGTGAGGATCTCATCTTAGCAATTATCGGTGCTTTGGTTCCAAGATTGCACTGTGTGCATCATGTCTAGAGTATGAATAGCATCTCATGCTGTGTGGTAGCAAAGACCACACTCATGAATATCACCAGGAAATCCCAACAGGATAATGTGGATCACTGTGGGATACACTTTTTTGTGCTGAGTGTGTGTGTGTGTGTGTGTGTGAGAGAGAGAGAGAGGGGGGAAGGGAGGGAGAGAGAGAGAGAGACAGAGACAGAGACAGAGAGAGGCAGAGGCAGAGGGAGAGGGAGAGGGAGAGAGAGGAGAGAGAGAGAGAGAGAGAGAGAGAGAGAGAGAGGCACGAGAGAGCAGTGCAGGAACACATGAGTGTTGTACCTAAAGAGTCCACTAGAGGGCATTGAATTTCCTGGAGCCCTTGGGAACTAACCACCCAATGTGGGTGTTTGGAGTCAAACTACTCTGAACACCTGAGCCCCAAGTTTTCTATACCTCGAATGTTCTCCCCAGTTCAAATTTAATCTTTGTCTACCAGTTCCACTTGGCCTTTTAGTTAGGGTGACAAGCTCACTTACCTCCTGGGAGAAATTGTCAGTGGAATAGCTAAGTCTCGGTAACTAAAGCCCTTTTTATTCTCAAAACGTTGCCGATCCGTAAAAGCCAAACGGTAGATCACTTGACACAAATCTCAACTGCAAGTGTTTCCCACATAAAACACAAGCACTCCACGATGTCCAAAAAAAGTGATTGCTACAGAGTTCCCTGTGGTCACACAGAGTATCAATTAAATGTGTATTAAAAATGGGGATTTAATAAAACTGTTTGTTTGTTTGTTTTTCAACATAGGGTTTCTCTGTGTGTTTTTGACTGTCCTGGAACTCACTCTGTAGCCCAAGCTGGCCTCAAATTCATAGAGATTCACCTGCCTCTGCCTCCCTAGTTCTGGGATCAAAGGCATGCACCACCACCACACACTCAATAAAGATATTTTTAATTGCATTATGTTATTGTGTGGGTGGAGGCATACCCATGGAGGTCAAAGGACAACTGGTGGAGTCCCTACTCTTCATTTACCATGTGTGTCCTAGAGATTGAAATCAGGCCATACCACTTGGCAGCAAGTACCCTTATGCACTGAGCCATTTCACTGGCCCTGTAAATAATTTATTTTCATTAACAAAGGTTTTCTTCCACTGTGTGTGTGTGTGTGTGTGTGTGTGTGTGTGTGTGTGTGTGTGTG
>JANHMN010000015.1:27078157-27160403 GCA_030674055.1 Rhabdomys pumilio
CCTCCCCCTTGGAACCGTGTGGTCTGGAGTGGTCTGTTCTGAGCTGCCGTCGGACTTTTTAGAACAACTAACACCTCCAGCCTCTAAAATCTTGTTCAAAACCATCACAGGACAAACCCTTCCTGGAAGTCAGAGACTATTGATGAAGCCCTTAAATGGTAAATAAGACAAGACAGAGAGACAGGTTAGAAAATAGAAAATGGATACAGAATAAACGGGGAACACGCATAGGACAGGCTTTCCAAGAAGGTGTGTGTGTGCACTAGTTGGAAATCAGTAGCATGCAGATGAGAGCTTAAGCAGTAGAAATAGATAGACATCACGGAAGGAGAGAAGACCCATCAAGAGCAGCCACTGAGGTACAGTGAACACTGGTAGGAGAGGGAGGTGATTAGGAAAGAGATTCTCACAAAGAAGAATGAGAAATGAAAGACAAAAGATCCAAGAGTAAAATGATGTCAGGCTGTCCTAGGATAGAATCAGGGGACCATTTCTGAACAAGAAGCACATAGCTATATAGCATAGAGGACCTAAAAAAAAAACTGAAGCTGGGTGGTGGCCATGCAGGCCTTTCATCCTAGCACTTGGGAGTTTGAGGCCAGCCTGGTCTTCAGAGCAAGTTCCAGGACAGCCAGGGCTATACAGAGAAACCCTATACAACCAAGCAAGAAACTGAGGACAAGGTCTTGAAGAGACAGTAGTAAAACCCCCACCCCCACCCTCATAGACATTATTCATGATAGTAAAAATGAAGAAGCAAAAACCTAATGACCATCAATGGACAGTGGCTAATATAAATTCATAAAATGTATTATATACACATATACACACACTTGGATATTATTCATCCTTAAAAAGGGAGAAGACTGACCTTTGATAATAGCCTCAGTGAAACTTGAGGCAACTGAAATAAGTCAACCACAAAAAGATAAGAACTACATTCTTTCACTCATTTGAGATCACTAACATGACAAGCCTATGTAGACTGATGTACAGTGGTGGTAGGTAGGGGCTGCAGGAAGAGGAAAGAGAAATTTGGTGGGTCTGGATGCTCTGTGCTGCAAGAAGAAAAACATTCTGGAGACTGACTGCATGAGAGACGGTAACTGCACTTAGTATCACTGAACGGTACACTAAGTGTCTTGGTTAATGTTCTATTGCTATGAAAAGACACCATGACGAAGGCAACTTACAGAAGAAAGCATTTCACTGGGGGCTTGCTTCCTGTTTGTGAGGGTTAGTCCATGATCATCTCATCATGGTGGGGAACATGGCAGCAAGCAGGCAGGCATGGCGCTGGAGTAGTAGCTGAGAGCTTACATCAGATCTGCAAGTTGTAGGCAGAGAAGGACTTTTAAAACTACTCTTACAACACCATGCCTCCTAATCCTTCCAGAACTGTTTCAGCATCTGGGAACCCAGCAGTCAAATATAGGAGTCTATGGGGATCATTTTCATTCAAACCACCATACTAGGGTTATGGTAGTCAAACTTACCATAGCTCTCATCCCAGTACTCAGAAGGCTGACAGAAGTGTTTTGTGAGTTCAAGGCCATCCTTGGCTTTATAGCAAGATCCTGTTGTAACAATATAAAAGAAAAATTAATAATGACTAAGTAAAAAAAGGTAACTTTTAAGTCAAGTACTGTAACACAATTAAATATAAAATTATATGCCTTTCTGATACTTCTTATAAAAATATCAAGTGACATCTTTTTATGTCAATGAATATATTTCTATATTAATATGTTAGCAGCCATATAATCTTGTGTTTCATTATTGCTTAATTTGTTTGACCCAATTACCATTTGGGGGATCTTTATACTTCTTACAGAGCTACCAAGATAAACAGCTGCAGTGACCATTGCCATTAGCTACATCTTTGCCAACTGTGCAATTACATCCTTGGAATGAATCCCTGGAATGGAATTTCTGGGTCAGCGAGGAGTATGACCTGAGTAAGGGGTGGAATAAGAAATGAAACTGAGAAACGCAAACCTGAATATCAGCATCAAGTAGCAGAAAGTTGAGAGCCTGAGGTGATTTGCAATCCTAAGATTTGCCAGAGCAAAAACAATTCCAACATTTTGGGCCAAATTTAAAGCAAGATTTATTAAATATTAAATACTGAACAAAAGATGGACTTTGGTCAGGACCATCCCCTGGGATTTCCCAGCTAAAATGGTCCCAAGACAAATACTTGCAGAGGCCTGTAAGACAAACATATAGGCCACTGTACTTTCCCATGAGACTTTGTTATTTTCTAAAAACTACGACTCCCAGCATTCCAGGAAGTTACCTGATCCTAGGGCAGGTGGGGCTCACAAGTTAGTTTTGGACATTACAGATATTCATTGAGTGATTTATAAAATGTTTCCTGCTGGTGACTGGGAATATTTGTTTGTGCTTTTGCTGTATAAATGCCATTAAGAGCTACTATGCTGTGACATACCATTGCCCATACTATGTTCATGCTTATACCCTAAACATTGGGATATCTAGTTAAATAAGACACCCTATTATTCCTCACTCCAGCTCAAGAAGAGAAAATGGTAACTCAACCATTTCAGTGTAGTGTCTATAACGGTAGATATATGGCCACGTGATAAGAGAAGCAGATACCTCATCATTTAGAGGCAGCATCTCAGAAAAATGGCCTGGATGTCAGGGAGTTGAGTTTTGGATAAGGTAGCAGTTTAGACAATGACAACCAAAGTCAACAGTCTCCTTATACCATATTTAATGTCCTTAGTGAGCAACAAAAAATGGCAGAGACAATGTTGTGTAAATTCTAAAGCTAAACTAGAGACAGCAAAGCAGCTGCTGCCATCTTGCTTCCCAGGGGGTCTCATACCATCTCATAAACATATTATGGCAGCCCTGAGGGCTCCTAGGCACAGCCCTTGCTAACCTACCAGTCACATGAATAAGTCACCTTAGAACTGGATGCTGCAGCCCCAATAAACGACCACAGGCTAAGCTTTAACTGTAGGCTCCTGAGGAAATCTCGAGGTATATTAAATAGTGAGTGGGTTTTGCTCTTGTTTGGTTTTCAGTGCTGAAATGTTTGAGGGTTACATGTTACTCTACAATAGTTAATTTAACATTCTACACTGTAAATGTATGTCTTAGTTAGGGTTTCTACTGCTGCAACGAAACACCATGACCGAAATGCAAGTCGGAGAAGAAAGGGTTTTATTAAGCTTACACTTCCACATTGCTGTTCATTACTCAAGGATATCAGGAAGGAACTCAAAACAGGGCAGGATCCTGGAGGCAGGAGCTGATGCAGAGGCCATGGAGGGATGCTGCTTACTGGCTTGCTTTCCCTAGCTGGCTCAACCTGCTTTCTTACAGATCCCAGGACCAGCAACCCAGGGATGGCACCACCCACCTTGAGCTGGGCCTTCTCCCACTGATCACTAATTGAGAAAATATCTTACACCTGGATCTCATAGAAGCATTTCCTTTCTCCCTGATGACTCTAGCCTGTGTCAAGTTGACACACAAGACCAGCTAGTACAATGTATGTGAATGTCTAGCTGAACAACCCTGAAAAGAGAGCATGTCTGGGATAATCCCAGAAAAGATTCCATGTTAGGACTGTCAAGAGCTGGTTTGGAGGAGAACAGCCAGGCCAGGAAGCGCTTATCTCCCTATCTTAGTAGGGTCTTGTTGATGTGAAGAGATACCATGCCCAGGGCAACTCTTGTAAGAACAACATTTAATTGGGGCTGTACAAAGGCATGGACACGGCAGCATCCAGGTAGGCATGGTGCTCGAGGAGCTGAGAGTTCTACATTTTCAACTGAAGGCTACTAGAAGATTGGCTTCCAGGTAGCTAGGGTGAAGGTCTTAAAGCCCATGTCCATAGTGACACACTTCCTCCAATAAGGCCACACCTTCTAATAGTGTCACTCTCTGGGCCAAGCATATTCAAACCACCACACTCCCCATCTTCAGAACTGACTGTATTTATGTATGAGGTACTGTGGGTGGGAAGGTGAACATTTAGGAATAGTGGGTTATAAAAAAAGCTTGGGCAGGAGAAAAACCCTCTGAGAGATAAGAAGACAAAGAATCACATAGAAGTCCAGCAAACAATGGGCAAGAACTAAGAAAACTCAAAGAGAATGCTAAAATAGAAGCTGAGGAGATGGTTCGGTGGCAAATGCCTGCCATCCAAGCTTAAGGACTTCAGTTCAGATCCACGGTACACATGCAAAAAGCCAGGCGTTGTGATGTGCACCTAGATTCCTAGTGCTGGAGAGACAGAGATGGGAGATCCTTGGAGATGCCTGGCCAGCTAATCTCGCCAAATCTGTGAGCTTCTGGTTCAGTGAAAGACCATCTCAAAACAAAACAGACACCACAGAAGTCTACAAAGTGGAGAATGATGGAGAGAGATAGCTGCCATAGACCTCTGGCCTTTGCACACCAGGGGAGCGGGAAGGGGAGAGAAGGAAAGATAATTTTTTTTTTATCTTTCTTTTCTTTCTTTCTTTCTTTCTTTCTTTCTTTCTTTCTTTTTGACAAAGTCTTACTATGTAGCTCGATTTAGCCTTGGACTCTGGATCGTCCTTCTTCAGCTTCCCAAATGTTAGAAATTCAAGGTTCTATTACCACCCCAGATTAAAACAAAGATATTCAGAAAAATAACCAAACCTAAGAAAAAGGGGCCATGACATGATTTAACAATTCCAAAATACATTTCATACCATAGGTTGTGTATATAGACATTTAACTGGGTAGGAAGGCACCTCATAGAATTAGACTAAATGGTCCAGAGTTGTTCTCAAATCAAGGAACAACTCCAGGGTTGAGGGTCTTTGGTCATTTCAGGAAATAGCAACGCTGACTTGCCACTGGCATGGAGCAGCCATGTCTAGGAGGAGGAAGGCAAAGATGTGGAGGATGAGACAAAGGAAGAGGCGGGAAGGACTCTATCCCTGGGGCGCTGGGTACCAAACTCGGGGCTGGATATCCTCAGCCCCTTTTAAACTTCAATTTGTTAACAGTCTTATTAAGTTACTCAGGCTGGCCTTGAGCTCACTCTGTAGCCCAACCAGCCTTCAAACTCATGGTCCTTCTGCCTCAGCATTTTGAGTAGCGGAGATTACAAGCCTACTTCATTAGTCTTGGTCAGCTGAGCACTTTCATTTAAAAAAAAAAAAAGAAAGAAAGAACTGAGGAGGGACAGGGTTGAAATTTCTGCCCTGTCTCTTATTCATAAATCCATGTAATTGAGGTTCTTTTTTAAGCTAATGTATTTCTTTTGATTGATTAATTTGGTCAGCTAGCTCTTTTCTCTCTATCCTACTATGCACCATTGTGAGCATGGCCCTCAAGCCAAGCCCCTGAGTGGCTTCCCAGAATGCTAAGTCACAGTCTCCTTAACAGTTTAACAGTCCAGGATACACCCTACAAGTGCAACTCCTGCAGTCCTCCTCCTCAAGCCAAAGACCTCGACATGACCCTTGCCTCTCCTGTTGTTTCCCTAGCCTTCCACCTCCAGCCCACCAACGAACCTATCCGCTTCCTTGTCAATGAAAGTCCAGAACCTGCTCACTCCTCAACACTTGGCACAGTAGGCCTCCAAACACCCACTGTTCCCTCGGTCACTACCCTAAGGCTGACAGAACATAGCTCTCTCTGTGTGGCCTTCCCTGACCCTGGGAGAGATGCCTTGCCCCGCCCCCCTCTCTGCCCATTGTTTCCACAGCCCAGATGGAAGCCTTGGGCATCTTTTACTTTCTCTTGTTTATTGTCTGTCTTCCCGTTCTGGGTTCAGGAGGGGAGCACATCCTTTCTCAAATCTGTTCCCAGCCTCCAGAAGTCAGGCAGAACTTAAAATATATCAGCTAAACCTTGACAGAATGAGGCTCGTTCCTGTTCGCAAGAGCTGTAGATCGAAAGAGGAAAACTGACCTCCACCCATAGCGTGACCCCGGCGGTGCGTTAGCCACGCTCTCAAGTATTTAGGGAAAGCAGCAGCGAGGAAGGGATGATAAGGGAAGTGACACCCGGCAGAGAAGGACACCTAGGGAATAGGGAAGAGGAGTCAACCAGTGGAAGCTAACAAAGGACCGACAAGGGATGGGCCCTCCTACCCCGAGGTGTGTGGGCCTCAGAGGTGGGGGTTGGGAAAGGAGTTGCACAATATTGGAACCAGCTTTAGCTACCCCTCCCCCCACACGACACCCTGTGTCTTTTCTTTCCTTTGCTAACTAGGGCGTGGTGTATGCTACCCAGACCACCAACCACCGAGCTCTACCTCCTTTCTATTTGAGAAGAGGTCCTAACTAATTTACCCAGACCTTGAACTCCCTCGGTACTTCTCGCTCCATATCCCCACTCCTAGAACTTTCTATCCTTCGGTGGTTGGGATTGCAAGCTTGGACAACCCACTCAATAACCTTAGCTTTAACCTGACAGACACCTATTGTGGTTTATACTGTGCCCCGGGGAAAGAGCAGAGCCCCCTCCGCTGCTGTGTTTATGAAGGGATGGAGCAAAGGCACCCCGCACTTCCGTTTGGAACTGCACAGCTGCTGGTGGGGAGCCCAGCATGGGTGATTTAATATGCTCTGCTTTCTCTTATCCTCTTGGAAGCCTGTTTGTGTGGCCAGAATTTTGAAGTGTTGTGCCCTTAAGAATGACCAAAATTCAAACAACGATTTCCTTTCACCACATCCAAAGGGCAGTTCCCTGAGCTGTCGTGATGGCAGGGCTAGACAGGACTGAACCTTGGGTGCTATATGAAGCTCACAACTTCTTACAGCTCAGCCATAGTGAACAATGCTGCCTTCAAGAACCAGGGCATGTCAACCTTCAGACTACATTCGGTAGTCAGCTCTGATGGGGGGTGGAGGAAGGTGGGAACTCCTAAGTGATTGAGCAAGTGATTGACACAAAGGAACGCCAGCGTACGCACAGCTGCAGGAATATATTGGCTTCTCCAGACTCTTGGCTTCTAAGACTTCTTCAAAGTCTTAAATTACCAAACCAAAAAAAAAAAAAAAAAAAAAAAAAATGCTAAGCGTAAGATGCTGAGAGGCAAGAACGTAGTGCCTGCGGGTAGGGGTGGGGCAGTGCATCCTCTTAGAGCTTTTTCTTATCTGCCAAAGGCTACTGAAATCCCAGGTCCCAGAGCAGACTGCAGCCTCGGTGTCACTCCCTCGCCTTTGAAATGTGCAACTTGTATAAATGTACCGGTTCCTGGTTTCTGTCAATTTTTAGCAAGTGAGCAAATAAAAAGTGGTTAGGAAAATCCAGATGATCCCTACACCATCAATAGCTGACCTTGCGAAGTCCACAGTCCTTGGTAGTGCAAGGCTTCCAGCTACGTGACTGAAGGCTCGCCACGCCCCTGGCCACCCTAGGTCGAGTTCCCAGCTGGGCCGGCTCAACCGCCTGGGACTGGCTGCTCGGCCACGCCCCACTCCCCGGGCCCCAACTGCGCTAGACCGACCAGGACGCCCATCCACGTGCAGAGTCCTTCCTGCGTGCAGAACGTGCCAGCTCGCTCCTCTTTCTGAGCCTTGGTAATTCATCCTTAGACTGTAATGATTTAGGCGAACCTCACACAGCCTGCAGAACTACGATCTGATCTGAGGATATCTAGTTTCGTGAATGTTGTATTTCTAGAATGCAGACGCTAGTGAGGTCACGTCTATTAAGTGCTATGTGTTTATTGGGGTCAGAGTGCTGATTTCGTTTCGTCGCCAATTTTTTATGTGATCTCAAGTCCGGTGTTTAAAGCAAAGTTTACTAAGATATAGTGACAGGGAAACATCCCCTGGAGCTATCATTCAACCAAGATCAGTTACTAAGTCCTACCTTAACAACTGAGAACATTCGCATAATGTCTCATATTAGTCAAGATTTTTATTAATGAGATTCACTTTTGAATGAGAACACAGTTAGGAAAGAAATGTTTGAGAATCTCTTTTTAGGCAACTTTCAAGGAATGCTCTGTTCCTAACCTTAAACAAACCAAAAAGGGCAAAGTGATGTTATCTTTTCCTGTCAGGATAATAAACTGGGCTTTCTGTTTTCCTTCGGTCTTTTGCAAGCAGTGACACTTGAGAAGTTTCTCACCAGCAGGTTTCTGTCCCCTGCCTGAAAATTGTCTGACTGACATGAACCTAAATAAGGCTGGGGGCACAGGGGTGGGGGCGGGGACCTCCCCAGCTATACTTTCTGTGTCCTGAGTCGGCCTGCAGAACCAAGGCTAGAGATTTGATTCCTCCTCCCCACTCCCACCCACCCATGGAGATAAAATCTCAGGCCTTGTGCACTTTAGGCAAGCTCTTCGTCACCAGTGACCTACAAGCCCTAGACTCGAGGCTACAGGTTTTAGGAAATCTTGCTTCTTTTGTTCTTCTTGTTGTTGATGGAGACTTTCCAGTTAAATCAGAGCTTATTTGCAACCTCTAAAAATGGCGAAAAGGCCGGGGAGGAGTGACATTTGTCAGCATCGACTTTCTCTGTGAAGTTTGGACAACGTCAAAGGAACCCCAGTAGTGGAGGTCACACCAATGACCCGGCATGGGAAGTGGTCCGAATCTGCAGGACCTCTTCTTGCTGCCATTTTTCTACACTATAGTCTTGGTTAGTTGGCGTGTTTCTTTTCCGTTTTATAGTCACATGTCTCGTGATGATGTTTGGGTCAGCAGTGGGCCACATATAAGGCCGTGGCCCCGAAAGAATGTATAATGAACCCTATAGCCTAGTGACATCATAGCTGCCATGACATCATAGCACAATAAATTTCAGGGATGCTGACCTAAGTGAGAGTGCTGTGTCGCCATTTGTGTGGAAGTACACACTCAACACAGAAGGCTTGGCAACTGTAACTATGTTGCTGGTCCATGCTTCTGTCTGCAATATACTTTTTTTGTTCATATTTTAGAGTGTATTCTAAAGACAAAGGCTGGTGTCAGATGGCACACTGTGCTATATTAGTTACGGGTCTCACACATCTCTGGTTAGTCACATCTCTTCACTGCAACAAGGATTCACCTGGCGTGACCTGTCCGTGTCAGACAGGTCTGCGTCAGCGCAGTGATGGAATTGCCTAAGGATGCATTTCTCAGAACAGGACTGCCGTGACAGGCTCTGGAAAATCACCTGAAACAAAATGGCCAATGACTAGGAAGCACTGGCCCCCCAAGCCCAGCTGCCTGAACTCATGCAAGATTGTGGATTCTCTCTACGGAGCCATCATCTGACTTCCTGTAAAGAGGTTGTAAAGTTGGAACTGGCCAGCAGTGGGTCACAGTGTAAACCAAGCCAGGTCAACCACTTTGGTACTATATAAGCTGCCATTTCTCAGCGACAATAGCATGGCCTTCAAGTAGCTCTTGTTACTCACGGTTCTGTGCAGTTATTATGAATATAGAGTGTCTAAATGCTAAACACTATGCTAGGGAAAACACAAATGTTAATTTCTTGCATCATATCTTTGTCAATTATCAATTTACACATTTTTTGTTTTCCGAGACAGGGTTGTTTTTTTTTTTTTCTGTAGTCCTAGAACTAGCTCTTTAGACCAGGCTGGCTTCGAACTCACAGACATACTCTGCTGCGCTGGGATTAAAAGCATGTGCCGCACAGCTCGGCTATCAGTATATAGCTCTATTTTATGTGAGTTTCTATTTGAGACATTCCCCTTAACATAAGCTGTTGACTCATTAAATGAGACTCAGGCACGTTTGGTGTTGTATACTAGGATTGGGGATGTGGAATCAGAAAGATCAGGAGTTCAAGGCCGTCTTCAACTAATTGTATACCAAGTTCAAGACCAGCCTGCCCACCGCGAGTCTCTCTCTCAAAAATAAAAACAAACGCAACTACACAAGGTTGATGCCCAGTCGCACTCTTAACTCAGATTTTGTCCTCAAAGCATGTCACAATAACAGTCTTAATCTTTCATGAGTAGGCAGTATTTTAAAGCTGTGTGTGTAGAAGGTAGGTGTTGAGGGAGTAGGGGTGGGGTCATTCTAGCAAAAACTAGAAATGCCAAAAAATAAGAATCAAAAGGCACTAACTAGAAAGAGTTACATGTGTAAACGGCCCTTACTTATAATATGAAGTTAAGGTAGAATTTTCTGTGTTTATTGGCAACTGGGAACATAGTTGTGAGGAATCTTAAAGTTTTCACCGCTTTCCACATACCCTCTGATAGCCTGTCAAGAAACCTTCATTTTAAAAAAAAAAAAAAATCATTATTTTTATTTTAGGTATATGAGTGTTTTGCTTGCATGTAGGTGCCTGGTTCCTTCTAAGGGCCAAAGAGGACATCAGAGTCCCTGAAACTGGAATTATAAACAGTTATGAGCTGCCATGGAGGTGCTAGGAATTGACCCCAGTTCCTGTGAAAGATCAGTTAAGTGCTCTTAACCACTGAGCCAACTCTCCAGCCTTCACCGTGGGTGTTAATAAGGGGCTTAGAAATACATTTTAGTGAGTAGGCAAATTTGTAAAAGAAGAATCCACAGATTACCAGAGTAGTCATAGGTTTAATGGAGACCAGCTGGGTGGGGCAAAGTGTAAAATATCCACCTTGTGCCCCTCTGTAAGCAATGCTCACCAATACCCACTCTGCAGTGTCTTCTTCCACTTCCTCCATGGGCTCTCCTAAGAAAAAGACAAACCGAAATCAGTAACTGGGGTCAGGAAACTAGGAACGTGGGTGATTATTACTCTGAGACATTCTCCAACCTGTGCAGTTAAACTCAGTTTCTTCTTTTCTCAGGGTTTCTGCTATTCATTCAGCAAACTTGTTTCTCCAGTGCACTCTGGGTTGTATGAATTTGTTGTACAGAGTGTTGTGGCCATTGAAAGCTAGTGGCTTTCAACAGAAATACCATTACTTAGTGTCGTAGTTAGGGTTTCTATTGATGTGACAAAATCACCATGACCCAAAATGACCCAAAAGCAAGTTGGGGAAGAAAGGGTTTTTTCAACTTACACTTCTAAATCATACTTTATCACTGGAGGAATTCAGGACAGGAACTCAAACAAAGCTGGATCCTGAAGTCAAGAGCTAACACAGAGGCCGTGGAGTGGTGCTGTTTACTGGCTTGCTAAGCCTGCTTTTTTACAGAACCCAGGACTACCAGCCCAGAGATGGCATCACTCACAATGGGCTGGGTCCTCCCCCATTGATCACTAATTGAGAAAAAGCCTTACAGCTGGATCTTCCAGAGGCATTTCCTAAACGGAAGCTCCTTCCTCTCTGATGACTCAAGCTTGTTGACACAAAACCAGCCAGTACACTTCGTGATTGTGTTCTGAACAGAAGTCATAAGGCCGAGGTTCTTGACCCGTGGGTCATGATTCCTTTGCAGAGGTCAAAAAATCCTTTCACAGGGGTCACCTAAGACCATCAGAAGACACAGATATGTACATTGCAACTCATAACAGCAGCAAAATTATAGTTATATAGTAGCAATGAAAATAATTTTATGGTTGGGAGTCACCACAACATGCGGAACTATATAAAAGGCTTGAAGCATCAGGAAGGTCGAGGACCACTGTCATAAGGGAAAGAAGAAGAGTCTGCTTCACTTATGGCTTGGGTGATGAGACTTTGAAGCCGAATGGTTTAAACACTTTGCTTGCGCCTTTTTCATTTCCAGAAAGGACTTCACGCCAGTGTATAACAAAGTGGAAGTAAAAATCAAAAGAGGGCTGGAGAGGTGGCTCAGCAGTTAAGAGCATGGTTGCTCTTTCAGAGCATCTGAGATGAGTTCCCAGAACCCACATGGATGCTCACAACTGTCGGTAGCTGCAGTCCCAGGGATCTGACACCCTCTTCTGGTGTCCTTAGACACTGTACACCATGGTGCACATACATCATTCATACATGCATACATACATACATGTATACAAACAAACACTCATACACATACATCTAAATAAGTAAATATTAAAAAAAAAAAAAAAACAGGAGGAAAGAGTCCAGCAGGGTAGGGCAACAAAGTTAAAGAAACATTGCAATATGAGCAGCTGATCATGGGGATTGAAAGAAAGAAAGAAAGAAAGAAAGAAAGAAAGAAAGAAAGAAAAAAGAAAGCATATGAGAGGGGGGAAAGGGAGAGGGAGAGGAAGAGAGAGATGCTTGCACAAGCATTCATATGTGTGTGCAGTGGTGCTGTCTTTGGCCTTTGGCCCGGCTGAATGTGGGATCTGGGCTTGTTCTCTGCAAAACAGACCAAATGCATAAGCAGCCGCTCCCTGCCCTTGCTCTCGGATGAAAATGTGTTGAATCTTCATTTAGAACCCTAGTCTTTAAGCATCTGGGCGCCTATTTTTTTTCTGACATCTGGCTGTATCCAAAGAAGGAAGCCAAAGTAGCAAGAAAAGAAAAGGGACTGAGATTCTGAAATCTCAGTTTCTTGGGAGATTCCTCCTTGCCCAGCCCTCAAGACAGACTGTGTTTTGTGCTATTCACTGAGGGGTGACTCCATAGACTTTACCAATATTAGGCTGTGTGGGAGAGGAGGGATGGATGTGAAGGCATGGCCAGGAATTTTTTTCAGGAAACAGTGTGGTCCACCCTAGCCAGGAACAAGTGAGACCTTTATATCTAAGAGAAGGCCAGAGGTGATTTCATCCTGGAAGGCTGTCAAAGCTCCTATCCACCACCCCACAAAAATATTCCAGCAATTCCCACATTTGTAAGAACAAAACCTCATGGTTCTCCTGGGCCTTTCTGCAGAGCTGTGTACCTGAAGTCCTTTCTGACTTACCCCAATTTATGTTTATGTCCTCAAGTTGACTTTTTTTTTTTTTTAGTACTTTGTCAAGACAAGGTTTTTCTGTGTAGCCCTGGCTGTCCTAGAATTCACTCTGTGGATGATACTGGCCTTGAACTCAGAGATCCACCTGCCTCTGCCCTGAGTCCTGGAACTGAAAATGTGCACCACCATTGTCTGGCTAAGGTGACTTTTTTTTTCCCCATGTTCCTTGACAAGGAGACCAAAAGGTTCAGACAGATGAAGGAACTACATGCAGTCCCATAACCCTGATTCCGTGTGATCTTTCCAGGAATCATGTTCTCTTTGCTCCAACTGCAAGCGTTTCCTATTTCCAGAAGGCATGGTTGTGTATGTGTTAACATCAAGTAACAGTGGCGTGTGGACTTGAGGAGCCTTCGTATTATCTTTCATAATTCCTCTACTAACTTACGTTTCTGCCGAGTACATAGCATTTCTCATCGTGAACATATTCACCAGGACTTGCTATTTACACTAGTCTTATATAGTAGCCCAACTAACTGGGCTGAGACGGAGCTAACCCAGGGCCTTGCAGCTAATAAGGAAGTGCTCTGCTAGCGAGCTATAACCCTAGTCTCTCCTCGTAGCTTAATTTCAGTTTTCATAATGGCTGAACATTTTTCAGATATTGATTGGTCACTTATGTTTCTTCTTTTGCGGTGTCAATTCGGATCATTTATCTATTCTTACATCGGATTGCTTGTTTCTACTGCTGTTATCGTTTCATTCTTTGAACATTCTAGCTGTGTACTGTGTAGCAGACAAATGACTGGCAGAGGCGCTCTCCTGTTCTGTAGGCTGACTATCGGTTCTGTGTGTTGCTTCCTTTGCTGTGCAGAAGGTTTTTAGTTTACTGTACTACCCCATTTGTCAATTTGTGATTTTTGTTTCCTGTGCCTTTGGGGTCCTTTCCAGAAGAATATCCCCCATATGTTTTCCTTTAGTCGTTTCAGGGTTATGGGTCTTACATCAAAATCTTTGATCCATCTTGTGCTATTTCTGTACAGTGTGAGAGAGAAAGGCCAAATTGTAATCGTTTGCTTGTGGATATCCACTTTACATAGTCTTTTTCTCCCTTCGTTACGGCAACCAAATGGACACTGGCCACTGTCCCAGATTTGCAAAATGACAGAGATGAAAGGGTGGGAAAGGGTCTTTACTCAGGAAGCTTGCTGTCAGGAAGCAGGGTGCTCAGGAAACTGCAAGCCATATGTTTCCTTTCCAGCACACACCGATGTCTGGGGTAGTTGAAGAGTTTAAAGGTAGCCATCTCAAAGTATCTTAAGGAGCCAACGAGAAGGCTCAGCGAAGAAGGGAGCCAAGCCTGAAGGCCTGAGTTTGGCCTACCTGGTAGAACAAGAAAACTGACTCCAGTAAGTTGTCTTTTAACTGTCATGCATGTACCATACTACATCATACTTACATGGACAGATAGACAGAAAGACACACAATAAATGTTTTTAAGTGCCTTTATTTAAAAAAAATGAATATTTAAAAAAAATCTCTGAGCTTAGTTTTCTATTTGTGAGCTCTGCATTCTAAGTGAAATATGGTCTTGGGATTTTGTTACGTCTTCTTTGCTGAGCTTGAAGCTAAGGCCTCCTGCATGCTAGACACGGGATCTTGTGGAGCTAAACCTATGACTCTGATGTTTGTTGTTTTTTAAAGGGTAGAGTGAAAAGGGAATGAGTAGAATAGTCAATTAAGACATAATATGCCTGCATGGACAGACACATAGGGCTAGTACCCTTACCCACAATCAAGCAAACGAGTTCACAAAATCAACTGTCATCTTCCTATTGGGGAAGCTGAGACTGGAAGGCTTATAGCTTCTTTAAAGCCACAGACAAATGGAATCTTAATTTTAGGCAGGGAGGAATGTGTGTGCTCAACATTTGTAGTTGAAGTTTTGGATCTTGAAAGAAAAAAGGATGAAGGAGGGAACATCCAACAGAGATGCTTTCAAAATCCTTCTCCTCATTCAAAATTCTCTCCAGGCTCCACTATTATCTCTGGCGTCAAACTGTGTTTAGATCTTGTCTGGCAGGGTCCAAATAGTGAGAGAGTGTATTTAGAATCCAGTTCTTTCCCCGACTTCTGCACCTTTCATTCAGAAGGCATTAAGCAATCCCATGGACATCTTTTGTTTTCCTAAATAGACAGAGGCTCCAAGTTTGCAAAAACTACATCTGATGTTCACTGTGTTACCTTGCCACTCCTTGAATACAACAGGAGTTGGTGTTTGCTGGGTCCCTTCTGGAGTTTGAGTGTATCCTCCCAATGAATATTATATGTGTCACTCAAATGTTGAAAAGAGTTCTCATATGGATGGATCGGCCGAGTTAGTACTGTAGATGTGAACATATTGCCAAGAGCAGTCTACAGATTTAGTACAATCCCTGTCAAAATTTCAATGACAGTCTTCACAGAAATAGAAAGAAAAAATCCTAAAGTTCATACGCAAGAATAAAGAACCCAAACTAGTTCAAGCACTCCTGAATAAGAGGAGTAGTAGACGTATCACAATACCTAATTTCAAATTTTACTACAGTCTGAAGAATAACAACAGCACAGTACTAGCACAAGACAGCACATCAGGGTAGACCATTGGAATAGAACCATTAGAATAGTGCACTGGAGTAGAACCACTCAATGACCATTAGAGTAGAAAAGAAGACCCAGAAATAAACACGGGCAGTTTCCAACAAAGAGGTTAAAAACACATATTAGTAAAATGGAGCTGGAAAACTCGTCATCTGCATGTAAAGACTGAAGGTAGACCCACATCTCTTAGTTTATACAAAACCCAGTTCAAAGTGGATCAATGACCATAACAGAAGACCAGAAAATTTGAAATTTCTAAAGATAAACAAGGAAGCATTTCAAGATATAAAAACGGGCAAGAACTTTCTGTAAAGGACTATAATAGCTCAGGAAGTAGTTAGTTGGGTTTTTTTTTTCCCTGTGAAGATATCAAGACCACCACAACTCTTATAAAGGCTAATATTGAATTGATAAAGACTAGTTTACAGTTTCAGTAGTTCAGTCCATTATCATCATGGCAATGTCCAGGCAGACATGATGCTGGAGGAGAATCTGAGAATTCTCCTTAATCCACTGGGAGAGAGGACTGTGTCTCACAGTGAGCTTATTGTGAGCTTATATAACCTGCCCACCTCCATAAAGACATATGTCCTCTATCCAGGCCACACCCACTCCAGCAAGGCCACACCTCCTAATAGTGCCCTTCCATTTGGAATAAGCGTGGAAACACGTGAGTCTATGGGGCCATAACTATTCAAACCACCACATACAACAAAACTTGATAAATTGTATTGTAGAAGTTAATAAAGTTCTGAGCAACAAAGGACACTATGAATAGGAGGAAGAGAGTTTGCTAGCTGATCACCTGACAGAGGGCTAATATCCACAATATGGTTTTCTGGGCATGGTGATGAGTGACTTTAATCCTAGCACTCAAGAGGCAAAGGCAGGCGCATCTCTGAATTTGAGTCTACCCTGGTCAACAGAGTGAGATCCAGGACAGCAAAGGCTACACAGAGAAATCCTGTTTTGGTTTGGTTTGGTTTTGAGATAGGGCTTCGTTGTGTAGCCTTTGTTGTCCTAGAACTAATTCTGTAGACCAGGCTGTCCTCGAAATCTTAGAGATCTGCTTGCCACTGCCTTCTTCTTCTTCTTTTTTTTTTTTCTTTTGGTTTTTCGAGACAGGGTTTCTCTGTGTAGTCCTGGCTATCCTGGAACTCACTCTGTAGACCAGGCTGGCCTGAACTCAGAAATCCACCTGCCTCTGCCTCCCAAGTGCTGGGATTAAAGGTGTGCGCCACCACTGCCCGGCTTGTCACTGCCTTCTTAGTGCTGAGATTAAAGCCTTACACTACCAGCACCGCCTGGCTAGAAGGCCTGCCTTGACAAACAAAAAACAAACCAAACCAAACAAGTAAATCCAGACAATAAAGAGCTTAAAACAAACAAACAAACAAACAAACAAAAACCCAAGATAGGAAATGATCCAGTCGATAAATGAGTGATAGAATTTAATGCATAGATCTGAAAAGAAGAAACAATAAATTCATTTTTTAAAAAAAGCTCAGTTTCAGGAATAGGCTTTCTCTTTTAAAGTGGTTGGCTTCTGAGCAGTGGTGGTGCACGCCTTTAATCCCAGCACTTGGGAGTCAGAGGCAGGCGGATTTCTGAGTTCAAGGCCAGCCTGGTCTACAGAGTGAGTTCCAGGACAGCCAGGGGTACACAGAGAAACCCTGTCTTGAAAAACAAAAACAAAAACAAACAAACAAAAGTGGTTGGCCACTGAGGTTCTGTAGAGCCCTGAAGCCTAAGGCTTCTGTCAGTGTTCTTGGATGCTCTCTAGAGCTCCATGGTAAGTTCCTATTGCCGAATAGGAACAGTACAGTACAGTGACAGGACATGGGCTAAGGTACTGTCTCTTGAAGAGAATAAAGTTTCTACTTTAGTAGTCCTAGATCATGAGCCTGAAGCTGGAAAGTTTCAAGGTGGCTAATAACACACTTTTTCTTTCTTTATCCTTCAGAGAAAGCTCATATCACAGCAGGGCTTCTGCATCCTGGTCTTCACGTTTACAAAACTCTAAAAATATGCCAGATACCATGTCAGGTACTGGAGGATGGAGGAAGGAGTGTGTAAAGTTTGCCTTTAGAAAGGTTACTGTCTTGTAGCAGGAACAGACCAGAACCAAAGCAAAACAAGAACTGAACACAGACAATGGCAGACAATGACTGAACAACCCTACAATACAGAGCTTGCCCTGAGGTACTCCTTTGAGCAACTTTTCTCTGGGAGGATTGCCTGGAGCAAGATAGGTAGGATTTAAAATTTTTCCACTCACCTTTCTCATGGCAGTGTTGGGACATGTTAGACTTTCTGGTTTACCACAGGGGATGCCTGTGGCATTGCTGGGTAGTACCCAATTCCCTCACAGGGACAGTGAGTCAAGGCTGAGACATTGCAGTCAGCTCTGACTTTTGTTTTTTGTTTAATCCCAGCGACTTCACCCTTTGAAAAATCCAGTATCTGCCAGTTAAAATGTATTGATTAAGCTATTCCAATTATGCATGCTCAGAGTATAGCAAAATCATATATGCCCACATTCACATACGCCTACCCACACACAGGCATATATACGTGATTAAAAATAAAAGTAAACCTTTACAAAGTTATGCAGCTGCCAAAGGAAGCTTGTGGTTACCATAGAAAAGCCTGGGCACTGAGAACACGTGCTGCTCTGTACAAAATCAGCAGCCACCTTCAGCCAGTACTGCTGGGGCTCGCTCTTGCATTTGCCCCTTTTGACTTTTCCTTGGCTTTACCTTTGCATCTTGAAGATACTGAGGCAAGCAACCCCTTCCCTGTGAGACAAACTCACTCTGTAAATCACAAGCTGTGTGTAAACAGTATGCTTCAATGCTTTGCTTCATGCACGTACACACTTATTGACAGCCCTGCAACACACACACACACACACACACACACACACACACACACACACACACAGAGCCATTCTTTATTTCTACTCTATTTCTGCCCTCAGTTGCTTTACAGACAGTGGACTGACTGGTTTTGTGTGTCAACTTGACACAAGCTGGAGTTACCACAAGAGAAAGGAGCCTCCCTTGAGGAAATTCCTCCATGAAATCCAGTTGTAAGGCATTTTCTCAATTAGTGATCAAGGGTGAGAGGGCCCATTGTGGGTGGTGCCATTCCTGGGCTGGTAATCCTGGGTTCTATAAGAAAGCAAGGGGGAAGCAGTCCAGTAAGTAGTACCCCTCCATGGCCTCTGCATCAGCTCCTGCCTCCAACTTTCTGCCCTGTGTGAGTTCCTGCCCTGGCTTCTTTTGGTGATGAACAGCAATGTGGAAATGTAAGCTGAACACTTTCTCCCCAACTTGCTTCTTGGTTATGATGTTTTGTGCAGGAATACAAACCCTGACTAAGACAGACAGAATCCATAAATAAAAATCATAATTTTCAGTAGAGTTCTTAAGTTTAAATATTAAGTTAAGGGAAAAAAACACAAATTCACAGGTTCTTAGTGATTATTAACTACCTATTTTCTTATCTTATGACTCTGAAATCATTTTTTAAAAGGTAATTTCCAGTCATATGCCAACATTCCAGGCTGGGACAGCACAGGACTGTCATTATCTTCTCTCTAGGGCCAGGATGGTTCCTTATCCTCCATGGATAGGGCTACATTCACCTTTGTAAATTCATGCTTCACACCAGGCTCCCTCAGGACCACTTCTCCAATCTTTCCATGGACATCTTTTCATGGGACAGAAACACCCAGGTATCCGATATGTATCTGCAATCCAACTCTCTGTACTTTTCTATTCTCAAACCTGCTTCTCCCCCTGACCTGCCTGCCTGCAGACCATTGATTGGGATTGACCTCAGGGTCTCCTCCCGCTAGGCAAGTGCTCTATGGATCCTACACTTAGTTCTATCTTGGCCCATCCACTGTCTCTTGGGATATCCTTGCGAGGGATGCTGAACTGTTGGGCCTGCCTCCATCCTTCTGGCCAATTCTAGCCTCTATGTCACTTTTTCCTTAAGAAGACACATCTAATGGCATTGCTCCTTTCATTCAGAGTGTTCTGAAACTTCCCAATGCCTTAGGTGAGATTCAAAATCCCCAGATGGATGGGGGAGAAAAAAGCACTTTTTAGGCTCACCAGTGCCTTCCGAGATCCTGCCTTGCCTCCCTTCTAGCCACACGGTCCTTCCTACTCATACCCTCTCAGCTCTTCCAAGCTACCTATCTCCCCATGGTCGCCCTGCCAGGAATGTGTCCACCCTCCCCCATCATCCTTCAACACTCAGCTCAAAGGGACACCTCTCTCCCAGGAACTCAGTGGCATCTCCATTACATCACATCTCACTGAAATGATTTCTCTTGTCTGTACCCTTGGAGACACTGTAGGCACATCTAAGGCAAAAGGAGAAACGTAACATGTTTTGTGGCTTTCCTCTGAGATGTTCTGAACAGAGGCGTGTTTGTTGCGAATGATTCTCTACGGGGTCAATATTGCTAAATTGTAGAGCCTCTGTAGGAAGAAACAAGCTGTTGGGCTTTAACTGTGTTGCTTATGGGGTTCTGACATGTAAGCGTGGGTCATATTGAGCTTGATAAAGAGTTACTGTATAGGTGTGTACAGTTTACTCTAAAGGCATGGTTTATACTAAAAGAAAAGGAAGACATTTAGAAGTGACAACGGTACACAGTCTTTACTGTGGGTTCTGATTCTGTATTGCCATCTCTGTTTATATAGGTGCATACGGAGAAGGAGGTGACATAATGAATTCCTTGAAACCACACTGCTGATCCAAATGAGTGGTTGTCACCAAAGAGCCCATGGCATCGAAGCCTGCATGGTTACCTGATACAAGACATGACCCCTAGTATAATAATCCAATGAACAATAGCCAGCAGATACGGAGGCTTACCACATGCCTGGCTCTGCTCCGAAGTTTCATTCTGTGTGATTAATCTTCTAGTAAACACTGGGCAACCCAACCCAGCCAGTCTTTGTTTCTCTTGTTTGTAAAGTAGGATAATGCTTCCAGTCTTTCAGGGTTTCATGGTAGGGATTAAATAAAATAATAATGGAGAAAATTTGGATCATATCGACCAACCTGCTTCAGCAAACAACTGTTCGTGGACTTCATGGAAGGTACTCTTCTGGGTGTCTGTGGGGAATAGGCCTTCTCTCAAATCTCAGCAGACACAGATGCTCACGTCCTCCAGTGACATGGTGTGATGTCAGCACAGACTCTACGCCCATCTTCCCATATACTTAAATCGTCTGGGGTTATGTATAATACCCAATACACTATAAATGACATGGAAACATGTATTACGCTATGTTGCTTAGTGAATACTCTGTATCCATTTAGTACATTCAGTTCAGGATATTTTTGATTCATCATTCGTTAATAGGCAGATGGGGCATTGCCAATATGCCAGCCAGCCAAGCAAGGCAAGTTAGATCCTGGCAGACTTAGCTAGCTGGGTCAGTGGAGGTCAGTGGAAGCTCTCAGTTTGGGAGAATCTGGGGGCCAAGTGGAAATGACAGTGCTGATTAATATTAGCTGTGGTCCCCTTGGTGGGGTCAGAGATGTGAGTGACAGCAGGTCACTTTTATGAAGGGACACCCAGAAACAGATGGCTGAAATAATCATGCTTGTTTTCATTGTTTAGGACTTCTAGCCTGCCTATGGCTTTTGCTTGAAACCTTGATGCCATCCCAGCCTCTCTTGAGGTTGCTTTTTCTGGAAAATTAGTCATTTTATTTTTCTGGAAAATTATACGTTGGGATTCAACATCTGATTTGATAGACTCAAGGTGCTTATATATCAAAATACTTTCTGAATGGGCTGTCTTCAAAAAAGGAATGTTCTTAACCCGAGTAGATAGTCCTCCCTTTGGTAAATCTGTCTCTCAAACTGTAGGTCCCAAGGTTACCTAGTCATCACTAATCACACTGTGACGGTCTCTCTGATGTCTCACTTTCGGAGTGGTCCCTGGCTCTCCATGCCTTGCCTTACCACCCCCTGGTACTATTCCCACTCTGATTTTACGTTGCTCTCCGCTTCAGATGGTGCATGGGACGTTGCTCTTGATCTGTGCAGAGGAGGCGGCTGAATAATACGAAGGACATGGTCCTTCTGCCTTTGCTTCCTACACCACTTCTCCATTCTTTGGTTGGCTAAATGCTAGTTCCATTTTTATATAAAGGCACCGCTCCCGGTGTTTCTGGATTGTATTTTCGTTTGTCCTTTTCTGGACATTAAACGATCATAAAATGAGAGAAGACTAGAAAGTCCATGAAGGCAAACAGGTGAAGTAGGCCTATGAAATCTGCTTCTTTCTCCCTGGGTTGCTCTGCTCAAGGACTTTTGTCATTTAAAAATCACCCATGATGCATTTCTGGCATTTGAATGGGTACGAGCCCTGTGAGAGGCAGTGAGACCTCAGGCTGAACTGCCCACAGGTGTCATTTATTCAAAATGAGAGTTTGTGGACAGTACTGGCCAACCCACGCTATAGAAGGCCTCCCTGAGGTGCCAGTTTGAGGCCCTCGGTAGAGAATGACCTAAGTCCCACAGTATTTGTGCGTGAGTTTGACTAAAACAAAACAACAACCGTGAATACATGAAGAAAAAACTCCTAAGCCAGCCGTTCTACACTTACTCTGCCTGACCAGCTGGTCAGCTTCCTCTGGAAATTTAGCTTTTTTTTTTTTTTTTAACTGTACACATGTGATAGAATAAGTAAGATGTTCCATTTTTAGTATGTTAGAATCTTGGGATGAAATAGTCTCCTGATCTTTTTGATATCCCAGCATTCCCATGGTCCCCTATGGGCTCATTTTCGTCTTGCTTTAGTCATTTTTACAGTGTGTGAACTCTGAATTTCCTGTTTCCTTGGAATGTTATGAGTGACCTGCTTGTCTGTTTACATTTCCAAACGCTGCAGCAGCAAAAACAACAACAACGAAGAAGAAGAAGAAGCATGGTTTATCTTTGCTGTTGGAAAAAGTTTACCCTGTCTCAAGCTCTCGAAGTAAGGAAAGTTGGCTGCTCCGGGCCAGATTCTAAATCCCTTATTTCCTTGAGTGTTCAGGTCATTGCCAAGTGCTTCAGAGAACATGGACCCTTAACAGCTGCAGACCTGGGGCAGCCAGAGTTCCAAAAGCCTGAGAAAGTTGCTTTCAATTAAGAACCTTTGCAAATCACATACCAGTGAAAACAGCTTCACACTTCCTCCTAAGAGATTTCCTAAATTGATGAGCACTGAGGAATTACATAAAAATAAGAAAATGTTATATCTTAGTGTGTTGGATTATTTAATATGAGAATCCTCTGGAAATACTGAAGAGAATGGAGTGTACTAAGGGACATAATGCAGGGTCCTTTTGGAGAGCAAAGGCTAGAACTAGAAATCTGCAGAAGGAAGGCACATCTTTGTCGTAGTGTTTTTGCTACTGACATTTGGGTATCGATGTGTCCTTGTTGCCAAACCTGGTATGGTAATCCACTCTCTAGTACTGCAATAAAATGAAATACTGAGGTAACAGCTTATGAAGAGAAAGGTTTATTTTGCTTCATAGTGTCATTGCATGACCAGTCGGCCCTGTTGCTTTAGTATTCAGACAGCTGTGAGCAGCCATGTGGATGCTGGGAATTGAACCTGGGTCCTCTAGAGGAGGAGTGCTCTTAACTGTTGAGCCATCTTGCCAGCCCCTCCAAGTTACTCTTTGTGATTGGTAAAAGCTTTCTTAGAGTCAAAGAATAGTACAGACCTCCTTTCCAAGATCTTTTGTATCTTAACTGGGAAGAGAAAGACAAATAGCCACTGTGAGTGACCCCCTTTCCTGTTGTAAAGCCCAATGACGTGAGAAATCTCTGCAGAGAGATCTGTTGTAGGTGTCAGCACAGCCTTGGGCCCATCCGGGCAGGCTGGCTGCTCTCTGGATTTTTGTACACACACCAAAGGTACTCGGGGCTGCAGATGCTAACATGAGTTTGCAGATTCCCAGGCTGCAGAAGACTGGTCACCCTTCCCCGTTTCACCAGCATCATCTCGCTCCTACCCCCACAGAAAGAGCCTGAACTTATGGCAGGGCTGGCAGAACTGCTCAAGTTACTCCTGCCACTGGCTCTTGGAGGGCTTTTGGGATTTGCATTCCTTAAACAAATGGAATTTAAATTCCTTGGGCAGATTTCATCCCAGTGGAACACCAAACTGACATGCACGCCATGATCTTACTCTTGAGGATTTATGTTTTATAAGCACTCCTGTGCTTGGGCCTGTTTCACTCTTGTGATTAGCCCTTTGGTTTTGAAAGCACCTGTAAGTTATCTCCACATCAGCTCACGAAGCTCTTGCATGATGGCAAGGGCATAGTAAGGTATCGCAGAAAGACTTCAGAAGACCAGAACTGTGGTTATTGGCTGTTGGTTAAGAAAAAGCAGATGTTCCCTTGTACCTTTGCATCATCTAATAACTGGTAAGTTACAATTGGATGACATTGTCTCAGTGTGCAAACTGGGAGTCACACCTTTCTATGCTACATAAGGAGGACAAGTAGAGCCTTAGTAGGTTTGAAATCACTTATTTGGTTGGCTGGATAGAGAACTATTACATTCTTTCACCAGCTATCAAGATAAACTTTGCCTCAGATCTCTCTTGACCTATTTAATTCCCCTTTGATCTTTCAGTGATGGAGTGACAGGGCAGCAGTTTCTTCCAGATGCTAACAGCTGCTTTACTTAGAGCTTGATTTATTTTGGTTCCTCCTGATTCTAGAAAGACAAAAAGATGCAAAGGCAGGTTTTAAGAGCATGGAGCAGGGTGAGCTAGCTAGCTTTGCTTAAAGCTACAAATGCATGACCTAACAAAAGTGATGGAAATCTGCAGCTGAATATGTAAACTATGCCATACTGGTGGCACTGTGTACAGAACCCACTAATAATTTAGGGATTCAGGGCTCTTCAGACAATATAGATATAGGTATTCTGGCCCAAGAGGCTTTTTATTTTGTATAGCTGTCTCTGAAGAGACGGGTGGGGGGGGGGGTTTAGACAGTTACAAGGTTTCCTGCTCTCTATGGCTCAAGTAAACACTGACAAAATTAAACCTCTTGTAAATGGACATCACAAATGAGACAGGAAACTGGTAAAAAGTCCATCAAAGGGTCTGGGGATGTACTTTACTGGTAGAGTGCCTATCCTATATGTGTGAAGCCCTGACCTTGATGTCCAGAACAAAGAAAAGAGGGTCTATTATTTAACCTTGGCAGACATGTAACTTATTAAGTAGACTGGGCTGGCCTCACATTCACAGATCTTCCTGCCTCTGCCTCTCTAGCACCCGTATTAAAGGCCATGTGCCATCACACCAGGCTCGACAAAGAACTCTTTAATTTAGAATCCACATGCAGAGAAGTCACCATCTTTTTCAGTTGAAAGTTTAACACCTACGCTTAATAATTTCCAGTCACTGCAATTTTCAAGTGGGCAGCAATCTAGGCATCGTGGCACAGGCTTGTAACTTTAGGAGTCAACAGACTGACACAGAAGTGTCATGAGTTCAAGGCCAGCTCAAGCTAGCTAGTGAGTCAGAGGCTAGCTAGCCTAGGCTAATGTAGGAAGATTCCCACCTCAACCAATATATTGAAAATAAAACCCAAACCAAAGCAGGGATGGAAATGAAGAACCGAAGTGAGGGTCTAAGGTTCATTTTCTTAAAAATAAGAGAAGCAAATTCAGTGTTCTGTAGCAAATGATAAATTTATTAGGTGTCTATAAGTACAAAACACTGAAAGCTGCTGTCGAGGCGTATAAAGATGTGCAGGAGAGAAGCCTGCCCTTGAAGAACTCAATCTAGACCATGAGTCACGTGGACAAATCGTGGCCACGGTACAAGATGTTAACCCCAGTTCTTGGAAAGTCCCGTGCTCCGAATTCTCCTCTGGCCAGACGTAAGTAAACCATTCAACAGGAAAGTTAAACATGGGAAAGAGACCTTTACTTTGCGTATAAGCTCCGTTCCTGTAACTTCTCAGCATCATTTCTGACCTTGGCCTGGAGAGACCCTCCAGGCTTCCTGAACCTTCACCAGGCTTTCCTGTTTGTGGCTGAGTGGCTCAGTTGCAGCTTGGCCTTGGAATGATTCGTCGTCGTCTGACTTTTCTTTTAGCCGATGTATCTTTGGACTTTGGATGGCACTGGGGCCCTATGCTTTGCCATCCCTGCTTCTAAGGGCGGAGAAGGTGCAAGTGAGAGAGCAGGCCAGAATCTTCCTCTTAAACGTTTAATAGTGCACTTACTGAATATACTCTGTACAGATATAGGGCAAATTATAAACCTCTTCCTTTATTTATTCTTTTTTGTTGTTGTTCACTAAAACTGTATTCATGTAGAGTGTATTTACAATGCAGGGAGGGGAGCCTTGAGGTACAAAACCCAAAAGAATATCTGAGGTATAAATACAAGTATATCTTAAATAATAATCTTTATCATGCTTTATCTATGTCTGAAAGCACAGTAGACCAGACATGTGTACATGTTTCTCAACAGAACGGTATATACAGCAGACAATCTTACAGATCTGGAAGCCATCAAGGTTGAATATACACACACACATCTTCACAAAGCAACACTGATAATTCGAAATACTCAGACTTTAAAAACTCTACTCTGACCCCTCCCCCCCCATTCTTCAAAGAACCTGTGACGTAATACTGACAAGGTAACTATGTTATAACAAAATAAAAGTCCTTCTTCAGCTCTCATATGGTACTCACTGTTTTGATCCATACAAAATAAATTTACTAATACTGTCTTGAGTCAATCCTTACCATTACAGTAAAACCTGTAGAAAGACCACCCTTCCAGAAACCTGCACTGTTCGCTCTTCACTGAGATTACCAGCGCCCACTATTACTAAACTACAGTTGAAGGGCATAATGAGAGAGAGAAAGAGAGAGGGGGGGAAGAGAGAGAGAAGAAATACAGGAAAAATAACAAATACAAAAGCTATGTGTGGATGAGGACAAACTCGATTAAAATACACACACAGCTGTCAGGAACACCGACACCACCACCCATAATTAAAAGCCTCTTGTACTTGGTTGGGTTAAACCTATTGAGGACACAGTTCCCTGTGTTGCCTTGTGTGTCTTCGAGTTTATGTCACAAGCAACAATATACTATGAAGGTAAAAAGTTTTGCTGAGCTGAGCCCCTTATCCCAACTATTAAACGGACCTAGGTAGCTTGGGCCATATAGCGAGTCAGTTGTTCAAGACCAGCCTGGGCAACATGGGGAGACTCCATCTCAGAGTGACAAGTGAAAACAGAGCTGGGGACAGATTCCACTGTAGAGGGCTTGCCTGGCATACAAAAGGCCCTGGGTTCAACACCCAGTACTGGAAATAAGAAAGTGATGATACTTTGCTTATGGGTGTGTCAGTATTCAGCTTTTCCATCTCACTTAAAGAAAAGCCTTTCTTTGGAGCTAGTCAAAGAAGTGAAGCTGATACTTATTCCTGAACTTATGAATTTATGGTTAAATTTCTTAAGTCATGAGAAAACTACAGTTTATGGGAAAGCAAAGGTTTGCAGAAAAGAAAAAAAATAATAATAATCTGGGGGCGGGGTGAAGAAGGGAGCTGGATTCCCCTTCTGGGTGCATCCCTGGGTAGTCAGCTATTCCAGGCTGAGCTAAACCTGGTACATCAGCATCCTTTGTGGAGCATCTCAGTGTGCCAGACACTGCATCCCATCCCTTCATCTGGGCCACTCAGCCAGCAACACACACATTCACACTCCTCTGTGCAAACCATTCTCTGCTCATCTCAGTGAGAAAACCTGTCCGCGGGTACCAACTACTCCAGTGAATACGTCGGTCCCTCAGTACACCGCAAACAAAGAAATAGGTACACATACGCCGACATCACAAAACCATGACGTCTCTTCGATATCTTCCGTTACACTCTGAAAGAGTTCTTGCTTCTCAGAAGCAATCTGCATAATACAGGTACCCCGCCCCCCTCGAGTCTTATATATTCCAGTCAAGGTCTACAACATAGACCTAAGACAAACAGGAAGCAGCTTTAAGAATGTGTCAAATCTCTACAGTCAATCAGACCCAGATGAACTCTTCTTCCGAAGACTGGCAAGGTTCTAGCAACGATGACCCAGGTTGTGGATACAGGCGCTTCACTTCGGTCATCACCTAGGTCTGGTATCCTTGGTTTCAGTGTTCTGATTACTGAAGGAGTCTCGGATCTTTACCACTTCAGCTGCACACAAATGTCCAAAAGATTTTGAGTACCACTCCGGCATGTGGCCCCTGTCACACAAAAAAGAAAAGCTGGTGAGTTAAATTAGAAACAAGCGAGGTAGGATCAAGACAGTCTTGAATGCTTTTTTCTTTTTTTTTTTCAATTTTCACTATGAGGATTTTGCTCAGGACCTCAAGATTGAGAGAAAAAGTCTTTTACTACTGTGCTGTGCCAAAGGTTCCTACATCCATTTCTTTCTCTTTTTGACACAGTAACTCTATGCAGCCCTGGCTGCCCTAGAACTGGCTATGTAGTCCAGGCTGGCCTTGAACTCACTGTTGAGGCCCGCCTTAGCCTCTCAAGTGCCCGGATGCCTACTATCAATCCTCTGTGAACAACGCATGAAAGTACGGATTGTTTTTTGTTGGCAGACAACCTCTAGGAATTCTCATTACACATTTAGGACCAGAACGTTTCCAGGGAACAGCATTTAAATCTACATACTCAATGACCCTGGATACTGGACATGCAATGACGCTGCTTAGAGATAGCTTCAGCATGTGTCACCGAAATGGACTGCACAGGGTAACTGACATTTACAAAGGCGGAACCGTTTACGAAGTGCGCATTCACTAGTTGATCTTGGACAGCCTTCTATCTGAAGAAGCATGTTCATTTACCTCACAAAGAAGAGGTGCAATCAATTTACAAAACATGTGCATTGTTCAAACACCTTCCAGTATAAAACAAGCAATATCTCCTTGGTCCAATATAAAGTATACTACTTCCTGTGGCCTTAAATTTGTGACGAAACTACCACATTCACAGCACTTCAGTGACACATTTCCTAAGGAACCCAGATTGGAAGCAATACCCAAAGGGAAAGCCAACACCAAGGTTCTTCTTTATATGTACCATTCTTTATTAGGTCTTCAAAACACAGGGACAGATTCATTTCGCCTTTCTTGAAATTATATCATCGAAAATCTACATTTTCTGCATCACCATCCCCACGTCAAAAGGTCACCATCAGAATGTACCTTAAATCAGCTCTGCACATGTAGGTGAGCTTGGATTTTCCTGACCCGCAGGGTTCGATCAAATATCTGGACAGAAGCACGTTAACCCTCACCCCTGCCACGGGTGCCCGGTCGTGATCCACAGAGGTGAGTAAGAGAGCACAGGCTCCCCTGGGTAAGTTAGTCCTCCAGGTCCTGTGGAGACAAAACCAAAGGGGAAATGGAATTTCTCAGAAGCCAGATTGAAAATGATACCTCCGTCCTGGGATCCTCCCAATCTCTTGCACATGGACTCTGGGTGGACAACCTGTACAGGGTGGCTTCTGCCTAGGGTGTGTACTGGCTGGTTTTGTGTGTCAACTTGACATAAGCTGGAGTTATCACAGAGAAAGGAGCCTCCCTTGAGGAAATGCCTCCATGAGATCCAGCTGTAAGGCATTTTCTCAATTAGTGATCAAGGGCGGGAAAGCCCACTGTGGGTGGTGCCATCCCTGGGCTGCTAAGTCCTAGGTTCTATAAAAAAGCAATTGAGCAAGCTAGGGGAAGCAATCCAGTAAGCAGCACCCCTGCATGGTCTCTGTATCAGCTCCTACCTCCAGGTTCCTGCCCTGTGTGAGTTCCTGCCCTGACTCCTTTGGTGATGAACAGCAATGTGGAAGTGTAAGTTGAATACACCCTTTCCTCCCCAACTTGCTGTTTGATCATGATGGTTGTGCAGGAATAGAAACCCTGACTAAGACAGAGTGGAAATGCTCAGTCATTCTGTCTCTTTTTGGAAAACAGCCACTCTGAAGTGTTTTTTTTTTGCTTGTTTTGTTTTTTGTTTAAAAAAAAACACTTTCACATTTCATGGATGTCTCAGGACACCGGCATCAAACATGCAGCCAACAGTTCTGGAAGAGTAATGTGACATTTCCTCAAAGCTTCAGATTATTGAACTCAAGACGTTTGAGTGACATATAAAGCAGCCTTAGTCACATATCACATGGCACACTCAATGCTATTTCCCTATCCACTCATTAGCTGTTTCTAACCAGAATATCTATATTCCATGCGACCTGGGTGCACACTCACTTGAAAAGTTGCTCCCTCTCTGAGCTCAGTTCCAAGAGGTACAGCATTACTCAGGGAAGCATAGTTGACATAAATGTGAATGTGCTTTGAAACCGCTCATCACTGCTCCTGACACCTACCGCTGGTTTTGAATACTGTAATCATAGTCTATGTTTGAGTGACACACGGGCTCAGTCCTGATGTTTGGTTGTCCATGTCACAGTCAGATCAATTTGAGACTCACCTCAATACGACGTAGTCCCGGGCAGGGTGGGGCGCCATGCTGTTTTGGACGTATTGGTAGATTTCAGTCTGGCTGTCCAGGATTTCAATCACCTTTGAGTCCAGCAGGTCCACATCCCAGAGATGCTGTTCTTTCAGAAGGCGCTTCAAGATCTCCTCCGGTGCAGCAGGGATTTCAATAGTTGACCTCCAAAGCCTTAGTGGGGGTCCTTCACTGACCTGAAAAGAAGATGTAGGTGTTTGTTTGAGATAAGGTTTCTCTGTACAGTCATGGCCATTCTGGAACTCCCTCTGTAGACTTTGAATTTTAGAGATCTAACAACCTCTGCCTCCCAAGTTGGTGGTATGCACCACCAATGCCAGGCAAGCTGTTTTGTTTTGTTTTTTTTTTTGGTTTTTCGAGACAGGGTTTCTCTGTGTAGTCCCGGCTGTCCTGGAACTCACTTGGTAGACCAGGCTGGCCTCGAACTCAGAAATCCGCCTGTCTCTGCCTCCCAAGTGCTGGGATTAAAGGCGTGCGCCACCACCGCCGGCATTTGTTTTGTTTTTTTAATGCTAAAGTATATATACTTTGAGTCTGAAAGCAAGTTTTGAGTAGTGGTCATGGAGCCTCTGTTCACAGACTGATTAGTAAATCTATGACGTTAATGAGCTATTGGTTCTAAACACATTCAAAAGCAGTCTACAAGTGCAAATAGAAGGATGTCAAATCCCCGTGGCTTGTATGAGGATGACTGTGATGAATTCATTTATTTCATCCCTAAGTCTGTATGGCCATTTGACTACTCTATTTTCAAGGCGGTAGAGACAGTGCTGACAAATCCCTTGACGGACATTTTGCTGAGCTATAAAGAATGCTCCAAACAATGCCTCAGAACAAATGGGAGTGTCAAACTATTTTCTTCACATTATAGAAAAACAATCTAAGCATGTACAAAGATGCCCTTTTAAACCAAAGAACACCAGGGAATCTTCCACGTAAGGACAGAGCAGTAGGTCTTAGCTTTTCTAACACTGTGACTCTTTAACACAGCTCCTCATGTTGTGGTGACCCCCAGCCGTAACATTATTTTCCTTGCTACTTCCTAAGTGATTTTGCTAGCATAAGTCATTTTGCTACCCTTATGAATCATAATGTAAATATCTGATATACAACCCCCTAAGGGGTCACGACCCACAGACTGAGAACCACTGTTCTAAGATAATTCTGTGGAAGAAATGAGTTTCTTCATGAGCAGACTGAGATTTCTCATGTGTCAGTGTTTGTCCCTCTGTGGCCGATGTCCATTTATCCAGGGAATCTCGATCACCTGGCTGCTCAACACAGGGACAGCTGTCAGTGACAGATAGAGATCACCACAGAGAGTACAACTGGGCAGAGTCTCAGGTCTGATGACTCAAAGTCATAGCTACAGGAATGGACCAGGGAGAAGACTGACCTTCTTATAGGACAGCTCAGCCTGTTCAGAGGTGGGGTAGCTGACCCAGCCTTTGAACTTCTCTTTGACCTCCTTAAACAGGCCATCCACACAGTCCTGGAGGAAGTGTCTGTAGTCAGCAGGCTGATCACTACTCAGGTGTCCCAAGGCCTCCAGTGTCAGGGGCTTCAGCTCTTGTTCAGTGTATGAGTTACGGCACCGGCTCATTTCTTCAGGAACCTGGGAGGAACACGCAAGACAAGAAGTTGATGGGTCTGCCGACGTCTTGGCAGAAGATGAAGGGCAGAATCAACGAATCAATGGCCTGACTCAAGCCAGCAGTCTGCTCCCTCAATACAGTGAAGGATCTAAGTAATCACAACAGGGTTTACATGGAGCAAAGCAGGTTTCTCAGACACAATTTTAATTCCTGTTCATTCGTGACTCTTCTTGTTTAAATACTAGGGTTTCTCTTATGTGGCCCTGGCTGTTCTGGAACTAGCTCTATAGACAGGCTGGCTTCAAATTCTGTTTTTGCTTTTTAAGTAAAAGGTAGACAGTTTCATAAAAAATTAACTGCAAAAGGTGTATAGACATGCATATATTTAAATGCATATAATAATACCTGTGTGTATGTATCTGAAAGACAGACATAAAGAGAAAGAAAGAGAGGGAGAGAGGGAGAGAGGGAGAGAGAAGAGAGTCTGTCTGTCTGTCTGTAACTTTTTAGCCTATGTACATAATCTCCAATTATGGGAAAGTCCTTTTGTGCGTGGAAACAAGTACCAAGCCGCTGACTTTGTACCTATTCACATTACCCTAAGCGCAGCACCCAAGCCTTGGGATTGTATACCTGGAAGAGTTTCTTGCACTCAGCGATCATGTGGGCCAGCCCTTGAGTGGCTGCTAGGTTTTCATTCAGATCTTTCTGGTCTGGTTTGCCCAAACTCTGTTTTCTTTGCATTACCCTGGGAAGAAAAAAGAAAGGGTTTTTGCTAATGAGCAGGTGAAGTGATCCAAAGGGCCTTTCATTTTGTTCAGTGCAGTTTCTTAACAGTTTTATTAAAATCACAACACAAAATACTAACATACATATTCTCGGTAAACAGGAAGACTATTTAAAGACATCTTCAAGTAGTTCACAAGAGTGTTTATGTACTAGGGGCTGAGGCAGCTTCTAAAGGGACTGATGTGGGAGCTGTTTGGACAAGGGATAGACCGTATTGCCATTGTTACTGGCTAAGTAAACCTTAGGTTCAGGATAAACCTATTGTTTCCTGGAGGTTGGGTCTTATTCTTATCTGGCCCCTCTTCTAATCGCCTCCTGTAGTTTTCTATCCCATTAAAGTCGGAATGTCCCAACAACTTTTAACACTAGTTAAAAGGCTATTTGAGTATTGTATGGTCTCCAGGTGCAATTGCTTCAATGTATCAAGCTGAAAAACACTTTTCAGGCTCCTACTGCAGGACAGAGGCAGGATGTGTTGGGTCCAGCTAGTTACCCTTTCCTCCAGTGATGGAGGGGAAGTCTGATCACCAACCACTCATGTAAGAAACACAAATCAGACCGGCTATTTCTTCCTTCCAGAGTTAGACTTTCCCTAAACTTCACTTTACTTTTGAAAAAAAAAAAAAACCACTTAACAGTTTGTCCATCTACTCTGATTGTTATGACAGAAGACGAATGAAAAGGATACAGCCCTATGCCAGTATAGAGTAAGTCCTGGTGAGTATCCGCCTTTATGTGCATTCAGCAACCTCCAATTTTCCCATAGCTACTCCTGCCTTCTATATATGTGTTCTAGGCAGAAATGTTTGCCAATAATTGGCTTAGGCCTTATGTTAGGCTGGAGCAATTCTGAGGCTCAGTAACCTTTGTCCTTTGTAGCTTTGTTTTCAACTTCAGGAACAGACCAGAAATGTGTTTTTTCCTGATCCCATATGGAGGCTAAGACTCTGGGGACTAGGCACCCACCCAGGAGTTTTATAGGTCAGTAGGTCTGCAGGGCTGTTTGCTTGGAGAACAGAAATGACCCCCTTTGATTTGCCCTCACCCCTGGCCCCGCCAAAGCACAAGCCCATGGTGCTCCCTCTCAGGACCACTGTGTTTAATAGATTGCTTTCAGAAAGGAATGCTAGAAGAGACAGGCACTGTGTTGCTCTGTGAGCTGACAGTGAAAAGGGTCTGGGCAGGATAGGTCCCTAAGAAATTCACACTGAGGACAATTGATGATGAGTTGGTGGTACCGTCGTGACAGGTTTTAGAAAAGTTTGGAGGTGGGACTTAGATGGAGAAAATAGGTCACTGGGAGTGGGTCCGCGGGTATCTGTTTCTGTCCTGTGTGTGTCCCCTCTGTCCCCACCCCTGGGCAACCATGAAACACAGATCCTCTCCTGTTGCCCCCATGTCTTAGGCGGGCCAACCAACCAAGCTTTGAGTCCTTTGAAACCATGAGCAAAGTCAATGTTTACTCCCTGTGATGGTTTGTATATGCTTGAACCAGGGAGTGGCGCTATTAGGAGGTGTGGCCCTGTTGGGGTAGGTGTGTCACTGTGGATGTGGGCTTTAAGATCCTAGTCCTAGCTTCCTGGAAGTATTTTTCTAGCAGCCCCCAGATGAAGATGTAGAACTCTCAGCTCTGCCTGCATCATGCCTGCCTGGATGCTGCCATGTTTCCATCTTGATGATAATGGACAGATCCTCTGAACCTGTCAGCCAGCTCCAATTAAATGCTGTCTTTTATAAGACTTGCCTTGGTCATGGTGTCTGTTCACAGCAGTAAAACCCTGACTAATACACTCCCTTAAGTCGTTTGTGTCAAGTCATCTTTTACAGCAACATTCAAGGTCTTAATTGCAGGACTAACCACTTTTGCTCGGTTTGAGTAAGAATCCAACAGAACACAGGGCCACAGCCCTAAAAGGAAAAGTGAGAGGCCGCACAGGAACAATGCCTGGGCATGCTCCCTTGCACGTGATCTGTACCTTGGAGAAGAATTCTCTCGCTTCAGGGTGTTGAGGTGGAAGAGAGACGGAGCTAAGCACACAGCCAGGTTGGTGGGAGTCATCTGGTTTTCTTTCACAGCTGCTGTGACATCGCTCAAGAAATAGAGAAGTGTCTGGAGAACCTCCCGGTTCTCGTCGGGCAGGAGCATAATGGCTGCCTTGATGGCTTGGAGGCGCTGGTCCTTGGGCACATCTGCGGGACACAAGCATTCCCACCACCAACTCAGTAATTTTCCATGCACATGGCAAGTCCACATCCCAAAGCAAACACCGGCATCAAACACTGAACAGTTACTTGTAGAAAGCATACTGAAGATTAATAAGGAAGAAATTATGGGCTGCCACCGGCGTCACTACCCTCAAGTATTTCCTGCCTTGTGGGGGAGTTAATACACTTTAAACACCCACAATACTAACACGCTCTTAAATCGACCTCAGACTTTGGCTCCAGATGATGTGTGCCTTTAGCGTACAGAACTGTTTCTTCTAAGCACTTAAAAAAAATCTCTAATTTGCCATCTTAATTATTGAAATCATTCTACATTAAAGATTTTGTATAGTTTCAATAAAAAGTTTTATGTGAGACACGTGCAAGACATTAACAATGGCGGCTGCTCAGCTGTGAGGAAAGGGTTCAGTATCTTTGGTGACTATTTTTGACCCATCCGTCCATCCTTTAAATGAAGAAAGGTTATGAAAAATATGAAGCCAATTTCAATAGACAGATCTTACATAATGGCTTTTAAGATTTTTAGAAGGCATACCAAGAAGCAAATGTATAAAAAAAGGGCACATTAGCCTGTAGAATAACTTATACTGCGCCCGGCATTCCTGTCCCATTTACCAGGCAAACTGTGTTTTTTTTTTTTTTTTTTTTTTAAAAGCATGTGGTGGAAAAAGCAAGTCACTTAAATGCAAGGCCCTAAGACAAACTGATTAAACGGCTCCATGGTTACAACGCATAACAAATACCTCTGTGGGGGGAAAATGTGACCTGTGTTTTCATAAAATATGAAAGGTTGAGAGAAAGCATGAAGCAGTCCAGACCAGCTCCGTTTCTCATAAAATGAAGTCCAGCGTGTCACTTCTAAAGATTATTTCAGCACCAAGACAGGCTGCTTTTAAATCACGCTGCTCTGACGTCACCGGAGCCCAGAAAAAAATACACGGCTGTGAAAGCCACAGTCCTTGTCTTGATCATTCACTTCCTCAACGATTTACCTTAAGCCCAGCCTGAAAAGCAAGGAGGGCATGTGTATTGTCTCCCTAGGTGTTTAAGAAGGAACCGGAATGATTAACCGAAAAAGGGAAAAAAGGATTATTTATTCACTTTTCCAGTGAGATTAAAATACACAGGCACCAGAGAAAATTTAACTTCAACAGCCCTGTAAGAGATTATAAAGTAAACTTTAAGTCTATAGATGGAGAGCAGGAAAGGAAGTGAGAGGTGGGGGGCAGGGGACTGAGAGAGGTCAGGTGGAGAAAACAGAGGACAGAAAGAGGAGAGGAAGAAGAGGAGGGAGGCAGAGAGGGAGAAGGGACAATGGAAGGCCAGTATATCATTATGGTACCCTACTTTTCGGCACCTACTGTTCTAGACAAATGAAAGATGACAGTGGAGTTGACGGTAAAAATGTACAAGTGACTTCTGTACTTCCTGACCCTTCAGCAACATTAATTTTCTCTTTCTTTTTAAGACAATGTCTCATGAGACCCAGGTAGCCCTCAAATTCAGGATGTAGACAAGGATGACCTTGAACTTCTGATCCTGCCATCTCCAAAGCTCTAGGGTTACTGGTGTGCACCATCACACCAGGTTTATTTAGCGCCGGGGAGAAAACTCAGTACCTTATGTGTGCTACACAATCCCTCTGCCAATATACTCCCAGGTCACAAAAATCACTTCTCAAATTATTTAGTAAGGATACATCAACCTAGCACACACACAAACAAACTGCGAACTTGGGTTTCCGAGAAGGTCAGCATGCGGATTTTCTCCACAAAAGGATGACACACAAAGAGGCTACGAGTTTCAGTTGGTCCCCTCAATCGCCTTAAAAAGATCCAGGAGTACTTACACTGGTAGATCTGTAGGAAGGTTTCGGAGAGTTTGTTTGTCATGAGGGGTTCAGGAAGATCTCGAAAATATTGCTTTAACATGTCTGCCACATCGTAAGCGGACTGGCCTTCATAGTTGACATAATCTTCAGTGCTTTCGTTCATCTGGCGTAGAGCCTGGATCCGGGATTTGACACCTGACTTCCTGAAGAGCCCAACCTTTTGGGAGAAAAACACCAGGGATGAGTGTGGAAGCAGGACCTTCCCCACAAAACTAGGAAAAAAAAAAAAAAAAAAAAAAAAAGCACGCATCATGAAGCTCAGATCCCGAGAGTGGGAGCCACAGGCGGCTGTATTCACCTGGTCCAGACAGTGGTTACGGAGGTATCGCATGGCCTGCTGGATGCTCTGAGGCAGGGGCTGTCCTGACCGCTGCACGTTCACGGTCAGCGGGACCCCAAACACACTCCGGTCCTTGTAGTCTGGAACCTTGATCCTTTTCATGAACTTGGGCACAGCCCTGTTTAAAGAAGATGAAAAGGAGGAGATAAGCATTCACTTGTCTGAATTTGCTCACCCCCCTTTTTTCACCCCCCCCAATTTGATCCCTATCAATATAGACACTATTTAAATGAAAATAAAGTGACCAGTTCAGTTTGGTAGCTGTTGTAGCCAAACTAAAGGCCTTACTGGGTCAGTATCTGCTATAATACATTATATGAGTATAGAATGCTCCCGCCCCCCCAATTATTGGACAATGTCATAGGAATGGTTTGTGTGTGTGTGTGTGTGTGTGTGTGTGTGTGTGTGTGTGTGCGTGTGGTGGGGGTGGGCAAAGTGCTTTTGGTTATCGAACCCAGAGACTCAGGAATCTCTCTGGGCAAGTGCTCTGCTACTGAGCCACGCCCCCCAAATCTCCCTGATTCCTTTGTTTTGGTGAGACTTTTTCTTATTATGCAGCCCAGTCTGGTCTAGATATTTGAAGCTCTGGAGCTGTAAAACCTGATCCAATATCCTCATCTGGAGAATCTGTTAGCTCCTGTTCATCTTGAGAATGGCTGTCTGTTGTCCTCTGGGAGGCTAATGGACTTCCTTACACGAATAGGGTACAGGAAGAGGAAGAGGCAAAATTATGTAATACCCTATTAGGGACTTCTGATATGAGCTTGAGAAGCGACTTCCCATTTTTCCTAAAACGGTATGAATCCCTTCCGGGTGCTTGAAGAGATCTGAATTGATTCATATAAAGAGATCTGGATAACGCTGAGTAAAAATCAGCAACAAGACAAAGCTGACTGTCTTGTGATACTGAGAACCTAGACCAGAGCTCAAATAGGGCATGACCTGAAGTCAAAATAAATTCCCCTGCCGATGACCCCAAAGCATACAGCATCTTCAGGCTTCTATGGGAAAGGGGACAGGCACAATGGGAGTTTTGTGAGGCTCTCTAAGGCAGCCAGGCGGCCTGAAAGCTAGCCCACCCCCAACCATATACTCGACAGCAGGAAACCCAGGTCAGGCATTTAAGGCCATCAGGCAGGTATCTGAGCTGACCCTTTGAGGGAGACCAGAAAGGGTAGAGCCAAACAGGAAAGGGACTTTGGGTAGAAGTGTTCCTTGCTGTCCGAGTTCTACAATGCCAGGCTTTTACATTTTGGTTTTGACTCACTGGAAAAACTGACCAGAAGTGAAGTAGGAGGGTGGACTTGCAGATTGTTTTGAGGGTTTGGGGAGAAAGAGAGTAGACAACCCTGAAAGGAGAATGTGAAATATGCAGTTTTAAATAGCAGTGAGGAAAATATTACTCTAAGCACTGAGGGACACCGCAGAAAGCCAACTACTGCCTTGCCTTCTGGGTGCTTGCCCGCTGGCCGTGACATGCCACTCTTGATGGCGCTAGAAAAGGAAAAGCCAAAGAGTAGAGCCAGATTTGTATTTCCATAGGCACACGGTGCTGTGGCAGAAGTGTGTATAATGCTCGCTTTGTTGTGAGTGAAGAGCCAGGCTGTGGAATGTGGAAAGAACACATTACACTCCCCACTGAGAATCTGAAGCATTCTGGGATAAACTGGTCAATACGTATTTCTGTCATTCAGAACAAACAACTTCTGTATTTAGCGAGGCTCAAGGAACTGCCTTATGTAGGGTGGTGCTTTGCTGCCACAGCTACAACCCATGGACAGCCCTAGGAGGGAGGAGTCAGAGAATCAAGGAGCAGTGGACCCTGCCTCAGACTATCTCGAGCCATTTCGGCTGGTCACAGGGTGTTCCAGTGACATGGGCTGCATCACTGTTTTTGTAACAATTGGACTACAAGCACTCAGAGGATGAGTGCAAAGATTCAGGGACACCTCTGACACTGCAGAAACACAGAGACCTGGATCCAGACACAGTTCTTGTTTTTGAACTGTGAGTAATGGACAGAGATTATGTCCTGCCCACGACCCATCCAGCCTGACCGTCCACATCTCACACAATATACCGAAGGCTGAGTTTTCAAGATTATGAAGAGTTAGACCTTGAGTACGTTTCGATTTTAAAATATATTTGTTTGTGGTGGGACATGGCTTTAATCCTAGCACTCAGGAGGTAGAGGCAGGTGAATCTCTGAGTTCAAGGCCAGCCTGGTCTATATAGTTAAGAGTTCCAGGGCTGACAGAGCTACAAAACAGATAGATCCTGCCTCAAAACAAACAAACCAACCAACCAACCAAAGCAAAAAAAAAAAAAAAAACCCAAAGCTCAAACAAACAGAAATAGTATATATTTAAGATATTATAGCTAACCATTTAAATTTATTAATCCCTGGGCATTTTTGCCAGAGAGGCCCCCACCGAAATAAACAACAAAACAAAAACCCTAACCTTTTTAGCACAGGCAGATTTTGGGGTCATGCTCAAAACCTTCAATCAAAAAAGACCATCAGAGTGATGGAGTGTGGGCTCAGCAGGATTGAGAGCCTGAGAGCAATCTTTCATGGAAAGGGCTGAAAACCCAACCAACCAGTTTTGCAGATAAACTCCCTGAGGCTCCATGAGCAGTATTGAGAACATAGCCTCCAGGATGTGGAGACTGACTGCCTAAGGATGACAGAGGACAGAAAGGTCATACGCTTAGAGCTGGGGACAACCTCAGGGAGCGTGATGGCATCACCCCGAGTGATGGCTCACTGCCCACTTTGCTCTCTTACCAGCTGAAGCCATGCTTGTTGGAAGGCGTGTATTTTTCCAACAGGGCCGTCAATTTCAGGAGCGAGTATTTCTGCAGTAGGTTCATCTGGGCCACAGACTGACAGTTAATCTGCAGAGACACAGAGTTCAGGCTCGGCCGGTGAGAACTCTGAAAACTGTGCCACCTTAATCTGTGCCTGCAAGAGAAGAGGGCAGAAGGAGTGAGCTGGGACCAATCAGGTCGTCAGCAGCTCACAGGAGCCGAGAGCACTGACATTCCTTTCCCGCTTTTTCCCCACTGTAAAAGTCCTTCTTACACAACTCCCGAGGCTGGTTTCAGAGCAATCCAGATATGTGGACTGAGCACGCTCAGGCCTCTTAGAGAGGGTGGACAGTGTGTATGCATACTGGGAGCACCTCCCATTTAGTGCAAGTTTATAAGCCAGATTGCTTCCAACAACCTGCTGGTAGTTCACGGTCATACTATATTACCCAGGGTATAATGACAAGAAGACAGTTTTCTCCCGAGTATTTCTCATCTGTGCCTGGCAGAGTCTGAAGATTTAGAACCGCAGGAAAACCAAGTGTACACGCACTTTGACAATTTTAACCACTTCTAAATATACCCCGTGGTGGAATAAAGCCTGGTTATATTGTGTAAACAACAGCACCTTCCAGGGTCCACTGTCTGTGTCCTTCTCGACCAAAGGTCCACACCCAGTTTGCAATTACCCCCCCCCCCATTTTTGGATTGCTGGGGTCTCATGGTTGGACACTGTCCCTAGGAATTTACAGGACTGTGAATGTCAGACTCAATCTCACCGAGCAGACCCTTCTTGACCCCCACCTCGGTCTGGAGCAAGAAGTAAGGCCCTTACCTATTGCACCTGGTCAGGGAAGCCCCCACCCCTGAGTCTCTTCTTTCGGGGATATCAGTGGGCTCTTCAGGCTCATTGAGGGAGTTGCCTGTGCTGTCCAGGTCACTGGGTGTCCTTCGGTCCTGGTCCACGTCCAGGTGTATCTGTTTTGGAGATGACGGGCAAGGAGACACGGAGTCCAGGGCTGAGTCCGAGTCTCCCTCGTCTGAGAACTTTTCAGACCACTGGTTGACTATTCGCTGCATCCCCTTCACGTGGTAGAGGATGTCATCCAGCTCAGGGAAGATGTCCTCGTTCTCCAGGTCGGCCAGTTCTCCTGAGCTGGAGTAAAGGATAGAACCAGGTACGTTGTCGTAGATGCTCAGGCGGCTGCTCACAGAGCTGGAGGAATTGCGTCTCTTCAGCTCCTTAGGACTGTCCTGGCTGTTTTCTCTCCGTAGGCTGAGGTGGCCAGGGCCATGGAAGCTTCCAGTCCTCCAGTTCACAGAACTGTTTCCCGAGGGACAGAAACTGCCATTGGAGAGCGCCTTAGGGAAGGTGCCAGGCTTGTGATCTTCGGGAATGTAGAAGACTGTGTCCTCCGGGTAGCTCTCCCGGTTTTTATAGTTCTGCTTGGTCACGTTATTCAAGGTGGACTGACTGAAGGGGTCGAAGCCCTCTAGATACATGCCCACCCGCTTGTTACAGGTGCTGAGGCTCCGTGTCCTGGTGATCGGGCTGGGTGTGCTGACAGCGCTGCTGGTCTCTGACTGGCTACTGCTACTGCTGGTCTGTGTGGAGTTAGACACACTCCTTTTCCGTACCATGGGCACGTTGATGTGGTTGCCGTTGAGGGCTGAGATCTCCACGCAGTTCAGCTGCTTCAGCTTCTCCTCGTCCATGCCCTCCTGCAGAATGGGGGCACTGATGATCAAGCCCAGCTTAGAAGGTGCCTTGTGCTTGCTGTGGTGGGAGCCCTTGAGCTTCAAGCTCTCCATCCGTTTCAGCAGGCTCCGTGTCTTAGACTTGGTGTTCTTCTCATGACCTTTCATGCTGAAGCTGAAGCTGGATAGCTCCTTGGGAGAAGGCAGGCTGGAGAAAGAGTCGTCGTTGCCTACAAAAGGGCCAGAGGAGGAGCAGACACTGATGACAGAATTGGTTCGGGGCGTCGTAGCATCCCTGCTGTGAGCCACGTGAGTGGGAACACTGCTGCTGGTGCTGCTGAGGCTTCGGACAGAGGATACCTCCTGATGCTCGCTGAGATCTGTCAGCATGCTTTCGTGGCTTGCAGCACTTTGCAAACGAGAGTTGTCTGGGGACCCAGGGATTGGATCCTGCTTTGGAGAAAAGACATCAAACTCCTCAAGCCGGGACCACCGCTTACTGTCCCTCTGGAAAGTCCACTTGCCGCTTATGGCACAAGGTTCGTCTTCATCTGAATCCTCACTCTGAAAACACAAAATGAAGCCATTAATGTGCTGGCCAAGGATGGGGCAGGACATAGGCTAAGGGCCAGGAAACAGCTCAAAGGATATTCCCAGAGTCCATTGCTTTCTTTTTTTTTTTGGTTTTTCGAGACAGGGTTTCTCTGTGTAGCCCTGGCTGTCCTGGTGTCCTGGAACTCACTCTGTAGACCAGGCTGGCCTCAAACTCAGAAATCTGCCTGCCTCTGCCTCCCAAGTGCTGGGATTAAAGGCGTGTGCTACCACCGCCCGCCCTGCCTGCTCACTTCTTTTTAAGTAACAAAGATGCATTTAAAGACTTCATTTTTACTTTATTTTATTTAGAGAATGTGTTTGCCTGTATGTGCATATGGATGGATGTATATGGGTGTTTGTACCATGCTCAGAACACTACCAGTCAGAGTGAGTTTTCTCCTTCAACCATGTAGGTACAGAACTCAGTTGTCATGCTTGGCAACAGGCCCACTGTCATTTTACCAGCCCAGATGTAAAGACTTAAACAGAAGTCTAACCAAGTGTTGCCAGCTAAACAAGTTATTTTTATTGAAACTCTGGATCTTTAGGCTGTTCGTTAATCGCTCACAAAGGGGACCTCTGAGATTGGCGAAAATTCCAAGCATGCAAAATATTCTGAACTGGAACTGAAGTCAACAACCAAGGGACTCCCTCTGGATTGCTTCCAGTTTAACTGCCTGTTGACAGAGTGTGTTTATATTCTTGAGTACAATTTAAAAAAAAAAAAAAAAAAAAAAAAAAAGCTAGTTTCAAACATAGAAAGAACCGGAGACCAGATCTAGTGAGCCATCACGTGCAGAGCACCTGATTATTCCCTTTCCAAAGGAAAATCAGAAGACACTACTCAGCAGCTCGCTATCCTTGCCACTCTTGTGGAAAATCTCACAAGGCCCCGTGTGCTAAGACACTGAGTACACAGCATCACACACCAACGGGGAGACTCTGGCGAGCTTAGTGAATACCGAGGTTTTCCAGATCACTCACGTAAAAGGTTTAATTTCCCTGACTGTACACTCTCAATAGTCAGGAATACATTCTTTGGGCGAATTTATTCCTCTTTACTCTAACTTTCGACACCAATTCCTAGCACTGCCTCACCCTTTCCAAGGTCTCATAGCTCCCCTCCACCCCACCCCCAAACAATAGTCACGTGACTACCACCACTGACAATGTATGGGATTTCCTGCTCTGGCTTCTTTCTCCCTGGGCCCCCTGCCACCACCCCCCACGATCCACATCTCCGACAGTATCCCCCAAGCCAGCCTCCCCTTTCATCTTGACAGCTTTGAGATGGAGCTACTGTTCCATCCAGGAAACAGGAAGAGGTCCTAAAAGAATGTTAGCTTTATTTCCTCTAGGGAGCAATGTGAAATTCCTCTGGAGATTCAATAGGCTTCATGTTTTTAACTCACATGGTAGCCACCGAGTTCACTGGGAAAAGTAACAGATGATTTCTGCAAGTCCAGAGCAATAGATACCACCATCCATTGCTGACTCCAAATACAGGTTTTAACATGCAGAATGGACAAACAGGACCTTTCACAGAGCGTTAGGTCCTATCTGGGTTTGTGCGTTCGCTGTCCCTGCCTCTGCCCCCACCCTCCCCCCCAACCCCCGTTGTGCACTTCTGGTACTCACTCGCTTCCGGTGAGGACTAATCTCCAGCTTCATGACGGCACACTTGTTTAGAGTATTTAACCGCCTACAGAGCAGAGAAAGGACATGAGCAAAGAAAGAAAGCCACGAATGGGCAAGCAAATCTGTCTTCTCAACAACTGACACATGATGAGCTTCTCTGAACTCATTTCTAGTTTGGACAAGTACGTTACACTTCCATTACAAAGTGGGTAACGGAGTCCCGGCATGGTAATACACGTCTTTCATCATACCTAGGAGGCAGAGGCGAGAGGATCTCTGTGAGTTGTAGGCCAGCCTGGTCTAGCTAGTAAATTCTAATCTCAAAAAGAAAACATGACTAACTCAAAGGTGCCTTTCTATTTCTGGTACACGTTGGTTTAGATTTCACACTTTCTTCAAGATAGGGTTTCTCCGTGTAGCCCTGGCTGTTCTGGATCTCACTCTGTAGACCAGGCTGGCCTCGAACTCAGAAATCCGCTTGCCTTTGCCTCCCAAGTGCTGGAATTAAAGGCATGCACCACCACTGCCTGGCTGACTTTCTTTAGTAGACAGCATACTACAGTGTCAGTGGCAGGTCTGTTCCTGCCAGCAAAAACCATTCCATCCTTCTCACTCAAGTAAGAATTAAGAAGAACAATGGGCCTCAGTAATTTCCATGTCAGAAGGTGACTTTTACAGCTTAATCTTGGCCCTCAGAGCTTTATACGGTTTCCTGTCAGGAGAGAGTATTTTCCATATCAACAGCAATAGCACAAATGATTATTTTAAAAATCTCAGTGAGCTCAAACAGGCCCTTAGAACACAGCCTCCTGAGACAGGAGTCACACTACGGCTTTGAAGCTTGCCCCATCAACGGTGACATCGGTTTAACATTAGAGAAACGGGGATAGCCGAAAGCTCAGTGATGAGATACTTTCGAAGGACACACAGGACTTCAGGTTCAATCCTTAGCACAACAGAAATCCATCCATCCATCCATCCATCCATCCATCCATCCATCCATCCATCCATCCGCTTCATAAAAGTCACAGGAGAAAAAAACCCAACACATCGGTTAACTACGTATGCAAAGTGTGAGTGACAGCTCCTCCCTACCAGTTCTCCTAGAATCTTCTGGAAGGTCATCACCAAAGTCTTCCTTTTTAAATGTTCCTGCTTGTTGCCTCATGAGATTCACACATTCCCCCTCCCCCATCCGTCTTGTATTTCTTTCACAAGTTGCAACCTTACTTTTTTTTTTTTTTCATGGAATAAGAGAACTTAGTTCCCTCCACTCCCAGCTGATCCTGTGCCCTCCTTGGCTTTATCTCCCGGGTCCTGCCTGCTCTGACAACTTGGATGTACCAGGATAGGCAGTATTTCTGCCGTCTGATAAGCCTGCCTTTGATTCCACAGATTATGTGGAAGCCTGTTTATAGAATAAACAAAGATAAAGCAAGAATACCAATGCTAAGAAAAACCTCTCCTTGCATGGGAAATTGGGGTAGGGGGAAAGACAGCTGAGTGATGCAGGAGGCTCAGAGGGATGTAGGGTCCCTCACTGAGGGGCCTCAGTTAAACGACACACCCAAATGTCTCACTCCCCCAGTTTTTTTCAAGGTTTAAGAATGAGCAATGGTTAAGTCAGTCTTAGGTCTGGGTTTCATTAATGGAGCTCGTAATCAAATCTCCACTTGACTCCATTTGGGCTTTAATGGCTGAGTGGTGTTTATAACCAAGTTTACTAGGCATGGAGGTCTCTGGGGCTTGGGGAGGTGGGGTAACTTCACACACTCCAGTATGAGCCAAACAACAAAAGAACCAGGAGGTTGGGTTGGGAAAAGTCAACTTTATCTTTTTATGTTGGCAGCATCAGACTAATGGCATTTCGCCCCTGAAGGCTACACTTACTCTTGGCGTTTCTGTAGTTTTCAATTATTTCCCTTCACACACCGGCATCCCCCATGACTGCCAAAGAGTAGAACCCTCAGACTGACAGAGGGGTACTAGGGACATAAGATAGCAGCTCTGACCAGAGAAGAAACTCATTTCATAGAAGAGAACAGAAGAATGGTCACCAAGCTGGGAAGGGACAGGAAGTCACAAGGTGTCAGGCAGGAAATGCAAAACAAAGGCGTGGTGGGGGGGTTGGCATACCCGGGGTGACTATAGTTGTCATTAATTTTATATTTTAAAATAGTCAATTTGCATATTCTCCAGACAAGAAGTGATAAACGTACAAAGTATTGGATATGTTAACCTCCATGACACAAATATTGAAACATTACATGCTACCACATAGATACATATAGTCATAGTATGTCAAGCAAGAATTAAAATATGGTTCTAACTAGGTGAACTGCCCCTGTCTTTGGGTGAGGCACTAACTCCTCTTCAGCCCTCTGACAACTTTCTGCAACAGAGACTATCTTTATTTTATAAGGGACGAAAGTGGGGCTTAGAGAGCTCAGGAATCTTGTCCAAGGACCCAGGATTTAACCAGGATTTTACCAGACCACAGTGGCTGTGGTATCCAAACACAGCAACGTCTACCGTTGGTTGTGAAACAAGTATTAACAATAGCAAAAAGAAAAAAAAAAAAAAAGGCAGCCAGGTAGATCTGAAGAAGCATCTTCCTTCAAGTAAGTGGTGGAGACACTGCTATCGGTAACCATCTGTGGCCTTGGGCATTCATACATTCATACCCTGCCATCACCCAAGGCCAGGGCCCAGTTCCACAGGAATGTGCAGGTCTTATCTCCTGGGTGCCTTGGGTCTGTTTTCAAGACAGAGGGAGCCCAAGGTGCAGTATCAAAGCTTCCAGAGCTGTGCTGCACAGATCGGAGCCAGAGGCTGGAGGCCTGCAGATAAAGGGAGAGCAGGTGGAGGTCTGGCCTTCCTTGCATTTAAAATAAGCCAGAAGGAAGAACTAAGAAAACAAAGGCCCCGGCACAAATTCCTCAAATTCCTGTAGATTTTTCTGGCATTCATACAAAAGTTAAGTTACTTGTTGCTGGGTGTCATCCTAACACTTGGGAGGCTGAGGCAGGAGGATTAGTGAGTTCTAGTCCAGTTTGGTCTTCATAGCAAAGTCCTACTCCAAGCATCCCCACTGGCTTCTTTTTTCAAACTGAATACTAAGAGCAACAAGGTTAGAACGTCTTTGCAATGCTCGACACGGGTTTGGTGTGTTATGGGTGGTTTGGGGGACAAGGTATGTACTGAAGATGATGGTGAGAGACAGCATGGGTTTTTTTTTCTCTTCATTTGACTGCTAGCCGATGTTCACAATTCTTTTCACGTGATGGTAGAAGGAGTTGGTTTTAAGTCCAAAGGAAAACAGCAGTCTGAAATGTTCCTGAGGCTACGGGAAACCATTTCACAAGAGGCATCTTAGCCTGGCTCACGGTTTACAACACCATCAGTACGTGCTTTGAGACACACAGAACACTCTTCCAGTCCTGGGTACAGCTTGCTCAGAATCATGGCTTCCTCAATGGGTTCAGGCTATCAGTCAAGTTAGCAAGACTGAGGGGAAAGAATCTCTTCAAGGGAACAAGTCCACTGCTACTTTAGACTAACACTTTAAGAATGCCAGGCAGGAGGGTTGAGAGATAGCTTACTGGCTGTTCTTCCAGATGGACCTGGGTTCAATTCCCAGCACCTACATGTTGGCTCACAACCATCTGCAACTCCAGTTCTAGGGAGATCTCATGCTTTCTTGTCTTCGTAGGCGCTGTACACATACTATACACACGTACATGCAGGTAAAAAACAGTCATACACATACAATTTTTAAAAATTAAAAAAAAAAATGCTGGGCAGCCTGCTAGCCTAATAATTATAATTTCTGGTCATTACTAAACTTTATATTTTAGAAAGTCCCATTATTCAAACCCATCCTATGTCTAAGAGTCTTCTGCCCTGAGTAAGAAATATTAAAAAAAAAAAAAAAAAAAAGCCCCTTTTAGCTTTGTATCAAAACCGCTGCATGGCATATAGGAAGATGAACATTTTCTGACCAAGCAGAAAGCTAGTGTGACTGCACACAGAACACGGTTCACCTCGAGGGAGAGCAAATCATGCGAGGAGCCCCGTGTGTCTACAACTCATCTGCCCAAATGTCTAAATGGGGGGAGAAACATGGATGTCTACAAAAAGCCTGTCCAGAGAGACAGTCACTAGCAAAGAGGAAAAATTTGTAAATACACCCCAGCCTTGTTATCTGACGGTCCTGGAATCCCATGGGCAGAGCAAGTATCAGAAAGCCAATGGAGGGCTGTTGAAATCTGCCTAAGACTCCCATCTGTTTCCTTCTCTGAAAGCTCAAGTCACTGCCGTTATGTGACTACGTGGACAAGGGCCTTGGGCCTTCCACCTCCCAATACTCTGATGATTATTACTATGGGTTCTGAATAATTTCTCTCTTTTAATTAAAAAGTAACTTTTTTGAGGCAGGATCTTGCTGTGTAGCCCAGACTGGCTTTGAATTACCAGTTTTGTTTTGTTTTTTTCCTCTGCCTCCCCAGGGCTGAGATGATAATAAGCATTTACATGCTGAGTAAAAATTTCCTTTTAAAAAAGGAAAAATGTAAATTTAAGCCTGGTCTTTCGAACTGTTTTTGTTTGTTTGTTTGTTTTTTTAAAAACTATCACATCTCACTTGTATGAAGTACATAGCTGACCCAGAATGCACTAGTTTCCTTCAGGCTTTTCTTTCTTTGGATCTCTTCTATGGGAGGTGGCTTCTCCTGTCAGGTTGCAGGTGTTCAGAGCCAAGTGTAAATCGAAATGTAGAGTATACCTTTTTCTTTTTTAAAAAGAAAAAGTTGATTTCGAACTGACGTTCCAGAAAAAAAAAAAAAAAATTCTTCAAGAATTTAAATCGCAACTCTTTGGGGCTGAAGCACTGCAATAGTATTTTCCTGACCCAGAAATTTCTAAGCTGCTGATGTGGTTCGCAAAGCCAACTCCCAAAGTGACTTAATGTGTGTCAGATGGGTGATCGATCTAACACACAGCTCAAGTATTTCCAAGGATGCCTCTTGCAAATGACCTCATTCATACACATCACCAGCACTGACGACTTGAGAATACATTAAGTCTGCCACACAGCTAAGCGCCAAAGCATCTCTACAATGTCCGCAGCTGGTCCAGACACTGGCGTCTCGCTCTCTCCAAAAAGGGCACTGGTGACATTGCTCATTCCAGATGGCACAGTGGTGACATTATACACTTCAGAACACTAACTTGCTTTTCCGAGAAAAATGTGTGCACACCTCTGGGCACTTCTAATTAAAGCTATACATTGTTTCTTGGGAGTAAATATGATTTTTTTCCTTCTTTTTACAAACTATGAAATCTAGTCTTTTCCATACTATATTCTAAACACAGAATGTATCTTTCCCCCAAACTCCACTACTCAAGTTTACTGCTTCAAACAACATTATATAAGAAAGGGTGTGTGTGTGTGTGGTGAAGTAGTTTCCAAGCCATTACTGTGTACTTCACATACACAGGAAAAGAAACACCAGACCCCACTTTACCTTAAGATGTTTTCCCCTGTTAAAGCAGACACTGAAATAGGAACTGGATGGAGAGCCCAGTCATATCAAGCATGACAGCCTAAGTGGATCCCCTGCATCCAGGTAAAAGAGAGGCATCTCAGCACTGGTACACAGCTATACCGGAATTGGTGAGCTCCAGGTTCACTGAGACCTTGCTTCAAAAAAGCAAGGCAGAGAGCAGCAGAGAAGGGCACTGGATTCTAACCTCTGGCTTCTGTAAGCACACACACACACACACACACACACACACACACACACACGTTCACTTACACAGGGACACACACACACACACACACACACACACACACACACGAGGTCTTTTACTAAGTCATTGAAAAGAGAACTGATCGTAACTTTAGACTCATACCAACATGTGAATTATGCATATTATTTATAATTATTTTCCCTAGGACAGGGCTACGAAGGCTTTTTCCGGTTTTGAGAAAAATTACAAAGGGATGAATAATGGAAGGTGAACTGAAAATGTCATCCAGGGTTTGAGAGGATTATCTGAGGCCTGCGTAGCCTCAGGTTTTTATTACCGCTCACTTCTCTAAAACCCCACCGGCTGCTTTTCAGCCTGGAGAGCAACCAGCACTCTGAATGGCACCTCTGACAGCTTTATTCAAAGTTCACATCAATGCATGTTTACTGCCTGTCTCCTGTACATTAAAGTCTATGCTCAGTAAGTTTACGGCCTACTTAATCCTGTCAGCACTCTACCTGGGGCAGCTGGAGGTCCTGAGGAGTCTCCTTGGAATTCAAGGACAACCCCGCCTGGCTCTGCCTCCTAGCCCTGCCCATGACTCTCTTATTCCACTCCACACAGTGGCAGCTTTGACTCCCTCACTGTGCCTGTGGTCAGTTCCATTAACTCTTCAGAAAACTTGCTGTTTTTGCTGTCAAATGGTAACAAAACAGGGGCTGGTGCTACCCGAGGGACTTCGAGGATAGCACGGATGCTATTTCAGTGGCACTATTACATAACAGCATTTTTTCTTAACATTCATCCAACGGTCTATAGCCCTGCAGCGTCACTCACTGTATCACTTGATAATCAAAGACCTCATGTGGTTTAAAATAAAGCAAACCAAGTCTGAGAAACGACTATCTTTTCTTTCCCCCCACTCTTCCGAGACAGGATCTCTGTGCAGCCCTGAAACTCACTCTGTAGACAATGTTGGTCTTGAACTTGGCTTGGCCTGCCCCTGCCTCCTGAGTGCTGAGACTAAAATATCATGTTTTTAAAAGAAAGGAAAATGTCAGTTTACCTGCAGAGAGCCTCAATGGCATCTCTGTCCAAGAAATCGTGTTCTCTTTTGACCAGCGCGATATCAATAGGGAACAGGAGATCTGTAAGAAAAAATAAAAACAAGTCCATTTGTTGAGAGCCTAGGATCTTGACAAATTAGACGCTTCTGGCAAGATGCTAAGTATCTGTGGTTCACATTTTCAAGCAAGCTATGTGGATGCATGAAGCAGCTTCTGACAACTCTATGTGGGTCTAAACCAGTTCTAAAGCATAACCTCCAAGGTTGCTTCTTTGATGCAGAAGTGGTTTAAAATAACCAGAAGGCAGTAAATACCCGCTGTTAAGTTATAATTTAAGTAGGAATGAATTCAGTGAAGAGTCGCCTTTGTAAAGTGGCTTAAACCAAAAATGTCCTTGCTCATCAAGGAAGGGGCACCACAGAAAAAAACAAAAGCAAAAGCAAAAAACAAACGAGAACGCAGGCCAGGAAAGACTCGGTGAACAATGGCTAGAGGCAGCTGGAGGGACTGGTCCATTTACATGATAGGATGGACTGCAGAGAATTCGAGATATGCTATTTTAAAACAAATATTAGCATCACCCTACGGCAGCCAAGGGGGTTTTTAGGTCTCAGTGAAACAAAGGACAACTATAAAGTCACTGTAAAACAATAGTGAAGCCCCCACATCAGTAAGAGTCCAGTTCTCTCAGAACAATGAAGCACTTGCAGACCTGAGAGCTGGGGGAACTGAAAACATTCCTGTATAGACAGTGAACTAGTGGAGCCTGGGAATATGGCGGAATATGGGGAGAGGGGTAGACAAAGGCTGTTTACAAGGTACAGACAGGAAGCTGGGGGAGGAATAACTTCTAATGCCATCTTGTGCTACCAAGATGCCTTTGAGTGACCATGACTGTCTTTTTCAAAATGGCTAGGAGAGAGAGGCTATTGAATGCTCCCCTAGACAAAGCAATCGTAAATATCTGGAATGATAGCTATGCTGATTACTCTGTTCTGATCACTATACACACAGGAATACTTTCTGTGTGTCACTTTAAAACAAAAATTGTTCCTTGGGTTCTAGGTTTGGAAATAAAAAATCCCTTCCGATTACCAGACATGATGATGGCACATGCCTTCTTTAATCACCACAGAGGCATGCAGATCTCTGAATTTCAGACCAGCCATAATTACAGTGAAATCCTATGGATAAATGCATCCTGTAGACCAGGGAGAAGGAAGACACCCTGGAACAACGGGAGCATGACCACTGCTCCAAAATTCCAGTGGGTAAAAGCAAGCTACCCTCCCTCCTGTGCAATTCTGCTATTAATGCTGACTTATGGGCTCCCCGATAAAAAGCACATACATTGTCACGAGTATGTGCATCCTCTGAGTCACCAAGGGGCAGAAGCCAAAATCCTAACGGGATCAGCATCACTTTCATCTACACAAGCCCCCTGAGCTTTGAAGAGGAAATGCTACAGCTGAGGAGACCTGGTGAGGGTTGGGAGCTGTAGCCAACTAGTCACGCCCTTGTTTCTGAGTTGACAAGTTGACTTTCAACAGTTTCTTAACTCATAATCACTGGTTTTACAGAATGATCCAGAATTCCTTATTTTTAAGGCATCCCTTTTTTTAGGGATAACGCTTACAGCATCTTTCCAAGAACAATTGGGAAAGGCATCTTGGCATTGACAATCAAGGGACAGATTGTCAACTAATGCCAAGGTTAGATTACTCTTACCCTGATGGATATTATATGCACACCAAGGGACACAATTTCAGCCTAGTGACCAACAAAGGTATGTGTGGAACATGGTACTCCAAGTTTATACCTCTTCATCAGTGGACAGGGGGATGACCACACAGAGAAGACTAACAGTGAAGAGGAATGCGAACTACTAAACAGAACCAAGACCACATAGCCCAGCCTTTGGGGACTCAGAGTTTACTAAACAATAAGCCTAAATCAAGAGAATATATTTTTAGGTAATATATAATATGAAACCTATAAATGTGAATACAAAGTATTACCTCCTTGCCTGTCACGCCTAGGTGAAAAAGCAACCAAGCTATTTTAGCCAATCCCAGCTTCCTGTGCTGTACTTTAAGGTCACTTTTCTGATGCAAATGAACAGTTCGGTCTTCTAAAAACATCCAGTGATGACTGTGAGCAATCCGAGAGTTCCATTTTCTCTTAAGTGCTCAGGATGTTTTTTGGAAGGAACTGGCTTTTAAAAGACGATGGGTTTTGCTGATGACAGAAGTATGGTCTGAACCCAATTTCCAGGCTGGGTTTAGAGGCAGGAAATACAAATATCTAGGTTCCAAATGGAGCTAATCAGAAGACGGGGGATCTGTGGGCTGCTATGCTCCGACATGTATGGCTTGTTCACCAGGCACAGAGGCAGGATGAGGTGAGAACCACTGCCCTGACCTCAGCAGGGAACACCTGGAGTCAGCTTATGCTTCAGATGACTTTGGGCAGGTGCGGGAGCCCAGGTATCAACTGGGAAAATGGAGTAAGAAAGGGGCTGGAAATTGGATTTACCTAAACCAACAGGCGCAAGAAGGTGCCACCCAGTAGCACATCAACACCCCAAACGGTCATAACCAAAGGAAATGGAATTCTTAAAGAGGAAAACAAAAGTCACCGCTGAAAATCCAATTATCTTTCTCTATCTCCAGGAGAGCTGTAAATTAGAAAAGCTTCAAGCACTGTTCCCACTTCCATCTCCAAAGCCCTTTAGCAGGCTGGGAGTTCTGTCTGAAGGCAAGCAACTCCACCACGGAGAGTGCTAAAAATCAAAATTAAGGAGTGATAAGAAATTTCAGATAGGCTGTGAAATCGAGGGACACTAAGCTACCTCAGAATGTAAAAGTCAAGAGTCACCCATATGTTCTAGTGTCTTGGGTACAAGAAGGTTCTCTGTACACCATCCATCCAGCTACAAACCCTTTGATCTACAATGGTGTGCTGCCTGCAGGATATGCTAGGGCAATGGTGTGGCACATAGCTTGTAGGAGTAACCAACCCATATCTGATTTGACTTAAGGCCCTCTCCATGAAATGGAACACTTGCTTGGATGACCAAGAATCTGAGACTAGAGAGCCCAGGAACCTCCGGTAAAACCAAATACTACTGATGTATATGTATATGATGTATATGTATGTATGTATGTGTGTATACACACACACACACACACACACACACACACATATATACCAATATGTGAATGTATGTGTGTATACCACACACACACATATACCCATATATGTATGTGTATACATACACACAGACACACACACACACACACACACACACACACACACACACACACACACTTCTAATGACATTTTGCTATACCAATAAATCAATGCCTTTCTCAATGATCACTGGAGAAGCTTCATCCTGCAGCAGATTATGCAGAGTGAGAAACCCTGGGACTCAGCCTTAAATGGGTTGTCTCATCAAACCTCTCCCCTCGGGGCTCAGGGAGCCCTACAGAAGAGGAGACAGAAAGAGTCCAGTTGTTATCTAGAGAGGGGGGAGGGGGAGGGAGGAGAGATGTGAAGGGTAGGAAGGGAGGTGGGGAGGACCTGGGAGGAGTTGGGGGGAGGGAAACCATGATCAAAATAGTTTGCATAAACATTTTAATAAAAAAAAATAAAAATAATAAAAAATGAAACCTCCAAAAAAATAAAATTATCTATAAAACAAAGTTCACTATTTTAAAACTGTAATTATTGTAAAACAATGTCATGTACAGATACTAGGTTTTCCATTTGAATGAACAGCTACTACATCTCAGCGGATGCAATGTACACATCAGCCTACAGACCCAGAGACCCAGAGAAGAAGTTAGACATCACTCTCTTTCTCTATCCCTAGCATCCTGTCAACTTGACACAAGCCAGGGTCATCTAGAAGGAGAGAACCACAACTGAGAAAATGCCTCTATCAGATTGGCCTGTAGGCAAGTGCGTATGGAATGTTCTTGATTAATGACTGACATGGGAGGGTACAGCCCACAGTGGGCTGTCCTGGGTACAAGAAAGCAAGCCAGTAAGCAGCACTCCTCCAGGGCCTCTTCTTTAGTCCCTTCCCTGCAGGTTCCTGCCTTGAGTTCCTGCCCTACTCTTGGTGATGGTCTATAAACTGTAAGATGAAATAAACCTTTTTCTCTGCAAGTTGTTTTTGGTCTCATTGTTTGCCACAGTGATGAAGAGAGCAAACTAGTACAGTGGCCTTTTAAACTTTAATTTTCCTGTCTTGGTGCTTGTATGTATGCATGTGCACGTGTGTGTTTGGGCGGGTGCTCATGCACGGATTTGCATATGCATACAGAGGCCAGAATTCAAGGTCCCCTGTCTTCTTCAGTTGCGCTCCACTTCATGTTTTGAGACAGGGTCTCTCACTAAGCTCACTCACCACTTAGGCCAGGCAGGCTGGCCAGTGAGCTTCAGGGATCCTGGGGCTGTATTATAGGTGCATGACACCACCCTGGCTTTTTATATGAGTGTTAGGGAGCTGAACTCAGGCCCTCAGACTTTTGTGACAGTCACATTACTAAGCCATATCTCCCTGCACCCTTTTGTTTTTCCTTAAGTAAACACCGAATGCCACAGAAAAGGCATTATTACTCTCAAGACAACCTACTGAAGAATGACATTTAGGAGAAGACTTGGGACAAAGGACTAGAATGCAGAAGAACTCTTGAAAATCTTGTTCTTTTTTGGAGACATGGTCTCACTGTGTAGCTCTGGCCGCCCCAGATCTCACTATGTAGACCTGGCTGGTCTAAAGATCTGCCTGCCTCTGCTTAGGCATGAAGGCGTAAGTCATCATGACTGGACAAACATCATTTTTAAAGGCATAACTCACCTTATAGAACAATTGGCTTTGGTCATTACACACATAAAACGCACACACACACACTGAAATATATATACATGGTCAAATTACACAAAAAGCTATTCATTATAGCTAATGATTAAGGAAATGGAGTGATAATCTATGTGTCTCTCATTTTTTAAATCCATCTGAATGGTAAAATTTAAACTCTGAGTACATGTGAACACAGGGTCTATGCTTTATTGATAGGACTAAAAGCTAGCACATGGGCTGTGGGGAAATTGTGTATTAGAAAAGTAGAATATGTGTTTAGCCCTTCATTAGCCAGCAAGCTAAATTATTATGCATGTGTTACAAAACACAGTCACAACCAATGTTCAAAAGTAACAGTTTATAAGAATAAAACAACTGAGATCCCCACCAACCAGAGTATAGATAGAATGATCTTTAATCCATTTGATATAGTAATCAAAAAAACAAGATGAGCTACAGGAACACATCTACATGATACCCTTTTTCTTTTTTTGGAAAGGGAGACATTACACACAGTAAACCTTTCAAGAATTTCAATAAAATTACAGAAGATGAGTATGTAAAAATCACTAGAGTTTTCAGGACATAGGTTACTCTTTGCAGAGGGACAAGGGTGTACTTTTTTTTTTTTTTTTTTTTTTGGTTTTTCGAGACAGGGTTTCTCTGTGTAGTCCTGGCTGTCCTGGAACTCGTTCTGTAGACCAGGCTGGCCTCGAACTCAGAAATCCACCTGCCTCTGCCTCTCAAGTGCTGGGATTAAAGGCGTGTGCCACCACTGCCCGGCAAGGGTATACTTTTTCTTTTGTTTTGAACGGTTGGAGTCTTGAGTACTTAAACCCCATTGTTTTGAAAAAAAAAAAATGGAGTAACATAATGTCTCCAAATAACTCCTAGATAAATATTGTGTATGAACTCGGGACTATGACGATGCTGACTTAAAGTAAGATAGCATTCTGGGCTTACCTTCGTAAAGTTGTGCATATTGGGGGAATCCAGTTACTCTCAGCCAATCGCAAGCTTCCTTGGCTTCAATTTCTAGAGACAAACAGATACATTTGTTAGTCACATTATCTCCCCATGTGGTTTTCCTGCGTTAATAAACTCATTCTATCAGACCAGTAAAATACAAGTTCTGTAAAGCGATATATACCAATAGGCAGACAGACCAACAAAAGGTGCTCAACACCAAATGGCTTACATTTTATACACATCCCAGTCTTTTTTAAAAAAATGAATGTTAATGATCTATTTTCTCTTTAAAGAAAACAGAAGGGGCTGTTGGGGTTGTGATTCAGTGGTATAGCCACGCACAAGGTCCTGGGTTTGATCCCCACTGCTACAGAAATCAAAACAAACAAACCAACAAAAAACAAGCAAACAAGCAAACAAAATAATTCCAAGATAGGGTGCCAGCAGTAAGTTACTCCATGCTGCTTCTGGACAAAGCCAAGCATATTGAGAGTGCAGAAAAGCTTGAATAACTAATCTGAAACCTAGTTGGCCTAATAAGATTTAGTGTCTTCTACCTGAACAAAACACACCACTTAACACTTTAGAGTAGAACTTGCCTAGGCATCGTTAGAGCCCCTCGTGACACTGGTGGACCAGGTATTTTCACAGCCAAAGACTGTGACAAAGTGCCTTTAGGAACACAGTATTCACCAGTAGGAGAGCATCTCAGGCTGCCTCAGGAAACCGAGGGCATGAAGTCACTAGTTCCCAGCATCTTGGCAGGCTAAATGCCTAATAAAGGCCCCAGCTCCCTGTGGTTAAACATCTTGTAGATAGTATTGATAAACAGAGAGGCCAAGAGCCTCTGACAGACTGTGTTAAAACTCACTCAAGCACATATTTACAATCCTGTTAAAACTGACTCACAGAGGAGGTCCTGGACACATTAATTAGTTTCTGTGTTTGCACAGAGAATAATATTCCTTTCAACTCCCCTTCCCACCTTCTTCAGGCCATGAGAGTGCTTAGTTATTTAAAGCTATTCACTTCTTTATAGAAACCTCAACAGTGCTAAATCAATCCCAGATTCCTGTCTTCATTTCCATCCACCATGCCAGATGTCAGTCTGGTGGGTACTATTATAATTACTTTTGTCTACTAGCTTAATTTTTCCAACTTTTTTGGGGGCGGGGAGGATGTTAACATTTTCCTTTCAGGAATAGCATCTTTAAAATACTTTAATCACTAAGGCAAGTTGCAGTATCGTTACTGGGCACACACCAAGGAGAAAACAAGCTATGATTCTCCAAGCTAGTTAATAGCCAAACTGAAATGAGGACGACCCTGGGCTGTGATTAAATAGCATGGTAAACACTGTGCTCATGAATCATTCTAGTGTGGAGATAAAAGCAGCATTACTAAAACACAAGAAACAGGACCTGAGGATGAAGAGCCTGGAGGGGTGATGCGCAGAAGAGAGAGCTTCACTGCTTGCACAGGGATGTGCACTACCTCAGCCAGGGCTTATGTGTGCTAAGGGGTAACACATGGAGGCCAGAGGGCAATTTGTGAAAGTCCAGTCTCTCCTCCCGCCACACAGATCTCAGAGCCAGATCTTAGGTCATCAGCCTTGGCGGCAAGCACCTGCTGAACCACCTTGTCAGGCCTCACACTAATTTTTCTTTCTTTCTTTCTTTTTTTTTTTTAAATCCATGTCTTGTCTTTGTAAGGAATTAAGTAAGTTTGAAAATGGGGGAAGGAGGCTGGAGAGAGAGTGTGCAGCAGTGAGGATCCAGGTTCAAATCCCAGCACCCACGTGGCAGCTTACAGTTCTGGGGGATCCCATAACCTAACGCATACACACATGCGGGTAAAACCCCGATGCATCGAGAATAAAAATAAGTAATAATAAATGGTAAAAAAGCTTCTAGGAGAGTATTGTAAGGAGAAAAACCACAAAAGCTCAGTATTTTATTTTAGAGACTGAAAATCACATTTTCTCTCCTCATAGCCCTCCTGTCTCCCAAAGACTGCTACAGGAGAAAAAGCGGCTGCTCGTTTTAAATAATTCTTTTATCATTTATTTATTTATTTATTTATTTATTTATTTATTTATTTATTTCATTTTTGGAGATATTACACCTCTTCCCTCCAAACCTTCTTAACCTTGTTTACAAATACATAGCCTTTTAAACACACACACACACACACACACACACACACACACACACACAGGGGTGTTTTCCCTGCATAAAGATCTGTGCCCCACATGCTTGCCGGCTGCACAGGGAGGGTAGGAGAGGGTGTCAGATCACCTGGACCTGGAGTTACAGATGGCTGTGAGCCACCAGGTGGTTGCTGGAAATGGAACCCCGAGCCAATGAAAGAGCAACAAATGCTTCAATCCACTGGGCCATCTCTCCAGCCTCATACATTCTTGGCCTCTTAAAAACAATATTTAAGATACTTCACTGTTTCCATGTGCTTAGAGACTATTTTCAAAGAACAGACTGTTGGACATTGGATAATGGTTGAAAAGTAATGTCTGCTTTCTTATTATTTCACTTAAAAAGTGGCAAGTTAACTAGATATTCGAAGCATCCGTCCAGTTTTGGGCATGCACAGACAGGGTAGCCGGTTAGTGCATATCCAAAGGCCCTCATCAGGCGCCAGCTCACCAGATTCTGACACCCGTTTACACCGTGTTCTCGATATTCTTACTAAAGAGGCTTCTGGTTGAAAGGTGGTGCAAAAGAGGCAGGATATTTTCTTCTAAACCATCTTTACATCTATAAATGTAATCCTTTCCACATCACAAGAGCTTTTCACAGACATTAATCCACTGAGGTTCCAATTAAGGACACCTAAGCCTGGCCTGTGTCTCTCCGTTATTTTCTATCATTAAGAAAATGTCGCGTTCTCATTCAACCCTAAACCGATGCCACACAGTCACTTTTAGGGTCGCTTCGTTACAAAAGAAATGGTGTGGGCTGGGAGATGGTTCTGTGGGTGAGAACATTCATTCACTCTGCAAGCGTGAGGATCTGAGTTCGAATCCCAGCACCCATGCAAAAACCAGGCAGACAGGTAGACCTGAGGCACTCGAGACTCTCAGGAACCGTCCACTTCCTCACACTGATCCTAACACCTGCTCATATGACGCTCAAGATAAAGGGTCTTGAAACAGAGACAGAAGTGGTTAACCACCTCTCCTCAGTTAACCACCTCTCCTCAAAAAAAAAAAAAAAAGAGCTCTATGTCCCAGGTGAGGGAGGGACTCACAGAATGTTAGTTTTTTTGGTGGGGGGAGGGTTTTTTTTTCCCGGGGGGGGGGGGGGGGGGGGGGGGGGGGGAAATTGTAGCAATGAAAAAAGGTTAAGATATTGAAAATGACCCCAGGAGATAGCTGGGTGGGCTAATGGTGTTCTTGCACAAGTCTGATTACCCCAGTAATCCTGGAGCCTGTGGGGAAGAGACTTGATGCCTGAAAGCAGTACTTTGACTTTCGCATACATACCAGGGCGCATGCATAGGAGTGTACTCCTGAAAGCCAGTACACACGCACATTAAAAATCAGAGAACAGCAGTAGCCTGTGAGCCAGGACCTTAGCATCTCCCGCTGCTTACTGTGAACACTTCCACCTGGCTCAAGGGTAGACCTTGAATGCAGGTGCGTGGTGTTTTGAGAGCGGAGGATGATGAGTTTTAAAACAGAAAGGCCTCCGGAGACTTGAAAGTACAATGGCAACACAATGAAGCTTGCAGACAAGGGTTCTGCTAAGCAATCAACAGACAAACATGTTAAGGAGGAAACAGGAAATTTTTCTTGGAAGCAGCTTAGTCGTTGGTCGGTTACGGATCTGCACATGAAATGAATGAGCCCTGAGACCCTTTGTGCATGGCTGGGAACCCTTAGCCCATATTTACACATTTCCTGGCTCACTGGGATGCCCCTTTCTTCTCCCCCCACACCTTAACGGGTAAGTCTGTTCTGAACAGATCAAGGGACAGACAGCGCAGCAGTCTAAACGGGCTGTAATACTTCCCATTGGGAACATGTGAATTTCTTTCCTTGTTTCCCAATGCGCCTGCTCATCATATTTCTTCCTTCAAAGAAATGCCAAGGAATCAGAGAATGCTACAGAAAAACGCAAGCACTTTCCTCAATTCCTTGCGAGTTCTGAAGTGAGACAGATGTGTGGGCAAAGGTTCATGAGTCCGGGAGAGCTACAGGCAGACAGAGGTGGGGGTGGGGCTTTCAAATCCAAACCAAGATTCATTCCTGCCCCTGGCTGACAGATTCCTTCCAAAGGGTCAGCTTATCGGTCTCTGCACTAGGTCAAGGAGGTCAGCAATGCACACAATGGCTTCGGTTAACAGCCCACCTTCACCCCGTGGGTGCGGCTCATGGGTGGGTTATCTGGAGAAGCATCCAGGTCCACAAAGGAGTACAGTAAGGTAGTTAAACATCAGGGACCAGAGTGATTCTTAACCCTGGATGGTGGTAGCGCTGCCTTGAAAGACTTTCTACAAATGCCCAGTCCACAGCCCAGACATCTTATTTTATAAAAGGCCTCTAAGAAATGTACGCGTAGGCAGGACTGACTCCCCTGGGTCTCTCCACAGTATGGTCACTCTAGTCACTAGTGTGTATTCTAGGGTCTAGTATACTATTCATCCCTGACTCTTCCTTTGAATCTAACAGCTCTTGGGTAAACCTCTCTCCATCCTTACTTCCAGCAAGTTCTATGGGAACCTAGGCTGGTTTTCCCAGACCATGTACTTCCCTATGTCGCAGTCTGCTTAGAACTCAGCAACTTCCTATCATCTTTGAGTTACAATCCAACCTCTCAGTCAAGTCCTTGGGATCTCCTCACTTGGTCTCTCTGCTTGTTTTCTCAGCTCTTGAAAAGTCTCCAAATGGAAGCTCTCTCTGTGCCCAGGATACCCTGGCTATCCAGGGCTGGTGTTCTCTCTAGACTTCAATAAATATCCCCCTTCGTCACCTCACCAACTTCCCCGTTAACTCAAGTACACCCCGAAATACTCCTTTTTGTACACTAGAATGTGTCGATTGGTTGTAAAAATGCAAGCAAAAAAAGTCTAATAAATTTTTTATTTCTTCAAAGTCAGACTAAGAACTTTCACTTGACAACCACAGAAATAAATGTTAAACACAGACAACTGCCAAGGGCTGGCTATCAAGAGTTATCTAATGTAAGATGAATTCCTACTAGGGCCAAGTCATATAGAATACTTGATATTTATTAAACTCCAATGTTATCTAATCACAGGAAAGATTCTGAGAGCTTCTAAGCTGCATTCCTACCCTCAGGTGCCTAAGAGAAAATTCCAAACATCTATGGCATATATTCTGGAAGCTTCTGGGAGCCAGGGTAATCACTCAGTCTGGGCTTTGGGCAGACCCAAATGCACTGTGGGGCATTGAGCAAAGCAAGCCAGCCTGCATTTTCTCCTTCATTCCGTCTTTACTTTCTGAGCTATGTGAGGTACCTACCAGCTATCTTCAGGGATGATCAGAGCCTCAAGTTCCCGCCAAGCAGGAAGCCAGGTGGAAAGGCTTGCCACAGCCCTCCCCCACCTCATTCCCCACCCCCCACACCCACTCCACCCCCAATACAGGAGCCTGATGACCTTCTGCCCTAGTCTCCAGAATCATTTAGTTTCTCAAGTGCTCTTCTAGGGCCTGGGAGTCTGTTAAGTTCCAAGTGATTTATTAAGTCAGCACCAGTGGGACCCCCCTTCCCAGTGGGTCCTATGGGGAGAGTATAAGGCCAGGCTGCTGATCATACCCCACCTATGCTCACAACCCACCACCCACCACCGCCACCCACAACTGATCCAGCCTCCCTGGCTTCTTCCCACGCACTCTCCTTCGTTCTTCTTCAGCGTGGGCCCTGTGTGCTCCATGAACCCTCTCTGTAAGCTCCAAGAATAAGTCTGTCCATTTTATTCACGGATATCCCCCAAATTCCACCCTATTTTGTGGCAGCGTGGTCCCTTGGTAAATAAATAACGGTGTAGGTAAACTATTGATTTAATTTCCATCCCAGTAACTGTAATTTTGATTAACAACTACAACAAGAAATACATTTGACAGGGTAACCGTGGTACACATGCACGGTTACAGCAGAGAGTGCAGATGTATGTATGTACATGTAACCCTCAAGTTTCATGCAACAGTTACAGGCTCTCTAAGCCTGTCTCTACACTGGTATTTCCTGTCTGCCTACCGTCCCTTCTCTAGGACATATTCCCTAACTGTTAGTGTCCAGAATCCTCACTCCTCTGCATTAAATTTGGGGAACATTTCCTAACATTGTGAGCATTTGTTGATGCTTCTGTTGCCAAAAATGTACAAACCGCTTTTTAATAAAGCAATGCTTTGATCTGTTTCATGAAAGGCTATGTTCATGATTCAGAGAACACAATATCCTAAACACTTGCTTATGTGTGAATCCACAGATCCCAGACCAAGTTTAATTTTCACAGAAAGCCCTCCTGTCTATTAAAAAACTCTTAGAATTATATATATACATATATATGAATATATATGTATAATGTGCTTTATATGTATATATAAATCATATATAAATAATATATTTAAATATAATATATAAATAATATATTACACATAAATATAAATATTATATATGTATAATATGTATATACGTATGTATGCTTTAAAGTTTTACTTCTCCCATGACATTCTGACTCCTGGGGAGGCAGGGAACAGGGTGCTGACATGCATATGGGACCTTTTCCTGTTATAAGGGAGTGGTCCATAGTCTGGACAATGCTGGAATTCAGAGGCACCAGATGGTGTCCTCTGCCCAGAGAGGTTCTCGCCTATTCCACGGCGGGGAGCTCTCAGTTAAATCACTCATGTGGTTCTCTCAATAATAATTTAAAGAAAAAAAAAAAGGAAGCTTGAGGCGCTTTCTTTCTAACCCCCCTTGATCTGTTGAAGACGACAGACAGAGATGCTGCTTTCCAGGAAAGAAAATTCCTAGAAATAATCTAAGGATGGGGACTAAAGAGGCCACTTCCCCCCTGTGACCGATGACAACTTAATAAAGGGTTTTACTCTGAAAGAAGGAAACCTCCATGGAGACACCCTGAAAGCCTATACCCGGGACCGAGCACTTGAGATGACACTTCAGCAACGCAGAAATTACATCGAGTGAAATTTCCCCTGGGGATCCTTTTGCCCAAGCACTTGCAAAGTACTGCTTTAACTACTCAAACCAGGCAAGGGGGTGGTTCACGTCACTGCCATTTTGTGTAGCCTCGAGGTCCTGATCGATCGATTGATCGATCGATCGACAGGGTTGTCAGGAACTCCACTCTCCAAATTAACATACTTCATTCCCAGAAACAGAAAATATCTCCCAGCTAATCAAAAAACGGGCATCTGTGCTCCAGGATGAAGAGGTTAGACTGAGAGGAGCCTGAGCTATAGGGTAGATAGATGCAGCGACATCACCCCTCTCTAGTTCATGGCAGTCTAGAGTGGGATAAAAATAGACCTTTGCCGCAGCACCTCTTTGCCCCACCCACCCCACAGTCCCCATCCTGCTTTTATGTCACATGATGGAAACAGGACTGAAAGCCCATTACTCTGAATAGCAATTAAGGAAAAAAAAAAAAAAACATTAAGACAGCTCCCCTCCCCCATCCATCAATCAATATACATACGTTTATGCATTTCTAGGAATCACATCACTTAAAGACTTCCAGTTATATACTAAGGAAAACGGCTTGGATTGGGTCTTTAGGGTGCTAGTTACAGACATTAAGACAGATTCAAAAAAGGAGGTGACATATCATTAAGGTGTCTTATTTTCCAAAGCCTTAATATTGTAAAGGTCACACACGTCTTGGTTACACAATCAGTTTCCTTTTAACACTCCCGAAGGCCAAATAGCTGATTACAACCCTAGAGCCTGCCCCATCTCTGTGCAGGGCATCAACTGCTTCTCTCTGTAAATTAGCAAAGCTTATTATTCTGCAAAGCCCAGTGCCCTGATCCAGTCTTTTGCCCCAGGGTCCTGAAGGAGGAATAGAACAGAGAAAATAAAACCCTGAAAACCAGGAAGCTACCTGAGCCTAAAATTAGAGATAAAGAGGATGGCAAAGAATTCCAACTGAAACAAAACAGCAGCAGTCACAAAAGACAACCCAGTTTTCGCCTCTATCAAAACGTTTTCTGATAGAAAAGAGAGAAAGAAAGAAAATTAAAAAAAGAATGAAATATGATGCTATGCTTTAACAAAGATCAGTGAAAACACAATGTGGCCAATGCTAGTTAAAGATGTAAGTTTGCCTCCTCCTTTGGTCTAACCTCAAGCAAAAAGGCTTTTTGACTTGATCTGCTGGCGATTTGTTCGGGTTGGGTTTTTGGTGGTCTGATGATTTAAGTGTGATAAGAGCGGTATATCCCCTCACCCAGTCAGATCTGTACTAAAAAAATGATAAATGTATCAAAATATATAAAATAATATTTATAAATATATAAAATATAAAGATATAATATATATCTCAAAATATAAAAAGCATATTCCCATCTTCCAGATGGATTAAAAAATCATTTTCTTTAAAATTGCTTAAGACCCCAGCACCTGATGCACACACAATTTAATAGTTAAACGTTAACTTCTGTCCATCCATCGCCATAAACACATTAAGGTCCCCATTTGGGGGCCTTCCCAGTCTGTTTACACACACCAGCAGGAAGGGGTCCACAATGCTATTCCATTGACTGTGACCTTGGATACTGAACTTCTATCCCAGCTGCCCCTCAGCAGGGGACAGGCTTTTCAAGGATGTCTTTGCAAAGTTCTGGAATTTCCCTTGGGGTGACTTTGACAGATGCACAGGCATCACACAAAATCCCCTTTCTGTAGCATATAGCTTGGTTTGAAACGAGGAATTCAGTGGACACTGACTGTCCTCTGAGGCCTTCATGTTATCCAGCTTGGACAAAATATTCCGGGTTTGTCACCTGAGTGTGACAAAAGGCACACAAACTGAGGCTGTAGGGCAGAGCCACACCTGGGTCATGGGCCATTTCACTCCAAAGTCTTTTCCTCACTGGTTTCCTAAGTTTGGGGAGTCTGGGAGTGCCTCAACCTCAGGGTGTGGGAGCCTTTTGTCCCTCAGACATCCTTTGGAGACTCCTACAGGAGAAGGAAGGCGCCTCTGTGACAGGAATCAGGAAGTGACTTCCAGTTTGCTCTGCAGGACACTTAGAGGCGGGGTGGGTAAGAGATCAAAATGTGGGTGGGAGGTGTCACAGACAACTGAGGGCCCAGCATAACAGAGCTCTGGGTTCCATCAGCTTTTCATTTTTTCCCTACTAGGGGAGAGGATGACTTGAAAAGGCCACCAAGTAGAGGCAGGCAGGGGAAGAAAAAAAGTACTGGGTGTCATAAAAACCTAAATCTACTAACAGAACAAAACGGGGGTGGGGAGCAGGGAGCCTGATGAGAAGAAACCTTCCATGGTGTTACACGGCTTGGCATACAATGTTTCCCTGCAGCGCCCAAAAGCCTTCCTTCCTAGCAGGCAGAAATTTTGCAAGATGCCAGTCAACTATTGTCACTGCTATCCAGGACAGACACTTCTCTTAGAAATTAATCTCCCAACACCCTCACTGGAGAAAGCGTTGCTCAGTCCAGTCCAGTGGAGGTTAGACTTTCTGGATGTGGTGTTCTGGGACTCTCTCAGATGTTAAGGACAGATGCTCTTGTCTCTACCTGCTAGGCTACAATCACATTACACAGATACCTCGCCCAGGAAACAGCAGTCTTTGAAAGGTTCTGTCAGAACATTCTAGAAAAGCGTGACTCTTGACTCTGAGGCTCTATGACAGTATATACACTAAACATGCAGCGTTGTCTTGCCGTCTGCCACTACTTAGAATAGCAAGAAAGAAAGACCTAGTGTATGTATATATATATATAAAAGTCTAGGCGGAGTCATGCGATTAACTGTCCCTGGGAAGTCTCTCTACCCTTATCAAGGCTCATCATAATCTTCAAGAATAACAGTGGGGCCACCTAAGGGAGAAGTGTTGACAGACAAGGTAGGCTGACAGACAGACCTCCCCAGCTGGAAATCTCCCCTTTCCACATCAGCTGAGTGTCCCACTAGAGGAGCCCCCCTCCCCTCCCCGACACCAGCCCCCAGCTTCGATATCAACAACGGGAAGAAAAGAAATTATGACATGAAAAAGCTCCAGAAATAAACCATTTGTAAGTCCTCAGTACCTTCTATGACGGCTAATGGTTACAATTGTCCTATTTATTGTTTCTATTGTGACTCTTTGTCTAATCTATGAATTTTATCATAGGAATGTATTCATGAAGGAGAAAGGAAACAAAACAAACCAGGGTACAGATAAGGATGGGCACCATTTATGGTTTCAGGAATTCCCTGGGAGCTTGAAACGTATTCCCCCAAGGATAAAAGAGAACTAGTGTAATTTGGGACTGAATAAAAAAACCCCACTACTGATTGCACACATTCGAAGCGTAACGTGTATCTATAAAACAAACTGTAATTCTCCTGCCGGGTCTCCCTTCAAGTCCTACTAATACTTAACTCTGCATTCCTCCATTTGAAATGGTCAGAGTCAGAAACAGAGACAGCTGTGAAGGGTCTGTTCCAAAACCCGTTTTCCCTCTCATTCCACACCCCTGTGGAAGAACGTGGGCTTGTGTTTTTCAGGCCAGGGCTGACATTAACTCTTCATAAACTGGGCGTCTTAAACTTGACCTTGAACACACAGGCGGGAACATTTTTTTTACAGATGGGCCAGGATAAAAATGAGCACACTCCAAGGGACAGCTACACTTAGATACTAGAATCACCCTCGGTCACTGGCTCTAGCGCATGTCACCTTATCTTTTGAACTATTAAAAATGACAGCCACCTTTCCCCCTTTCTCCTGCTTTGTCTTGCATGCCTGGAGCCTGGGTACCTGGGCCAGGTTGTGTTCTGATGTTCTCTGTACAGCATGGAGACATCAGGTCTGCACTGGTTTGGTAATATCCAGGGAGGAAGCGGAAACATCTGAAGTTATTTTTACTTTTGCAGGTCCTCTGGCTGCACAGGGTGGATCAAGTATTGTCTGGAGCCCTTTAGGACTTTTTTTTTTTTTTTTTTGCATGGCCTCATTTCCGTCTTCCTGTTGCTAGGAAAGGGAGCTAAGCATGAGAAACTTGTGTTTACAATACTGGCCCATCCTGTGCAGAACAAGGCTCTCTTCAAAAGAGTCCCATTTAGTACACTCACTGTACTCTGGATGCCCCCTCAGCTCTTCTGGACCAAATCACCCTCCCTTGAATATTTCCAAATTGAGTGTTTACTCGGTTAGGTCATAAAAATACCCCTCTCATTTAAACATTGCATCATGCCTTTAAAATCTCCACAGGGACACCCAGGAAAACCCAAGTGCTAATTTTTTTGTATTTGAAACCACCTCTTGGAGCCTCCTCACCAAGCCTGATTGGAAGTATTTTGCACGAGTCTCCTCTGTCCCCTTTAAGCCCCATGTTGCTTCTGCAGATAGGAGTTGGAGTACTAGACAGTTTAAAAGTCACTTTACTTACTAATACCATGCAGTGGTCAGGACACATCTATGGCCTGCCTGTTCTATTGGTCTTTGTTCTTTTAGCCACAATATAGAACAAAGGCCGAAGGGCAAACGGTCTAGCATGTATTCCACAATTAAAGAAAACTCCTTGGGTTGTTTCAGCATACTAAAATCTGACCCCGTTTGCCATCCTCTTCACTCTCTAGAGAGTGGTTTGCATTAGATCTACAAAAAAACCAATAGGGAACATTAGAATACAAGTCACCGAGAGCAGTTTTCATCCATTCTAGGGCAAAGATTTAAGCTGGAGACCACATATCCAGATTGCAGGTTCTGTGGCTTGGAGAAGTCTTTACAATCCTGAACTTTTAGGCTGTTTAGAGCAAGGTGTCATTCAGTTCACCAGAAAGTAAAGGCAATTTGTCAAAAGCAAACTCTGAGGGGGTGGCGGTGGGGGAGACAGCTTGAGAGAAAGTCTGTCTGCTGTACTTCATTTGAAACTCTCTGAACAGTAGTACTAATGAAAAAATTATGCACCCAGACTAGGGCCTTGCTGCAAATCTGGCATGCCTCAATAAAAGTGAACACAGGCAATCTCCAGCATTTTCCCAGGAAATGTCTTGAAATAACTTCTGACGGCACATCTGCTAACCATTTGACACTCAGTTCCTCAGGACTTTGGGTCTTCTGTTAGGGGGGCTGCTGCCTTGCAGGGCACCCCTCTGACCATCTGCTGCAATCGGCTTGCCAAGATGGCACCGGGTACTCCATTAATTCCACCCTTATGGTCAGCAAATTATCCCGCAGAGGACTAGCCTGCAGTCCAGATGGAAGCAGAATTTGTCAACCTCTTAGAGCTGCTGATAGGTTTACATTCTGAGTGCTGCAATCCACTGGGCTATTATTTTCCGTCATCCCTTCAGCAAACAGAATTTTGCAGGGTTAAAAAAAAATGTAACTTGAGACTGGGCATTCTGCCTTCTCCAGAGCCAGATTTTTTTTTTCCCTACTCAAATGCGTCACATATGCCACCCCCACGAATCTTTGGGTAATGGATGGCCGTGCCTAGGCTGCATTCCTCCGAATCGCCAGCCACAGCTTGAAACAACCTCTGACTCTTAAGAATGAACCCATTTGTGACCACATTGGGTGTAAAAAGCCTCACTGAAAGCAAAACCGGATGGGACAATATATTTTTTTTTCCTCTACTGCGCTGATTAATGACTTAGGCAGGGTTTCCCTTCTAGTTATTGGCATAATTTGGGAACACAGTGAACTTTAGTATTCGTCACCCCGCTAGGCACTTTATGTTGTACAACTTACTCTATCTGATCCTCTCACCTTCCATTTGTGTCCATAGTTATTACCGGGGGAGTTGGGGACAGCATAGTGAGGTTGTGTCACTTTCCGGGGCCGCGCATTAAGAGGGACGCTAATCCCGAGTTCATTTCTCCAGCATCATTCCTCGCACCAAAGGCCATGCGCTGAAACGACTCTCAGAGACAGAAAACCACACCAACAGGGTGGGCTGCTGATCTGGGCGCAACCCTTAAGAAGGATCAAAGGCTCTCAGCTACTGACATTGGAGGAGGGGACAGGGGCGCAGGGTGGGGAACTAGTCCAAGACGCAGTCGCCTCGCTACAAAAAAAAAAAAAAAAAAAAAAAGCCTCACGTCTGAAGACTTGCTTCCTTCCTTTCCCCAGCACACGGACTCTTCCTCCCTCGCCAAGGGCGTGGGCAATCTGGTGGGGCTTTTTAGGAACCGTGTCCAACCACACCGCGGGAAAGCGCTGAGTTCCCAGTTGGAACCCCATGTGCAACCGGGGTTGGGGGTAGCTAAGAAGCAACCACGACTTAGTCCGCCCAGACTCGGAGATTTCCAGCATTTATAAACAAGCGAACGCAACAAAAGAACTAAACTCTTAAATAGTGCAAAGGAAAACATTTTTCCTAAGTACATCTAAAAGTCTTCACAGCCCCTTAAATAATGCACTCTTTGGGAGACAAAGCTGATTTGGGTCTTGTAGGGTGTAGGACGGCAAGAAGAGATGGAACAGTCCCCCAAAAAAGTCCAAAAGGAGTTACTCGCCCCTCGGGGCCCGAGGTCAGCTTCTAGGAATAGAATAAGTCTAAGTCACCCGGACGCCAGTCCCCAGGCAATACATGGTCAAGGGACGTGACCCGATGTTAAAATCTCCTACAAACCCTGACCCAAGCTGCTTAAGCACACGCACGCTTTCTACTATCGAAAGCCTGGGGCGCCTCCTCTGCGAGTGTGTCAAAACACACAACCACAACACAGACTTGGCAGGGCGGGGTGACAAGTTCTCCTCCGCCGGTCCCCTCGGCAGCTGACCACAGCCAGACTAGTCCAACAACAAGGCACAAGTCCATCTTACGTGTTAGGATCATGGTGTCCGGCTCGTCTCTACACATTAAGGTCGGCGCAGGGCGGCGGGAACGCACTGGGAACGTCGAGACTGCCCGAAGTAATCGGGATCCCACGTCGGGACCCACGGTGGCACCCAGGACGCGAGCCCTCGCGGTCGTCAGCACATCCTGGTTCGCAGCCTCCTTATCCTTCGCCCCAGCTTGGGCAAAATCGTGAGTTTTTTGACTGCCACGGCACAGGGAGCGTTCTCAGGGAACGAGGCACGGAGCTGGGGAGCCGCGGCTCCAGGAGCGAGGACGCACAGCCATGGCTCAGGCTGGAGCACCGCTCTCACCCAAACGCTGCAGTGCTCTGCTCTCCCTGAGCCCTAGGGGCCGCGCCTTCCTACTGAGCCGGACCCCAACGAACTGGACCCACGCTGAGGCCTCGAGCTGTGCTCTGACTCCACCCACGTAACCAGGCCCCGCCCAAAACACGCCCCAGGTCCGGGGGAGGGGCACGCTTCTTTCTCCTTTTCCTGGAATGTTTTCCCAGGGTCTGCACTTCTGCGGCGACGGGAAGCGCCTAAAAGTCGCCAACTACTGGCCTCTGGGATAAAGGCAAAAGCTTGGAGGCGTTAGTTGGGTGCCGGCGGTCCCGGCCTCGTGCTCAGTTTTCCCTCTATCTTTTCCTGCGTGGTTCTGTGCACGCGCAGCCTCTCATTCCGGTTCGCATCACAAAAACTTGCGTTGATGGTAGGGGCAGTGCGGGAGGTAAAGATAGATCGCTTGGTCAGAAAATGGGGAAAAGTAGTACCTGGTCTTTTAGGCATCCATTTCTCGCCAAAGCCGGCAAGAGTAAAGAGGGAATGTGGGGATTAAATGCAGTTCTGGAACTTTTCCCCAGTACGTGGGAGATTCAGAATACCGTGTGCGCAGCCCTATGCAGTGTATTTCTAACTGGTATTTGGTCACAGCTCCTAGACTTCCTCAAGGACTGGCCCCAGTCTGCAGATTTATGATCTCTGATGGTGATAATTTTTTCCCCAAATGATTTGCAGGCAACTTAATTGGAGATTCCTTATGTTATAAGGAACCCCATTTTGAAACTTGTGACAATATAATCAGTGTAAGGTGTTTAAAAGTCTACATCAATTTTCATTAAAATTTACCTTGGAGTAGGTTGGTACTTATGTGGGTTACCTTAACTGATGGAAACACATTCATTCAGCACCAAGAGAGTATTTATTATGGGCAAAATGGTTTCTCCGATGGAGCATACAATAGCCAGCAAAAGGGACCCACAGACCTGTTTTTCTGGAGTTGGCTTCTTCCTAGGGAAGCTATACAATAAGCAAAATAAATAAGTGGAAAGTATATAGTCTGTTGAGAGACTACAACAGGCAAGAGGTGAATTGGGGCTGAGTTGATTCTTAAGCAGGGCTAAACACAAATAGAAAAGTAGATTTCCTTAGATTTCCAAATGGATTGATTTTATAGTCATGTGATACAAACAAGCCGTTCCCCACTTATAACAATTTTAACCCAATTTACCATATCAGAATTCCTCACTTTGGAGGGTACATTCAGCCTCTATTCAGCAGATCTGTGTTACCAGGGCATTTATCTGCAGACAAATGCTGGGGACCCAAAGGAAGTGCTGAGTGCATGTAACCCCTGCCTGCCAGGAGACCTTCGAATGTTGGGAAGCAATGGGGTGAGTGAATGAAAGACTGTTGAGGGCCCAGAGGTGAAGGCCTTGATAGCCCAAGAGAATGAAGTTGTCCCCTGAAGTGTCATGCTGGAGGAACTGTGGAGACATCCAGCATTCCCTTCTGGTGCTCACATCTCTGAATGCACAAGAGCCTCATTCTCAATCATATATAATCTGCATATAACTTACACACATTCTCCCAGATACTGTTTTTAATAATTGTTATGGTATTGATAATATTTAGAATATGAAACACTATGCAAATACTATGTTGATTTGTCTATGTTCAGTACAGACACATTTTTTTTTCTCCAAATATTTTCTCTTTGCATTACTGGACATTGAATTTTGGCTAGAGCTAGTCACATGCTCTACCACTGAGCTACATCCCTGTCCCCACCACCTACTTTTAATTGAGAAATTACTATTACTACTACTGCTGCTATTATTATTATTACTATTATTATTATTACTGTATGTGATATGTATATGGGTATACACATATGCATGGTGCTGTGTGGAGGTCTGAGAACAACTTTGTGTTTATTCTCTCTTTCCACTTTTACATGAGTTTGAAGGATCAAATTCAAGTCATCAGGCTTATCTGGTGTCTTGGTTTGTGTCTCTATTGCTGCAATTAAAACCATGACCAAGATACCAACTAAGGGGAAGAAAGTGTTAATTTCATCTTGCAGCTTACAGTCCATCGAGAAAAGGAATAAAGGCAGGGACACAGAAGCAGGAATTAAGTGGAGGCCATGGATGGATGCTGTGTACTGGCCTGCCCATGGCTTGCTCAGTCTGCATTATTACATAGTCCAAGAATACCTGCCCAGTAATGGCACCACCCACAGTAGTCCCGGCCCTCCTGCATCAATCACCAACCAATCAAGAAAAATGCCTCACAGGTTAGCCAATCTGATGGAGGCATTTTCTCAGTTGATGTTCCCTCTTCTCAGATGTCTATAGCTTGTGTTGAGTTGACAAGTGCTTTTACCTACTGAACTATTTCATGGGCTCGACAGTACTTTACAAACTTCTGGATAAGTTGCCCAGGCTGGCCTTGAATTCACTTGATAGCCTCAACAGACTTTGAACTTCTGATTCTCCTGCCTGGACCTCTCAGGTAACTGGGATCATAGGCCTAAGCTACCTGGCCCTGAATGATTTCCATCAGTGGCGATCTGAATCTATGGACAAGGAAGCTGTAAACTTGGTAACTGTCTTATCAAATGGCACGTCAAATTTGAACAAGAAAGTCCTATCTAAACTGTTCAGAAGAAAATGAAAGCAGTGCAGAACAAAGCCTGGACTGTAAACTTTTTTTGCACAAGAGAAGTCCAAAAGGAGCCCTTGAGATGTGGAAGAAGAGAGAGTTGGCAAAACCATCAAGAGTATGGACAGACAATGCTGTTTGGGGATGAAGGAGGATCCCCAAGCCAGCGTAAAGTCTGTTTCTGTTCACTTAGCTTTCTGTTCTTCACTGTGAGCTTAATTTGTCTGTCTAGGACAGCTGACTTTAAACTGCATTTGTCTGCTGAGCTGCATTAACTGAGATTTGGTCTTAAGCACTGGGCTCTGAGAGGCAGGCTTCGCTGAGCAGTGGAGAGCATTCTTTTTTGAGCCAGCGGTCATGGTCAACGGAAGTGTTTTCATAGGTTAAGAATAGATCTCCCCTGCAAGAACTGAGGAGATGGCTCAAGGGCCAAGATCACTCTGTGCAAATATGAAGAAGACCTGCTTAGGATACGCAGCATGCAGGTCAAAAACCAGAAAAAGGGAATGTTTTAGTAACCATAACACTGAGAAACTGGAGAATCCCCGCAGCTTGCTGGTTATAAGCAGTCTAACCAAAATCAGTGAGTTCTCATTCTAGTAAGGGAGATAATAACTGAGGAAGACACTTGCCTCTGACCTCTGACCTCTGGACAGTTATACAAGTGTCTGTACGCACAAACTCATGCATCACATACACAAAGAAAAAAATGATTCCTCCACAGGTTAGATTAGGTCTTTGTAGAGGTAGATTGTTGTCATTAAATTTTCCTAGTTACAAAGTTTTAAAATATTAAGACTTTTTATAATGGCCTGCACCTTTTACCTCTGAGGCAAGTATCGGCTGCTCTGAGGTAGCATCCAGCAATCTCTATGTTGGTTTGTTTCCTAAGAACTTGGAATTACTAAAGAAAGAAAAACCTTATAGCTAGCTCCTATATTGCATAGCAGACTGGGAGAGGTATTCTTTATGATTATGGGTTCCTGCTCTATCTTAATGACTGAAATTAGGTGTTGCTGATGTGGTCCTAGGACACAGCCTCTTGGGTTTCATCCCACCACAGCTTGATAGAAAGGAAACACAACCTGAAAGGCTCAACTGTGTGATTTTGGTGAGTGAGGCAATCCTCAGTGTGATAGTGCAAGCTGGGTTGCCCAGAGCCCCTCTGAGAGGAGAGCTGCCAGAGACTAGATAGATAGACATCTTGCCCTTTAAGAACACACACTGTGAGGCAAGCGGATTTCTGAGTTCGAAGCCAGCCTGGTCTACAGAGTGAGTTCCAGGACAGCCAGGGCTACACAGAGAAACCCTGTCTCAACAAACAAACAAACAAACAAACAAACAAACCAAACCAAAACCAAGAACACACACTGCTCTTATGGAAAGACTGAATTGGGTCCCCAGCACCCACACCAGGCAGGTCATAACCACCTGTAAATCCAGCTATTGGAGATTTAACAACTCTGTTTTCAGAGGACACTGGCGCATATTCCCCCATTGTGTATTTTTAATAACATGCATCATGAAATCATTGCACAAATGAATCTTAAGAAAAGAGAGGGCAGGGGCAGGGAGAGAGAGGAGGGCTGCTGGTCCAGTATTTGCTGTTTGGCATGTGCTAACCGAACAACCCCAGTGCACTGGGTAAAATGTCAAAATCTCTGACTTCCCCCCACCCCTGCCTTCCTTTGCTTTCTTTGCTATGCTGATAATCAAACCAACTACTTCTGCATGCCAAGCAAGCTCTCCTCCACTGAGTTACGCTACCAGTCTCATTTATGTATGTTTACATCAAAGCTTCCACCGTTTAGATGCTAGAAACTAATTTTTTTTTTTAAATATAAAAAAAAAAACCCACTGGAGCCATCCCCAGCAATTTCAACTTTGGGCTTCATTTATCCCTGGGGCAATTAGTTTAAACCTCTGGTCTAGTGATAGAAGCCAAATAACCTCTGGAAATTTCTTTGCCTCCCTTAGGACCAGTGGACTCTTCTGTGCTTGGAAAATGTTGTAATGTAATTTGCGCTCAATGGAACATTGTGAAATGACTGGAGAATAATTTTGATTTGTAATGCTCAAAGGAAATATGACAAAGGGAAAAAGATTGAAAATAATGTTAGCGGGTTTTCAATTAAGGGGCATAATTCAATTGGAAACCCATTGGATGTCCTGAAATATTCGTTTATTTTTTTAGCTTTAGTGATCCTAGTTTGGGCTCTTCCTGACTCCTTCCCCTAACCGATACTTTGCTTTTGCTTTTTAAGACAAAAAAAAAGAGAGAGAGCTTAAAAGCTCACCAGGAGTAGCTGCCCCGTTCAGCCAGATCTGTTATTATAACTTTTGGACAATTCACCTTCAAAATAGGAGGAAGGCCAACTTATTCTTCTGGAAACATCTTTACATTATTAATGAGGGGTCCAGAGAGACTGTTGTTGCACAAATGCTAGAAATATACTTTTTTTTAAGGTAACCAGTTAAACCAAAGTCTGAACCAGCCTAGGATGTGGCGTCTGTTATCTAAACATGTATTTATTAACGACAGAAAAGGTAATGTGAAACGAACATGAATGTCCAGAGGGGATCTGGGGAAGTTCCTTGGGGATGAAGTACGGACAAGCTTGCAGAGACCAGTGGAATTCTTTCTTTTTCTGTCTTCTCCTTCTCTTCTTTTTTTTCTCACTGAGATAGTAGAGATTGAAGCTGGACAAGCCAGACCAACACCCTACTCTTGAGCTGTATCTTGAGCCTTCTTTTTATGTGAAACAAAGGGGTTGGGGGGAGAATGTCTCACCGCACTGAGCAAGATGGCCCCTGACCTTGGGCTCCCATTGCTCCACCCCATTGAGTGGAGTTACAGGATGCGAGCTCACTATGCAGAAGGTCTGGGCTCACAGAGTTCTTGATCTGGGATCTAATACTTGAGTGAGCAGGCTTTCCCGGGATACTTAGCATATTTACAGTAGAATTTATTTGAAAGTCTAGTTTATCCAAAGGCTCAGCTGTGGCTTAGCCTAAGGCCTCACTGCTAGAAATGGCAGAGATGAGAACCCAACAGTGACACTCAGGGGCACGTCTCCGACACACCCCAGTTTCTCTTGATCTTTGCCAAGACGAATGTGGTTCTTTCATGTGGCCTCTGGCAGCACAAAAATCAAGAATACAGCAAACAAAAATTGCAATCATTTTTTTTTTTTAACTCCACGTGAGCAACTAGGCTGCTTTCCCACTGTATTAACCAACTGCAGGCTTTGATTGTCTATCTATTAGCGTCCTCTGATTTGGATTCCTTTTGAGCTTGTCACAGTTCTTTAACTGCTGAGGATGGGCTATGTTATTTTAGAAGCAAGTAGTATTTTATCTTTGTTATTTAATATGGATTAAAATGTTCACTGTGAAGAGTTAGGAAAATATGGAAAAGTATAAATGAAAAAAAAAATGAAGCGTGATAATTAAGCAAAGTAAGATTAATGAGATGTATTATAGGTCTATTCCATTTAAATGCCAGGCTCCCAGCCACACAAAATTGACATCATAGCATATATTGTTTCATGATACAAACATGTACTTATTTATTAAGACTGGGTCTCATGAAGCTCAGGCTGTCCTTGAACTCAGTATATAGCAAAGGATGATGTTGGACTTCTTACCTCCCTGCCTCCATGTTCTAAGTAATGAGATCCCAGGCATGAGCCACCATGCCAGGCTTTAGGCAGTGCCGTGGATCAGACCCCAGCTGTATAGATGCTAGGTACAACTGAGCTACACCCCCAGCCTCTATTGTGTAATGTTTTAATTCACTTAACATAGCTGAGGAGCATGCTCAGCTGTAGTTGTATTATATCCATCTCATGGGCATAGCTAGCAGTTAACCAAGGCTGAGCTTTGCATTTTTTCATCATTAACTTGAATAGGCATTCTTAATACAAATTTAATTAAGAGCAAAGATAATAATTTTATAGATGAATTCACTTACTTTGAATTAAGAGGGGAAATGATACCAGGGCATTTGATCTATATTAATTATCTATCTATCTATCTATCTATCTATCTATCATTTATCTACCTATTATCTACTACCTATCTATATATCTAGTATTGTCTGTCTTTCTACACTGTCTTTCAGAAAGGTCTTTCTTTCTTTTCTTTTCTTTTTCTGCATTTTTCAGAGTTTGAATGTACTTGCTTCTTGCATAATAATTTCAGTTGTTATTGTTAAGGTATTGATAAGCAAAAAGAAATGCTTCCCTATTCCTTATATTTCTTTGAATACTAAATTTTTTCACATTTGTATTGCATTCAATGTACATAACAGAATTTGCCAGCATAACCACTTCTAAGTGGAGAGTTCAGTAGCTTAAGCATGAATCTATTGTCACAAGGCCAGAATGACTTTCTATCTTCAGAATTTTTCCTTTTCCCAGCTGAAATTCTTTTCCTATTCAACATTAACTCCCGGTTCTCTTTCCCTACCCTCTGATAGCAACCATTCCAATGACCTTTTGTGCTTGGCTTATGATGCCTGAGTGTGTTTCTACCATGCAAAGATACATGCACATATATTGCGTATGTGTGGTGGTTTGAATAAAAATGGCTCCCATAGGCTTAGAGGGAGGGGCACCATTAGGAGGTATGGCCTTGTTGGAATAGGCAGCTTTGTTGGAGGAAGTGCATCACTAGGGGGTGGGCTTTGAGGTTTCAGATGCTCAATTCAGGCCCCAGGAGTCTCTGTATCTTGTTGCTGCCTGTTGATCTGGTTGTAGAACTCTCAGCTCCTTCTCCAGCACCAAGTCTGCCTGCATGCCGCCATGCTTCCCACCATGATGATAATGGACTAAACCTCTGAACTGAAAGCCAGCCCTCAATTAAATGTTTTCCTTTATAAGAGTTGCATGATCGTGGTGTCTCTGCTCAGTAATAGAAACCCTAACTAAGATGGTATGTATAAATTACAAAGCATATTTAAATTTTATGTATAGACACATAGTTTTTATTTGTATATGGTATATATGTGTGTGTGTGTGTGTGAGTGAAAGACAGAGTGAGAGATAGATATATAGATAGATAGATAGATAGATAGATAGATAGATAGATAGATCTTCATCTTAACTTTGAGTCAGAGTCTAGCATTGACTCTGCAGCTCACCAGTTCATCAAGACCAGCTGGCCAGTTTTCTGTCTCTGCCTTGCAGTGTTAACATTGTACCATACCTGTGTTCTTTTGTTTTTCGTGAGTTCTGGGGATCTACTCAGTCTTTATAGTTGTACAGCAAATTCTTTAGCAACTTAGTCATCTCCCAGTCTCCTAATGTCTCTGTTCAGTAAAACACTCTTACTGATTTAGAAGTATTACATGTATATTAGCCATCTGTTCCTATTGCTATATGATTTTTGACACAGAGTCTCACTGTATAGCTTTACAGTGTAGACAGGACTTACTCTGTAGAGCAGGACAGACTGGAACTCACAGAGATGCACCTGCCTCTGTCTCCTGAGTGCTGGGATTAAACTGGCCCACTTGTCATTTATTTTTAATAGTTTATCACCTGCCCTTTATACTTGTTAAGTTTTGAAATTTTAAGCCTTTTATTAAAAAAATGAAAATGTCACAGAAAACCCAAAGGTTTTACTTATTGTTTCTTTTTATTATTAACTGGGAATTGTTCTTGAGTGGTTCATATGGTTTGAAACAGGAAATGCTAAGACACAAAATCAGTTTCTAAAATAAAGTTTCCAATGCCTGGGATTTTTTTTTTCTTCATTTTATACATTCATGATTTCAAAAAACAGTTCTAAAGTTTCTTTCTGATTTTTTTTTAACTTTTGTGATACTAGGCATTAAGCCTAAGATTTACATCTTTGAGGAAAGTGTTATACATTGAACCACACGTTCAATCTTCAAACTTTTGATCCTCCTGCCTCAGCTTCTGAAATAGCTGGGATTCTAAGTCTGTGCCACCAGGCCCAGATAATTTTTCTTGCATTTAGATGCTGTGGTGGGTTGAAAAAAAAAATGCCTCCCCACCCCCATAAGCTCAGTTATCTGCAATCTTGGTCCGAATCGATGGTACTGTGGAGGTGGGGTTTGAAGGTTGGTAGCCTTACCCCCCACCCCCACCCCCAGTTCCAGGCACTTTTTCTGCTTCCAATTTGTAGCTGGAGATATGTTCACTCAACTCCTTCCCTTGCTGTCTTAGTCAGGGTTTCTATTCCTGCACAAAATATCATGACCAAGAAGCAAGTTGGGGAGGAAAGGGTTTATTCAGCTTACACTTCCACACTGCTGTTCATCACCAAAGAAAATGAGGACTGGAATTCAAGCAGGTCAGGAAGCAGGAGCTGATACAGAGGCCATGGAGGGATGTTACTTACTGGCTTGCTGCCTCTGGCTTGCTCAGCTTGCTTTCTTACAGCACCCAAGATTACCAGTCAAGGGATGGCACCACCCACAATGGGCCCTCTCATCCTTGATCACTAATGGAGAAAATGCCTTACAGCTGGGATCTCATGGAGGCATTTCCTCAAGGGAAGCCCCTTTCTCTGTCACAACTCCAGCTGGTGTCAAGTTGACACATAGAACCAGCCAGTACATTTGCTATTATGGACTTTCTCTTGGGAACCGTAAGTCCCAACAAACTTTTCTTCTCTAAGTCTCTTTTAGTGATGCCATTTTATCACAAAACTCATGTAGTAACTCATGCAGGTGGCTTGAATAAATCGAGGTCTCCATACTAAACAGCTAAGGGAGACAGGGAATAACTCCAAGACCAAGGACCAAGTTGAGAAACTTTCTGATTTTCCAATTTTCTATAAGCGCTAAGAGAGTTCATAAATATACTTCATAATAAATGAGTTCTAGAACATGTATATTTCCAATAACCTGATATAATGCTAATGATCTCAGGTTTAATCTCTTATCACCTTATGTGAAGAACTATTATTATGTTTGCTTCTAAATGCTCACTTTTAAAATCAGTATTCAAGTGTCCTCTGGACTGTCTACAAAATAAAAAATGTTCACCAAAATTCTAAAAGTCTGAAGAGGAACCCTCTTGTGTTTGTTTCTGCTATGAAGGTGTTTTAAATTCACTTGAATTATAATATGCAGGCCTTTCTCCGGATAGATTGGCCATACAATCAAGTTGTTATGCAGTTGGTGGGGCAGTGCCATGAAAGATAATGAACGGTATTGCCTTCACTGATCACTGTAGCATGTTGGCCCTTACAATGTTGCTGGCAACCCCTCTGCAGCTCCGGGTCATTAACTTACTTTAATAGTCAACAGGAGGGTGGGGCTATAGCAGGCCCACAGCTTGGTTCCTCATGCGGAACTAACTCCCTTAATTATCTCTTACTGATGCAGTTGAATTAAGCTGGATTAAGCTGCATTTTGGGAAACTGCAAGGCAGCAAATTAACCATTTTCAAAAGGAGATCTGGTAACAGGACTCAAGAACTTTGAAAGACTGACATTTGAGAATTGCTCAGTAGAGAAAGAACTAAATTGTGCCCCATCTGTGTGTATGTGTATTCTGACGCTGAACAAAGAGCTACTTCTCTGTTACTATTTGATATTATTTTGATGGGTTAACAAAGTGAACATAGGAAAGGCACTAATAAATAAGTAAATAAATAAATGCAATCAATTTGAAAAATCAACTATTTATTTCATGACTGAGTTCTTCAGATATCTGAATTTCCAGTAACAATAAAGATAAAAACCTAGCTATACATTTACTTGAGTTATACCAAAAGATGTCTATCTGGAAGAAGATACATCAAGATTATACACTAAAGAAAAAAATTAGGCTACCATATACATCTCAGAAATAAAAAGCTCCAAGAACTATAAATAGGAAAGAATTATAAACCACTACTAAATTTCTTGTGCAAGATAATAAAATGATCCTGAACCTGGGTGCTCACAATAAAATAGCGTCAAATTTCACAAAGCAAAACTTAGAAGAATTAGCAGAGATGGGTAAGTATCACAGGAGTGAGCGATTTCACACAGTTCTAGATAGCTTGAGTAGACAAAATAAACAGTAATGTTTTAGTGATCATATGCAGGTATTGTAGCCCATCAGTCAGAACACACAGTGATTAGACACACAGCCTCAATCAATTATAACATGTTCTGGATGCTGCAATATTAGGAACAAATAAAGGAAAACAAAATTGTAAGTATGGGCTATAAAGTGTGCTATAAAGCTAATCCTGACAAAGTTCAAAGATGCAATATCACATCAACAACAAACAGTCCACAAAGGCTTTGGCAATTCTCTCATCAATAGACAGAATACTACTGTCTACTCCTCCTGACCCTAGATCCTTCTTTGTGACCACTTTTACTTCCAAGGTAGTTTAGCAAATGTCTTTGTATAGTTACTCTACTACATAGCCCCATAGACCTACAATGGAGAGATAAAATGAGAAGGTCACAGAAATTCCAGAAAGTTCTAGCTGCTTCAGCTCACAGCAGTTAGGGGACATTGTTTTGGGTCTAGGCACATGTGAATGGGAAAGGAAAACCCCAATTCTAGCTACCATTACACTCAGTTGCCTGAGAGCTCTGACATGTGTAAGTTGAGGGATTCATGTGACTGGGTTAGGGGTGGACCAGATGGCTGGCAAAGCATTATTTCTTGGTATGTTTATGACATTGCTTTAGGAAAAGAAGACATTTGAAACAGTGGGCTTTTTATTTAACCATCCAACCACATGAGTGCCCTGACAACCAAATGACAGAATGAAGGCAGTCTTTCTCTCTCCTGGAGCAGGAAAACCACCTTTGCTTTTTTGTAGTAAACTACAGGGACTCCGGAATTTACAACAATAGCCCTTGGATTCTTGACTTTAGTCTTGGAATGAGAATTACACCATTGGTTTCCTTGGTCCTGAGGTCTTTGATTTTGGACTAAGTAATACTAACAGCTTACCTGATTTTCCAGCTTGATACTGGTACATTATGAGACTTCTCAGCCTCTGAAGAGAGTCAGATGTTCCTATGTTAAATTCCTTTCTCTCTCTCTCTCTCTCTCTCTCTCTCTCTCTCTC
>JANHMN010000015.1:27160413-27183240 GCA_030674055.1 Rhabdomys pumilio
CCTCCAACCATCCATCCTATCAGTTTTGGTTCTCTAGAGAACCCTGAATTTTTAGACCCTAAGGAAAGAGTGGGCAGCTATGTCACATCAAGGCTCCATAAGGAAAAGAGCGTTGTGCCCAAGACACCATCAGAATCTATTTCTTTCTTAGGAACAAATGATGACTCAACTTCTTGCTCTCCAGTCTTTTCCTAAGACAACACCATAGTCACATAGAACAAACAATACTTTCTGTCTATGTCTATGCTCCAGAACTGCTATCAGCCTGGGTTCTTCCTTCTGGCTTTATACAGGTTCATCCACTACCCTCACTCCTGGCCAAGCATGGGGCTGATAAGGTGGGGTTTTTGTTGTTGCTGTTTTGTTTTCTTCTTCTTCTCACATATTACATCCTGACTGTAGTTTCACCTCCCTCTACTCCTCCCATTCCCATCCCCTACCTTACCTCTCCCCCAGATCCACTCTCTCTCTGTTTCCCTTCAGAAAAGTATAGCTCCTCCTCCGCCCCCCCCCAGGGATATCAACCTAACACAGCATAAGTTACAGTGAGATTAGCCACATACCCTCATATCAAGACTGGACAAGACAACCCAGTAGAAGGGAAGGGGTTCCAAAAGTAGGCAAAAGAGTCAGAGACAACCTTTACTTCAACTGATTAATATATTTTAAGTTCTCGGCTACCTGCTGGTTACTGTTTTCCTCATCTTCAGAGTGACAGTGGCCATGTCTACCTAGATGGTCTGCATACTGGCTGGTTTTGTGTGTCAAATTGACACAAGCTAGTGTCATCAGGAAGGAGCCTCCATTGAAGAAATGCCTCAATGATATCCAGCTGAAGGCATGTTTTCAATTAGTGATCAATAGGGGAGGGCCCAGCTCATGGTGGGTGGTGGTATCCCTGGGCTGGTGGTCCTGAGTTCTATAAGAAAGAAGGATGAACAAGCCATAGGAAGCAAGCCAGAAAACAGCAGCCCTTGATGGCCTCTGCATCAGCTCCTGCATCCAGGATTCTGCCCTATGGTGAGTTTCTTCCTGACTTCCTTCAATAATGAAAAGCAATGTGGAAGTGTGAGCTGAATAAACCCTTTCCTCCCCAACTGACTTAATTGGTTATGGTGTTTGCACGCAGCAACAGAAACCCTAAGACAGTCTGACAACTGGATGGAAGGCTGTGCATGCTAAAAAAGGATGGGATATAAGCTCTAGTGTTCTCCCAGCTCAGAGTGGGGCCGAAGAAAGCAGGTAATTTGGAGATGAAAGGCTTCAACTGCTAATAGTCCCCGGGGTCATCGGGCCTCTTGTTTGCACTTGGTTTCGGAAAGACTAGCCTAAGTGAATTACTCTCAGCATCCAGAATGGAGCCTTTAGTTCTTCTGGTAACCACATCTCTTATTTAAATAACATTTCCCAAGGCTATAATAAGCATCTCTCAAGATCTGTTAGCTCAAGGCCAGTATTAAATTAGCCATTTGTCTCCGAAGGGTGTTGGATTGCCCATAAAACCAATACTACCCAAATACCTAAATATCCATTGTAGGGTGTGTGTGTGTGTGTGTGTGTGTGTGTGTGTGTGTGTGTGTGTATTTCTTCAGCTTTTCCATACAGATGAAAAAGAAATAGTAGAAAAAAAAAGACTTTATATTGGGTTAAGGGAAGCTTTATGAGTTCTCAAACGGCATCTATGTAAGATAATACTTGTAAGAGGCAGGCTCTTGCTTCTTTGCTCAGGTCCTGAACTCATGGGCTCAAATGATCCTTCTCGTCATCTTTTTGTGCAGCTTTGACTACAGATGTGCACAACGTCGTTATCCGGCCACACCTGAATATTTATTTAGAAACAAATTTCTTTTATCAGGAAAAAAAAAAAAAACCCTAAAGGTTAATGTGTATTTCATTCAAAATTCATTCTCTGTCACCAGAGAATCATGACCAATGGAAACCTTCGGAGGACAAGAAAAAGGCAGAGACGATGGTATCTCCTACAAGGGGTTCGTTGTTTCTTTCTGTCTTTGTCACCAATACTCTAATTGATCACTCCATTGCAATTAACAGGAGCTCAGGAGGAGCATGGGTGTCACCCTGATCATGTGACTCCCTGGCACAGATGGGGATTGTGAGAGAGACACATGACTGGCTGTAAACACAGAAGCCTAGGGATGGCTTTAATATCCTCTTAGAAGCATGACAGATGAAGGCGGTGGGGGGAGACTGCTTCCTTCCCAGGAAAGCAGGCCTCTGGCTATAGCTTTGTCTTAACTGTGCTTTAGATCTTATGAACTCTTTCCCTCTGAACTTTAGAGGACCTACACTTTTCAGTAACACGTTAATGTGCGTGAAACAAAACCTCAGATGAAGGCTAAGAGAATAAAGTCTCATTGAAGGGTCTGATTTCTTAGGATGTTTTCCTACAAACAGACTTCAGCTCCAGAACAATACTTCATCAGGACACTATTTCTCTGAAGAACTATGGCCTTAAAGATGAGAGAGTCTTTATAAGTATTATTGATTTTCAACTTTTCCCTAAAGAAAACACAAAACGAAAAGAAACCAAAAAGCAAAAAACAAAACAAACAAAAAACACTAACCAACCAAACAAACAAACAAACAAACAAAACTACAAAAAAAAAAAAAAAACCAAACAAACCAAATCAAAACCAAAAACAACAACAACTCCAAAAAATAAAAAACAACTTTGTGCATTTTTTATTTTAGGAGCTGGCTGAAGTTGAGATTTTTCATTTAGTGTTTCAGGTAAGAGATATATAAAGATGGGTCGAAGAAGCCGTAACCTAGCATTTAGAGATTATGGGAGTTAAAGATGAGATGACGGTGAACTTTATGAGGAAGAAGTAGGGAGAGAAGAAGGTGAATCCTTTTGAAACATGTACAACCATCTAGGACAAGTACATGAGGAAAAGTGGGCCCCAAAACTTTGGAATGGGGAAAACCCACAAATAAGCTTGGGATATACAGAAAAGTACATGGTCTTAGCATGGGAAAGCCTCATAATTGCAGACATTGGGTCTATCCTGGCAAGTCTGTCAATCTAATAGAAAACCAATAAAAACACCAGCAGTCTGTCTCCAGGACAGTGGTCACCGATACATGCTGAGTGTTATATATATCACGTTCTCTGAGTCCTTTCATCTAATATGTGGATGAATCCCCTAAACACTCATAGGCTTACTAACATTGTCATCATATGAGCAATTTCAGAAAACTAAACAACTCACTCCAGCACTAGGTTTAAACCCATGGCTTCCGGCTACAGTGTCTGTGTGGAACTTAAGCAGTATGTGTTATTTCAAGTCGGTGGAACTGAAGAGCAAGTCTGGAAATGGACATAGAGAAAGGGATTTAGACTGTCAAGTAAAATTAAGAAGATGCAGGACTAATCAATAGATGAGGCTGCCATCAGAAAACAAATAGCCCCTGCCTATGCTTTATACCAAGGTGGCTTTGAAATGTTTCAAGACTTAAAGGATACAAAGGAACAAATGTGACTTCATTAAAACATGGGCAAGTGAAAAATGGGATGAGGGGACTTACTTTTCAGCCTATACAGTATTGTAAATGACAAATCTTTCACTCAGATTTACCATCTGTTAAAATTGATTGACAATAATCAATAATTAGTAAAGCTTCCCCCTCTCTTCACATACACAAATGTGTGAGTGATGGATGTACGTTATGAATGTTCATAACTGATCCTAACAAACATGTCTATGGGAGTCTTAGTCCACGTGTGATAGTATTCATTCCATTCTTAAACAAAATATTCCAGTTAATAAGTATATTTCACTAGGTATGTTTCATATTCAAAACAATGGACACTTTGTTATAAGTCCATGTTAAGAAGTAAAACAAATTTTAAAATAAAAGAAGCAAACTTATGCTTCACAGACGTAACGATGGCTTCCTTTATATGCATCTATGATGTTGATACATAATATTTCTTGTTATTGCTTATTAGTATTCAATGTAAAAGTCTATTTTGAAATTGAAGTTGTTCCCAGTTGGGGCTATTATTAAAAGGGATGATGTGAGAATTGTTATAGAAATCTTTTTTTTTTTTTCTCTTAATTCTGGTCAAGAATGTAAAACTTTTAGGGACCAATCGCCCGAGCAGCCAGGCCAAGTGTTCTACCCATGGTTGCCATGAACAACAACTGGGGGCAGAAATGCATTGCCTGCTTTTTATGACTTCCTATTAGTTGAGCAGTGTGACCTTTCACTCCATGTTTGCTAAATATATGCTCAGGACTGCTTTGAGTACAGGAGTTTGCTAGAATCTAAGGTATGCCTTATGAGTCAGGAGCTGATTACTTAGAGAAGCCCTGGTGTTTAGAGAGAGACAACAGTGCAATATTTCCTGAACTCAGAGTGTTCTGAAAGGGTGTAGGACAAGAACAGCTGGCCAGCATGACGACACTGTCAAGGGTAGGTGTCACTCTGTAATAAATGCAAAGAGTTTTGTGGGAAGGGCTCGTCTGCAAAGTTTTCAGGTACAGTTCAATTCTGCATTTTAAATTTATAATAAGGAGAAATATTTTTTTATGCATATCCTGTTTCAAGAGTGTCTGATATAAAGTGAATAGTTAGAGCGTCTTTGTTTAATGAAGTTACTGTTCTCAGTACATTATGTGATCGTTTTAATTTCTATGCTATACAGAGGGAATGAATGACAATAGGTTGAGCTTGTCCTTCAAAATATGATTGTAAGCATTACTATGAAGCACTGCTGGTATCTCTATTATGTTTACAAAGTGGGCGAATATAGATACATGGATTGTGTTATCAATGATCTGAAAAGCTGCAGCCATTTTTGGGGGGAAGTGTTCTGGGGAATCAGTTGCTAACAGAAGCTATTCATTCTGAACTTATGACTCAGTAAAGTTTGGTAACTGCTTTGTATAGCAGCACACTCTTCAGGCTCGTTCTTTCCTAGAACATCCCCTCTTCTGAGAATGTCCTTTTTTTCTACTTCGGAAAACTGAGAGATATTCTTTATTGCATAGTCCCGCTTATTCAGTATAGATGATGGCAGTGAGTAGAGATGACTGAGACCAAAGAGGAAACATTCCGATCTTATGCAAAGAAATACTTAAATATGTAGTTAAGGGACCCTTACTATATCAATCACTTTCTCAGTTGTTAAAAAAAAAATCATATAAGTGTAATATGTACATTAACAAATCAATGTAGAATCAAATGAAACAAAAAGTGAAATATCAGCATTTCGTGGGGGGTAAGTTTGGGATTATTCAGGTCATATATTGGCAGGTATTTGTACACATATATTTTCTTTGTGTGTGTATATTTATATGTATAAATATATATTATTTTTTCTTTACGAATTTCTAGGAAAACTTGCCAACAAATTTCTTTTTTTTTTATTTTTTAAGAAACATGATTATAGGTTATTGTGTCACTGCACAGAGATATATCAAATTTCTTTTGTTTGTATAGAACTCTGTTACATGGCTACATCATACCTACTTAACTAGTATTTTGATGGGCATCTGAGTGTCACCGTTTTTTTGATTTTTGTTATTACTACAATCCTCCTGTGGTAAATATCCTGCTGCCCACAGGCTTTAAAGAGCGAGTGAGGACACACCAAATTCTACCCACTAAAAACCACAAAAGAAAATGAGACTATTGTAAGTCAGGAATCAACCTTTGTCGTCTCGAATCCTAAGCTCTGCAGTTTCTGTGACTATTCTATTTTTATATTTTTAGGGTAAAGCAGATGTGAATCTATTTATATTTTATAGGAAAAAAATATGTTCACTAAAACCGGTATTTTCAATATTCTAAGACATTATGGTAAATGATTTTTAGCTGAATAAAAATGAGCAGGCTAGGATTAGTCATACTGTTTGCCTGATCACTTATTATTTGAGATCTCAACATTTCACTGAAAATCTTGCTAAGTGTGAATTACCACCAAATCCGAGCTCTCTCGTAGGCACCTCTCACTAATGGAAGTATGGAGTAGGAATGTTGGGGTCACCAGTAAAAAAGCCAGAGTTGGGTATAACTTTACTGAACTGTATTCATTATAAAACTCAAATCCATAAGATGACACGAGGCTAGTCCTATTTCACTTTCTATTGTGAATTCTTAACTTTTAGGTGTCTTTAAAAGTAGCACATTCAGCCAGGTGTTGGCGGTGCAAGCCTTTAATCTCAGCATTCAGAAGGCAGAGGCAGACAGCTCTCTGAGTTCAATGTTAGCTTGGTCAACAAAGTGAGTTCCAGGACAGTCAGAATGGCTACACCCAGAAACCCTATCTCAAAAAACAAAACAACAATAACAAAAAACAAATAAATGAGTGAAAAGTAGCATACTTTCTTAGATTTACTCTGAAACTACCATCTTCCTTTTTCAGCTTAAAAAGTTCCAGGGAAAGATTGCAGTCTATCTTCTTGTTCAACCAGAACGGAGTAGCATTGCAACCTAGCAACAGTGTCAGGTTATTCAAGATTAATAATCTCCAAAGCATGGTACAGCTCCATTGGAAAGCTAGTTTTGATTAACAATCATTACATTGAATGCCTCCAAACCCTTACCCTGAGCTGTGGTTTACAGTAACTTCCTCCTATCCATCTGATGCCAAAGGAACCTCCTAAATAACGTGAGTTATAGACACATAAAGACAGAGCTTTGCTTTGACTTTCTTCCTGCTCTGCCAAATGACAAGGTGACAAGGCTGGAGTGCAGCAGACAAGCAGACACTCTTCATACGTCAGCTCTGACTTCACATTGACCCACCATGTGAAGCAAACTGTCTTCCTTCTCACCAACCCCTAGACAAACCCACCAAGTATTCTCTCCTGGGAATCCCGACTCTTCATTCATTGGTGGGCCGTTTATTGACATACTTCTGATCCCTTCCTTCCAGGGTTTATTCCAGGGTTAGAAGGAAAGGGTGGGTTCCCACTTTTGTAAATTCTAGAATGAAAGGTTATGGAAAGGCCAAGTGTCCTCGTATCTGATTTGGCTAGTGAGAATGTTTGCAACTAAGAAACCAGGGTTTTGGTGGCCACAGCCTTGTTTGCCACATCCCTAGGAAGAACTTAGCTAGTGCCTAGTAACTATAAGATCTACCTAGGAGAAATCTTACACTGTAGTCCTTTGAAGGTGCAGCGGTCAGTGAGGTCAATGTCTGGTTTCAGAGAATACATAAAGGAAGGGTAGCTACCTTCTATTGTCATTGTGCATGCGTACGTGCATATGTGCGTGCATGTGTGTGCGCGCGCGTGCATTGGTATGCATGTAATACCAAGATTAACTGCAGAACTTAGAATATAAATCCTAGATAGGAAGTGTAAGCTGTGTATTCTGCTCACTCAGAACCGTGAGACAACTGAGCAGGGTCTTCTTGGAACTAATCATGGGCATCACACTGGCCTTGCAAATGTAATTATCGGTATCACATGGGGCTGAGCGCTTATTTCCTTGAACCATAGCATACAAATCAAAACCATTATTTATCCAATGAAACAATTGCCCCTTTTGGTAGAAACGATCAAGTGTGAAATACTCAGATATATTAGGAACCCAAAGACCCTTTAATGGTATAAAGGACGGCGGGGGAACAACAAATACACTTAAATGCTAATCAAAAGAAGGTGCAGGAATAGAAGATGGAATAGAGCCATTAGGGCGTCTGGGAGGAGAAGGAACTTCATCTCTGGGAAGAGCATAGAGCATGTTTTGAGACAGCAGAGTACAATGAAGAAAAAACAGGAGAGAGGTGTGAGGATCAGGAGGGTGATTGTGCCTTTGATAAAAATGACAGAAGATAATCTCCGAATAGCTATCTATTAGTTTGGTAATCATAGTAAGAAAGCCTAATCTAAGAAGATCGAGCCTAGCAAGCTTTGACTCTCTGTGTTCTATGGAAACATTAAGTGTACCCCTACTGGTGATGGCAAAAAGATTTTCAATAATCTCATTTTGAGCTCCAAAACATAACTGCCAACCACGTGACTATGTTTCAATTCTATCAAAGTGTCTATACTTGAAGACTCTCTGGCATTTTTTTTTTCTGAACCAGAATTTTGATTTTATCATTTTTATTCCATTTGGAATTATAATTATATTCTTTTTCCACAAGACCACTTTATATTTCCTCTCATTTTTTTTTAAATTCAAAAGAATGCTTTACTACAAAAATAAACAGTAAAGGGGGAAACTTCTCTTAGCCTTACAGTTTACCCACCCATTTACAGTAGGAGAAAATTTTGAAACTAGATACCATGGGAATGTTTCAGGGTTTGGAACTGGTGCATACAGTCCAGCTGGGCTTTGTTTAAAATTAAAGTCTTCAAATATTTCACTGAAAGAAACCCAAGTTATCTTTTTAAAAAACACATGCCAAGAAGTCACATTTTTATTGGATTGCCAGTTCGTCCTATAAAACGTCCTTCATGTTTTTAACCATAGTAGGGTCTTGAGGGTCCCCTACCCAATTGCCACATAATATCAAGATGGAGTTTAGCTTTTAAGTTCAGGATTTATAGGCAATATGCTTAGGAGACTTATCCATGGTCTATTAAATGGAAAGTAATAAACAACAGTAACAACAGCAAAACACCATTTTCCCCAGATTCCTTTCCTCTCCCTGGAGCAGCCAGCTTACAGTTTAACAGAGGGACAGTTGCGTTAAACAATTTGTGCATCTACTGGGGAAATGCTAGGTATCCAAGAACACCTCTATATTCTTCATTCTCACTGAAAAACATGGATGGTAAGGCCAGACAGGAATTAGGCCATTGAAGGAAAGCGTAGGAGAAATGCATCCCATAATATCTACCTGATCCTCCTCAGAGCAAACAGTATTTTAGTAAGATACTTAAATTCAGTTGTGTTTTTAATAGAGGAATCTGGAACATCGGAGACGTGCACATTTTCCTTTAACTTTTCTTTCAAAATCTTCTCAATAAAGTTTCTCAATTCCCTTTGATACCAGTGGTGTCTCTACAGGGAACGTGTGCGTATGCACATGAACTCCTCCCCCTCCGCCCCCTTTCTCAGTCCAGTGTCTCTGTCACCCTCGTTTCTCTGACACTTCGGACTGTGGGGCAGCTGTTCAATTTCATATTCTGAAAAAGTGTACCCAGCTTACCCAACCTGTCCTAGCACTGAAATTGATCAGAGTCCCAGCTCACGAATGCCTGGACCTGTATCGTGAAGTACCTCTCTCAGAGCCAGGGCTCAATTCATATAGACAGCTGCAGAAAGTAGCAAGGAAATTGGTGTAATTAGCGAAGCAGGCGCAGATAGGATTTTTGGCTTCCAATTCGAATTCCACTCCGTGATTCCAAAGTGGAGAGTGTTTTGTGATCTGCCCATGTGCGGCTGATTTCCCTCCTAGGCCCCTTAATCAAATACCAGCACCGTGGCTGGAGCCCAAAAGTCTGTAAGAGGTGGAAGCAGAAAGTTCTCACGTGTGCACACCCTCGAGCTTTGGTTCCGCAGTTCTTACCAAGCCATAGAAACTCCGGAGTGAACTCTTCCATGGAGAGCAGCTGGGCATTTCAAGCAGTCCCGTTGTGCGAGTGATGCTTGCTAGCTACCTAAGAGACTCAAGACTGGGTCATATTCCCTATGCCATGATGTTGGCCTCCCTGTAAGACAGCCAGATGGCTGCATATTCTCCCTTTCAGGTCTTCCAGTGGGTGGAGAAGGGACTTAGTCGGCTGTCTGTGCTCTGTGCCCCAACATGAAGTTTAAGAACTCCCTTGCTTGAGGCACCACCTCATTCAACACCCCCTCTTTTGTTTACTTATTATGCAACCTAAGGGTGCTGTGCCTCAATTATAAACCCAGACAGGGGCTTTCCTTTCTACACCATGACTCTCTCACATAATAACTTTCATGGGTGAGCTGGCATCCATCCTGTGCAATGGACCCCACACACGGATTTCACTGTCTTCTCATCGACACCCAGAGCAACGTGTGCCACTCATGGGACCCTGAGGGGGGAGAGGTTCGCTAATGCAAAGTTAGTATTGCAAAGTTAGTCCATCTGGTGTGCTAATCTGAAGAAGAAATGGCATGAAGGAAGAAGGGAAGGGATGAAGGAAGGAGTGGGAACCACCCCCCAAAGGCAGATAGGCAATCACAACACCGTAATGCTAGCTTTAAGCCATAAGCCTTTGAGTCATAAAGAATGACTCCGATGAGTGGACCAAATGCCTTTTGACTCAGAGAGTGTTCCAGTACCTGTCCCGGCTTGATTTAGAGCCTTGAAATGTTTCTCATCAACTCCATGTGGTGTTCAGGGTGCTGCCACCCTGGAATGCTGGGCGGACCTGTCTCCAGTTTGTCTCACCTTAGAGGGTAAGTGATGCCTTGTGGGCTCCTCCCTGCATTCTCTCTCCTTACCACTATCATCAGTAAGACATTCAGAACGAATGACTTGAAACCAGAGACAGCTTAACTCTGTGAGAATAGAGGGTTTTTTAATTGGGGGGGGGGGAGAGGGGAGAGGAACCATAGGTAATCAGCACTTTGTAATGTTTTGTGAAGCCACAATCTGAAGAAAGGGTAGTGGATCTGGGGTGTTGGGGTAGGGGAAATGGGCCTGAACAGAGGGTTATTCTACATGTATCCCCATATAATCAGACATCTGTCTGTTTATCTGTACTAACTTAGATGATGCAATTATTGAAAATTCTGACAGTAAAGCCAAGAATTCTAAAAGCAGTTCTGAATGAAACAGGGTCAGGGAGAACTCTTAGCACCCGTGAGGCCTTTCCGAAAGAATCAATACCTTGTTCTTGATTCTCACTCTAACCCACCATCCTTACCCTTGAACCTCTGGCTTGTGGCTGACTGGATTATGTGGCCATGTTGCCATGGAAACATTTCAGTAAGCTTCTTCCGGCAGGTATCAACTAAGGTAAAAGAACACACACGACAATGCTATACTTCTTAACCTGTGGGGTGAGCTCCACAGTGAGAGCTTCATGCTTCTTATGAAAGGTCTATCAATCAATACCCATCACATTTATAGATGAAAGAAACCGAAGATCTCACTTATTTATATTGCTATTAATATACATGTCAAAGTCCGGTGATGACGAAGATACACGTTACTTTCAAGGTGTATAAAATTTACAGCAACTTTTTACAATCATATTTCAACCAATATGGATAATAAAAATATAGGTATGGTCTAGTGGGAGCTTAAAAATGTTTCTGATTTAAGTAATTTATATCTAAAAGGCTGGAAATGATGGCCAGGGTAGCTACATAGACATGAAGATCTTTTATCAAACAAATACCGTAATGTTTGTTATGGGACAACCTCATACACAACAGTAACACCACAAGGCATCAGTCAATGGCCCAAGCAGAGGAGTTGAAATGATTTTGAAACTCAAAGAATATCATAGAACTTACTGTCTTGATTACTAAGTAGTGGAGACTATAGTTTTTAACCAGTATGCTTTGGGGAGTCTCTGGTTTTTAACAAACCAGTAGATCATTCCCTAGTACCATTGTCCTCGAAGGTGCTCTTGCAGGAGATTGAATCTTTTATCTTCCCTGAGTTTGACTCTAAGGGATCTCTAGAGACAGATGCAGGAAGGTTGATAGCTGAATAGCGAGTGATTTTAGTTTCAGCAACAATTCTTACAAGATAGCCACACTTAGTAGTAGTAGTTAAAAGTGAAATGTTACCAGGAATTATAGTTCATACATTTATAATATATTTTACTATTTAGTTAACGGCAGATTGTTGGGTAAATCATGTAATTAGCCAGTCAAAACTGTGAGAAAAGAATGTAAGTGACCTACTGTTGGCTATTGCTTCTAAGATCTTCCAGAAAGCACTGAGGATCAAGGGACACTTATGGAGACATGTGGGAATGTCCTTTTACTAGGACTGCCAGTCTTAGCCGGTAGAGAGTCTAGGAGGAAACCTTATGTCAGCTATATCAACTGCGAGCTTGTGAGAGCTCTATCAGATGGCTTTGCCCTGTAGCTATGGAGCAGGGTAGGGAGGGACAAGGAGCCATGCATATGGTGTGTGGAAAGCAGAGGAGGGGATGATGTGTGTCGCTTTTAGACCAAGGTGGCTATTGTTTCTGAGGAAGCAGTCTTGGGAGAGAGCCAGCAAGGTCATGACGTATGTACAACTCAGTGTACAAGGATTACATCCATCATTTAAGCCAGTTGGGTTGGTGTTGGGTAACATGACCGATCTCTTCCTGTGGCTTCCTAGCATATTTATGGCTTTCCTTTTGGAAATTGAGTTCCTGGAGCATTGATTCTCACAAGATCTCATTCAGATGAAGATATCTGGACACAGGACCACGGATATCCAGAAATATGTAACTTAGTTGAAAAAATTTACCCTTATAGAGGGGACAAGGGATAGAAAATGGAAGACATTCCTACTTCTCAGCAAAGAAAAAGCTCTTAGCTATTCTTAGAATTGTCTTTCAACTCAAAGACATCTCTTCAGAGTTTTGGTATGTGTTATACTCCCAAGGGAATCTATCGAATTGACTAAGGGCAAAGTTGTTTAAGTGTTGTTGTTGTTGTTGGTTGGTTGGTTGTTTTCCAAAACAAGGTTTCTCTGTGTAGCCTCAACTGTCCTGAAACTTGTAGAACAGGCTAGAGTCAAACTCACAGAGATTCACCTGCCTCTGTATTCCAAGTGCTGAGAGTAAAGTCTTGGGCCACCGCCGCCCAGTTTGTTTCTATGTTTTAATCACTGAAATAGCCTGTGGCTATAGTTGAGGAAGAACTGTTATCAGAGGTAGGAAAGGAAAATCTCTAGCACAAGAGGCTGAGTTTGCGCTGTTTACTAGCTGATTGGTTTTGCAATATTTTGTGGGTGTGAGTGTATATTCATAGGACAGCTGTAAGGACTAGTGAAGACGGAAGCCATCAGAGCAGCGAGTTGCAGAATGGATTCAGAGTATTCTGTGATTGGTTTTAAGTTGGTCCCTTCCCTTTTCTTTTTCCTTTCCTTGAGGTAGCCCAGGCTGTCTCAATTTCTAATCTTTCTGTTTCAGCCAATCTCATCCAGTTGGGTTCTCTTGTAGTACAGATGCCAAACATAGTGACATTTAGACAGATACACTGAAAATAATTTTAAGTATCAATTATGTATGATCAAGAATATATTCAGAGTAAAAGAAAAAATATTTCATAGTATATCTGGAATCAAATTTCACCGTTTATTCTGTTTATTTTTTAACTATGGGTCTAGGAGTCCTACTTTATACCATTGTGCAAAACGATAAAATGAGACAATTTTAAGTTCTGAACACTTTTGTTTCCTCAAACATATTTCTGATTATAGATTTTTGTCATTTAAGATCCTACAAAGACACTCTTTTATACCAAGTCCAGCTATTGGGAGGGGGATGGGGGAGAGGTTGCAGAAGATGGCTTTCAGGTGAGGCCAGGCAGGGGAGCACAGAGGCCCCTGGAATTGGCCATCTGGTAACTCGCAGCGCAGTTACAAGGACCGAAGCAGATAAGCAGGCTGTGAAGCTATCTCTATAAATGAAAATGAACACGGTGGAGACATTTGCTTACCTCCTTTCAATGAAATGCATCCTGAAAAATGAATTGAATTCTGAATTGGATAAGAAAACAAGAAGGAACTGAAGTCCACAACTAGAGGAAACAAACAAAAGACCTACCCATGTGGAAGGCCTCCTCGAATCTGAGGGCAAATAGTCAATAAGACGATAATACTGAAGAAAATGGTTACAAAAGAAGCTACATGGGTAAAAAGCCAGGAGGGCAGCTGAGTGGGCTTTGCCAAAGCCTCCCCTTTTGTCTTAACATTTTCTATGTTCTTAACTCTAATTGGGCTAGACTTTTTTTTTTGAAAGGTTGCAAAGGAATTTAATCCTCATATATGGGATTTGGGGAGCTCTTTAGTAAGAGACTCTGATTACAGGAGAGTTTTGTATATTCTCTGTGTGACCCAGACCTCATGCATTTAGCGGAGGCCCCTTATTCTCAGTTCCCCAGAGGATTATGGATTACAGCTGAATGACTCCTCAGTGGGGAAAACCTCAGTATTTTATCTTCTGAGTCTCTGTGACTGACTGAGGATGCTTGAAGTCGGAGTAGAGATCCTTTAAAACAGCCAGGATTTTACCTAGCTGATAACCATCGGACAGACACAAAAATGAGTTTCTAAAAGCAGTTGGTGTTGGACTGGTGGCTGACCTCTAGACAAAGTCCCCTGAAATAGTATTAGCGTGACCTCCAGAGTCTTTCGTGGACTAATGCATAAGCTGTAATGTGTAGCTTAGAGCTTACCTTCCTCCAAACTGTGATCTTAAAGTAAAAACCAACCAGTCTTGGAGCACGTAAGTCAAACACTGTGGCCTTCTATAGCTGATGATGTTTGCAGAGTACCACTCACTTTGTGTACTTTGTATGTGCTTTTAAATACAATTATTTTTTCCATGTCTTAAGGGAAATCCCATGTTCAAAAGGAAACAATCCATCTAGAGACTACCACAGATCTGAACTCTTCAAACGACAATGCTACACTGTATCTCCTTTATATACTGTGTGTGTGTTTTGTTTCTTTAATTTTATCATTTTCTGTTTGAGACAGACTGAGTACGCAGCTCAGCTTGATTGACATCAGACTCTCTGGTGACGGGACTGGGGGCAGGAGCTACCAGCCTCAGCCCTGCTATGTGAACTCCCTTCTCTTTCTGTGAGGCTGCATCTAAGACCTAAGTAAGAGCTCTATTGGTGAGAGTTTGAATGAGCAAGTGGGCCTGAGATTACAATGGCCTCTTGCTAAGGCTCTTCTTATAACATCGAAATGTAAACATCAGGAGTGGTCCATAGTTTTTCGAAAGGTGACGTTTTTCCGAATTCTGGGTCCATATCCTGCCCTGACGCCTTCAGTTCACTGGACCTTCAGGTATCAGGAATGAAAGTCCGAGAGGTCATTTCAAGTAGGTTTTACCTTCGATAGCAAGTGAAAGCTATTTCCATTTTTTTTTCCTGTTGTGATATAAACGAGACAAGTTCCAGAAATTGATTTTTCATGCTTAAAATACACAGATTAATTGCCAGGCTATCTCTGCCAATCAGGAAAGGGAGGGGAAAGGGCAGGAACTGCAAAGCAAGGAAAAGACCCTGGGATCTTTTGTCTTTTGCTCTGAAATGGAAATAAACTGTCTCTAGTCCAGACAGATAAGCCTCCTTTTGATCCTCCTTGGTGGAGAGCAGAAGATAAACAACGGCCTGCTTCACATTTGCTTTAAAAATTCGAAGTCAAGTCCCCAGCAAAGCAACCCTGAATGGGCATTATTTCTGTCAGAGAGACACACGGATGACCTTCTCCCTGGCCATCTATCTGCTTCCGATTGCAGCCCAAAATCCCCACAGCCCTCAGGAAATGAACTCAAGAGTCTTAGAGTTCTGTTTTTCCTGAGGGTGACCCTGTGGTTATGGTGCTTGATAGGAGAGTCTAATTTATTATCATAATGGTGAGGGCAGCACAAACTCCTCTTTGCATCGTAGAGGTCATGGATATAGGAAATGGGGTCTAGAATTTTCCGTGAAGTTTAGTATTCATCTGTGAATAGTACAGATACGTATATCTTCATCACCATTATATTATGGACCAGAAGGAATGGTGACGGACGGCACTGGAAAACCCAGGGGTTTCAGTGCTTTGGAGCTCAGGGTTAAAAAAACCTAGCATTTCCTGAGTTGAAGATTTGATTGGTTTGTTTGTTTCCCACAGGGGAATCAAATATGTTTCATGGGGCATACTAGTTTTCTAATGCTTATATTGTAGAGCTAAAAAGAGGCACTGAAATGTAATATGGTTTGCTTTGGAGTTTGTATATACAGAGATTTAAATCTTGGCTCTGTTGTTGAATTATCCATGGGAACTTGGGGAAATGAATTCCTCAAAGGAGAGATTTTTGTAAAAACAAGGAAATAATTCCTATGTGGTAATTCCTATATTCTGACTAAAAAAAAAAAGCATTAAGAGCTAATATGCATAAAATATCTTGGAATATTGCCTGGGTTGTGGGAGACGTTTAGTGAAGAACATGTGTCCCCTGCCTGCGGATTTAGGGTTCAGGTCGATTCCAGGACCCCAGAACTTCTGTTGTAGCTTTGTCCAAGTCTGACTTGCTCTGTCTGAAGCATGAACAAGACGGTCTAAATCAAGGTTTCATTCTTCATCTTGTTAGTGTTCTCTTATCTCATTCCATTATTAATTGAATTAAAAACCTAGAGGAAGGGTTTTTTTTTTTTTTTTTCCTTTAGGTTTTATGAATGGAACATAATGAAACCAATCTCGGCCACTGAAAAGAGAATTCATCAATAGTCTTCCATAGTACTTAGGAATGCACAGAACTTATGGGACCTGAGAACGAGATCTAACCGGGCATGCATTATTGATTTCACAAGGCTACCCCAAGTGTACTGTATTTCTGGATTCGACAGAGTGAGCTAACACTCTACTGTCAGCATCTAATGCTCAAGGAACATCACTAGAGGGAGGGACTCTCAGTCATTTTCACAGGGGGTTAGCTTCAAGGTCTACCCTTCATATATTGCTTGAAATAATTAAAATTCAGAGGAAACAACTTCATGACTAAGGGTCTGTGACCCGTGAGGACAGAAAGACAACTACTTTTAGGTTTATCGCAGGTTTTCAATTTCTCTTCTGTGTCCTCTCTTCCAGAACATTCTGTAGGTAGCTAGCTCGGATGTTAAAGCTGGGGGAGATGAATTACTAAGCTTATCAAAGATCTGAAAATCCTTCAGTGGTGTAGGAGAGAAAAGGGAAATGCCTTTCTCCTTAAGTTATATAAGGATTCAGGAAAGAAACAAGAAAATAAAATGCCCAATAAACAAGAAAGTAATATGCCTGATACGATGCCAGGAACTTTTAAATTAGCATTAAGCAACAATTTTATGGATGGTATTATTATGTACAACTGAGCTACAGTGTTATTTGACTCTTTTCTCTTGTTTTTAGCTATGGTCTAACCTACTCACTTTGTAAACCTGACTGGCTGGCCTCAAATTCACAGAGATCAGTCAGCCTGTCTCTCTCTCTTAAGCTCGAGGATTTAAAGGGGTGCAACATCGTGCTGAGCCTTACATGGAATCTGTGTGTGTGTGTGTGTGTGTGTGTTACACACATGTGACATTGTGTGCATGCACTCACATGAGCACATGGGGAGGCCAAAGAACTTGAGTGTTTCCCTCTATGGTTCTCTGCATTGCCTTTATTCAAGGTCGCTCCCTGGACCAGGAGCTCCCGGTTGTAGCTAGGCTGGCCAGCCAGTGAGTTCTCTAATCTGCTTGTCTCCTTGGCCTAATGCTAGAGTCACAGGTGTGGACAGTCATGCTTAACCTCTTAAGTGGGTGCTGGAGATCTGAACTCTGGTCGTCAAGATGGCAGGGCAAGGGTCTTAGCCACGGGGCCATCTTTTCAGCTTCAAGTCATGTCTAATAGATGTGAAGTGAGTAGAGATGAAGAAAGTTACCCAAGCTCCTGAAACTTGTCTACTTCCTCTCAAATGTAGGTTAACTACAAAAAAAAGCAGACGTCGATTTGAGGTCTAGAAAGTGACCTCAAATCAAGGCTTTGCAGAGGGTATAGCAAAAGATGATGGGGACGTGCCGCCAGTCCCTTGGGAGAAATCAATGTCTGCCCAGGTGATACTTCAGGTGAGAACTCTAGAGAGGCAAAGGTGAAGCTATTTCTTTCTGAAGTGAATTCCAAAGGAATCCTATGGTAGCTGTATGTTTGGGAGCAAGCTGGCTTACACCAGGAGAGAGCTGGGGAGTAGTGCTTGGTTCTAGTGCTGAGCTGAGGAGGATCACTGTGTCTCTACACATCGCACGCATGAAAAGGTTGACCCTAATAACAACACTCCCCATAGAACAAGGGTTATGCTTCATCTATATGGCGCCATTCTTCTGGGAATAATGCATTTTATAGGCATCATTTGGGAGCAGCCGTTTTTTATAACTAATTTATAGAGTCTGAGGAGTTAAAGAGGTAATTATTTTAAGAGTTAAGTCCCAGCCCTGTAAGGATGCTTACACAAACAGTCCAGTAATAGACCTGCGCACCCCGTTCCATAGCTCCCTGGTGGGGTGTGGCCAGTCTTGTCCTTGTTACCAAAAAACTCACTAGTAAGGCTTTAGAGCATTGGTTCTCAGCCTGTGGGTCATGGCCACATCGGGGGGTCAAATAATCCTTTCACAGGGGTTGCCTATGACTATCAGAAAACACATTTACCTTATGATTCATAACAATAGCAAAATTACAGTTATGAAGCAGCAACAAAAAGAATTTTATGGTTGGGGGAGGGGGGTCACCACAACGTGAAGGACTGTATTAAAGGGTCGCAGCACTAGGAAGGTTGAGAACCATTACGCTAGAGTAACAGAAACCCGGGAAGGGAAGACAACAGTCATTGGAGCAGCTAGTATGTTGCAGACACAAGGTGGTGGGGGCTGACCTGCACACCACAGTTTTTTGGGAGGTAAAAAGCGGGTTCCAGCAAAGGCTGCTATAATAGAGCAGACGGAGGCCATGCACAGACTGAATTTAGATCCAGCCTTGGTACATAGCAACCCTGAGGTAAGCACTAACTACCCACTACTGTAATTTCTTCTCACAAATGACAGAAATAGACCCAGTCTGTCTTAGAGACCTCAAGCTCACACGATCAGTGGGAGACTAGGGAGCTGAACTTGGCAGAGTTGGTTTTTGTCAGGAATCTCTCTCTCCTTCTCCCTCTCCCTCTTTCCCTCTTTCTTTCTTCCTCCTGCTTCCTTCTCTCTTCCCTTGTCCCTCTCTCCCCCTCCTTCTTCCTTGCCAGAGTTTCACAGTATATCCAGGCTGGCCTAGACCTCTCCTTCTCTTGCCTCAACCTCCCTGAGAATTGAGACTCAAACAAACTTATGGTGTAAATTTGTATGGCTGTCTCTATTGCAAACACAAAAGCCCCATTCCTCGGTAGCATAGCTGGTCTAATAGGAACTTCCTTGACTGCCTCATCTGAAGGGACATGGGGATCAAGTTACAGAACCTTTCAGAGCCTGCAAGGTTCATTTTCTCTTGAGAGTAACCTCATTTTGAACTTCTCATGTCTCATTAATTTCTGCTGCACCTTCGACTTTCTAAAATGAGTAGTATTGCTTTTTGAATTTTAGAACCTTACCAGACAACCAGTGGCTCACCAGTGTTATTTTTCCTGTATGCTTAATGACAAGGGAAAGTGTACTTCTTCTGGGTGCAATCTCAAATTCAGATTGAACATGCATACTTCTTAAATCAGCTTATTTTTCAAATGTACTTCATGGAATTGTCTTGACTATTTTAACAGAGCACATATTGGAGTCCTATTTTTTAAGAAATACTGGCTTTTTGAAAACTGTTGACACACAGTGTCTTCTGGATTCCCCTGGCTCCCTGGGTGTCCAGATTGGGTACAGGTTCAAACCCTTCACATTTCCCTTTGCAGAACAAGTCAATTACTTAACTTTTAATTCTAAACATTTATTACTATGACAACTATTATTATTTTTCACATTTAACATTCATTTACTTTTTTTGTGTGTTGTGTGATGTGGGCACACACATGAATGTACATGGCGCCCATGGTGTACATGTTGAAATCAGAGGGCAACTTGCTAGGTGCAGCTTTTTCTTGTGTCTTGTGGTTTCCTGGGATGGAACTCAGGTCTTGGGGATTGGGGCCTGCTGTTTCTGTTCCTTTATTTCACCTTTGTAGGTTACTTTCTCAGATGTTGGATTAAGACGTTGTTGGAAAGTTTAGTGCATTTAAAGAGTTTACATATGAGAGTATAGACTTGGATTGAATTAAGAACAATAATAAATTTTATTCATTTAGTGAATCAATCCTAGGCTGGTCTTAAACTCCCAAAGCTCCAGTCTCAGCCTCCCAGTGCAGGGTTTGTAGGTGTAATATGTTGTCCTCAGCTAGGTAGCGAGTCTGAGGCTAGCCAGCCTGGGATAAAGAAGCATTTTCTCAAAAACAAAAACAAACAAACAAACAAACAAAAACAAAATAAAACCAACCAATCAAATCAACAAAAATAAAACACAAACCAAAACCAGAAAGAGATGAATTTTATGAATATGGTAGTCTGTCATCTTTCTACTTATTTCCCTCAGGCTCATACATAAAAGGCAGTCACCTGAGTTGAGGAGGGTCATGGATATGCACACTGGAAAACAGTCATTTTTTCCAGTAGAATCTGAGAGGAGCAAAGAACACCCACAGCAGCGATGGCGAGGACTCAGCACTAATTTGTAATCTCTGGCCCCAGAGTGCCAGGATCTCATTCACGTTGCCATTTTCCATCTCAGTTACTACTCCAGGCACCAGACACCAAAAATAGTTTTAGTTCTTCGACTGGGAAACATGTAGAGTATAAATCTCCTTTCTGGGCACAGTGGAAAGTAGAGAATCAGAGTGGAACCACTTTGGTTTATTATCGGCTGGGTCTCTTAAAGTCGTGAAATGAACTCACTCCTTCTCTAAGTCCTTCCTGGTTCTGCTGAAATTTTTACTAATTGCAAAACAAACAAAGGAGTTGATAGAAACTGAGATTTTTTTTTAGGCAGTGAAAACTAATTAGGATGATAGGGTACATTTAGTTTTTGCCTTAGGCATATTAAATGAACTAAAATCATTATCTATTTTAATAAAATAGTTCTTGGTCAATTTAATATCTACATAGAAAAATATCTTGATGTCAAAAGATGCAGACAATACAACTTTTAGGGAAGAAGAAGAGGAGGAAGAACAAAAGGATGAGGAAGAGGAGGAGGAGAAAGAAGAAGAGGAAGAGGAAGAAGGAGAAGGAGAAGGAGAAGGAGAAGGAGAAGGAGAAGGAGAAGGAGAAGGAGAAGGAGAAGGAAGTTCTTCTCAAGCTGGGAATGAGAGAAGATAGCTCAGAGGCAATCCTCAGAAGAACTAATGGGGAAATAAAAAGAAAATGTGTTCTGTGTTAACTCCTGTCCATCAAAAGACAGCATCAAAGGATAACATCAAAAGGGGTGTGTGCGAAATCCTTGACAATGCATATATCCAGAAGCTACAAAGATCATCAACAAACCAGTGAGAAAAAAGACAGACCATTTTCTACACACCCACTATAATGGCTAAAATAAAGCAGGTGAGAAATGGGTTGTACAGAGAACAACTAGCTATCACCAGTTACTGGTAAGGTGTTCATTTGTACACTTTGGAAAACTATGTGGTCACATCTGTCTACTGTGACATAGCCAATAAACATGTTACAAACACATGAATTTGTTCAAGAAAACATATTCAAGTCTGCTCACAGCAGCACTGTTTTAGAGAGTTCAAGCTGAAAATACAAATGTATATCAAAAGAAGATTAATGTATAAATAAATTACAGAGGCTGAAGAGATTGCTGAGCAGTTAAGAGCACTGGCTGCTCTTTGTAGATAACTGGCCTCACCTTCTTGGTGCCTCACCACTATCCATGGCTACAGTTTTAGAGAAACCAATGCTCTCTTCTGTTCTCTGGGGTTTTTTTTTTTCATGCATGTGGCACACTGTCATACATGCAGGCAAAGCACTCATACACATATAATAAAGATAACTTTTACATAAATATAAGCCGTAGCGAAACGGTATAATTGAGTGTGCAGCTGAACACTGAGAATGGACGCTCCACCACTTCTTACAGGTGGATGCATCTCGTGCTCATGCTGTTCAGTGAGGGAAGGCAGACACAGATGGTGTGAGAATTCTCATTTATGCAAAATCAAATAGGATCTCTACTATTAGGGGAAGGGGGATTTCATTTTTGTGGAAGAACAAATGCATGAAGTCCTTGGTTCCGTTCCCACCATCACCATTCGAAAAAGAACTTTGAAGGTGAGCTGGTGACGACTTGGAAGTAGGGGTGGAAGCATAAAGGTCTTACACAGAACTGGTATGGTTTGTTCCACCAGGTTAATTCTGATTGAACAGGCATGTTGAGTCCTAGACAATAGATCAAGGCACTTACACATGTGATCTTAGAAACATGTTATCGTTGTAAATCAAAATATAATGACTTGGCATTTATATATAATTTGGTATGATTCATTGAAAACATGAACATATCCTATGCTATGTGATACTGTAGAATATTGATTATCCCAGTCAGGACCAGATGTAGAATTCTGTACCTTTGTGTGTAATTCATGTGTTCTATTAATAGTAAAAAATATGAGTACATAACAAATACCTATTGTGCCTCATTTACTCACTTACTTTATAAATTCGTAGTTTAAATCTTCTACGAAAGGATTATATCAGTTCTCAAGCCAATTGTTTTTGTAGCTGTTCTATTGCTGGGATAAGACCCCATGACCACAGCAATTTATAGAAGAAACAGTTTATTTGGAGCTCACAGCTTCAGAGGGTGAGAGTCCATGATCATCATGGTGGGCCTCATGCCAGCAGATATGATGCTGAATCAGTAGCTGAGAGCTTAACACTGTGATCAATAAGCACAGAGAGGGCCAACTGGGAATAGCATGGGCTTTGAGCCAAAACCTCAGTAACACACCTCCTCTAACAAGGCCTCCTAATCCTTCCCAAACTGTACTACCAGCTAGGGACCAAGTATTCAAATATATGGATTTATAGGGGCCATTCTTATTCAAACCACCATGCAACCTATTGTCTTGAATTCAACAAAATTGTTTGTATCTTCCTGTATGCTTCAGTACTTATCGTGTGTGTGTGTGTGTGTGTGTGTGTGTGTGTGTGTGTGTGTGTGTG
>JANHMN010000015.1:27184970-27229553 GCA_030674055.1 Rhabdomys pumilio
CTCTCTCTCTCTCTCTCTCTCTCTCTCTCTGTCCCTCCCTCCCTCCCTCCCTCCCTCCCTCCCTCCCTCATAAACCCTATCTCAGTCCTCAACTGACCTGAATCATGTTATACTGACCCAGTCTTTCACTAAGAATCTCATGAAAAACAAAATGATCACAAACATTGTTTCTTCTAAAAACTCCTGCTTCACATAAGTGTTGTCTGTGGCGGAACCCGAGCTCCTGAGAGAAAACTCAAAACTGTTAAAATTTTACATTTATCTAGAATTTCTACCTTTTACTTATTTTACAATTATGATTTATGACTTAGCCCTGACAGATAATACTTATTTTTGTTGTTGGTGGTGGTGGTTGGAAGAAGCATTACTTAGATTCAAATGGATCAGTGAGCACAGAACTGTTGTAGCTAGTACATACGTCTCCAGTCTAAACTTACACGCTGACATTGAGTAACTAATGCAAGCACTGGGATGTTTCTATAGATTAGATGCGAAGATGATGATGATGATGATGATTATTGGTGAGAATTGTGCAAATAGGGAAAGAAGTCAGGAAGACGATGTTATCTCGTCTTCAGCTCTCTTTAGTTATGTTGTTCCCAGGTTGCTCTTAATCTCCCTCACATATCCTTGAAGATAAAAACAAAGTCAAGGTCCCACCTCCAGATGCACAGTTCAAGATCTAGAAACTTTCCCCTGTCTGTCTGTCTGTCTGTCTGTCTGTCTGTCTGTCTGTCTGTCTCTCTCTCTCTCTCTCTCTCTCTCTGTCTCTCCAGTTTTCTTTCTCTGAAATCCTTGTCACAGCACAAATTCCCTTTCTGAATTCCTGTCTTCCCCTCAGATACCACAACCCACGTACACGTTTTCCTTTATTGTAAAAATCCTTGAAAGTCGACACTCATCGCCTCAAAGTCTGCTTCTCTTCTTTCTGTTGAACCTCAAACTGTTGCAACTTCTGTTTCTCCAGTAAAAAAAATTGCTCACCTGGAAGTGAGTGCTGACTCTCATTAGCCGCAGCTCTCAGGCCCTTTTGACTGGTCAGCATTCTTTGATAAGTGACTCATTTTTTTTTTTTTTTTTTTTGATTCCACACCCAGGGCAGTTCCAGTTTTCCTCTTACCTCACTGCGTTCTCTAGTTAGGTTACAGCATTCCCCCCACCCCCTTTCTATTTTCAAGTCAGAATGCCCTTGGGCTCAGGCACCTTTGACATCTCTTCTAATTAAACTCTCCCTTTGATGAGCTCATCCACTGTTCTGGCTTCACAACTATCTATATGGTAATGAATCCTGCTTTTATATATCTGTATCTCTAGCCTAAACCTCTCCCCTGAATTTTAGACCAGATTACCCAACTGCACATACACCTAGATGTCTAATAGGCATTCAAACCTTAATTATTGCACTGATAATAAACTCGGGCTCTCCCTCTCAACCCTGCTTCTTCCTTAGTCTTTATTATCTTGGTACCCGGCAGCTACAGCAACTTTCTGATTATTGTCCTCTAACCACTATTGTCTTTTCCTATGGCTCGCATCCCTTTTGTCAGTAAATATTCTTGTGTTGCCTTTGGGTCAGATCTTTCAGTGGATCCTTTCTCACCATCTCCACTGGCACCAACCTGGTCCAAGTCTGGATCATCTCTTGCCTAGATGACTCTAATAGCCTCCTGGTTTCACCGATGACTCTTGTCTCTCTTAAGTCTGTTACTGATTTGACAGTCTGAGGGATGCTATTGAACCTTCCACAGTTATTACTCCTCTGCTAACTCTTGCCTCTCCCCCGCTTTTTTTTCTTCACTCAAGATCAAAATCCAAAAGTCCTATGAGTATCCTCCCATTTTCTTCCTGTGTCATCCTATCCCCACCTTTTCTCCTGAGACCCTTTCCTTGGTCCCTCATGTCAAAACTGGTCTCCTTGACATTTCTCAAATGGAAACTTGGAAGGCCAACCAGAATCTCAGCACTTAGGAAGCTGACGTAGGCTTGAATTCAAGGACATCATGGGCTACGAAGTGAGTGAGAGGCTAGCCTCGGCAACAGAAGAAGGCACTGTTTCAAAACAAACAAATAGGCAGAGACCAGACCTTGTGGTAAGGCCAATGGTTTCACTGCTGAGATGCTTTTAGCCCAGAAAGCCGTTGTGATAAAGTACTCAGACACAAAGCAATTTAGGACAGAAAGGGATTTATTTTACTTTAAAACTCTAGGTTATTGTCTATCGTGTGGGAGAGGGTTCACAGTGACAGGAGTTTGAAAAGCCACCAATCATTAGATCCACAGTCAAGAGCTAAGTGAAATGATGCATGGATGTTTGTCTCCCTGCTTGGTACTTTCTAGTGTTTACATTAGTGTCTGCACTCTTAAATAGTTCAAGACCTCCTGTTTAGGGAATGTCACTACCCTACCCACAGTGGGCTAGGTCTTCCCTCACCAATTAACTAAGTCAATATCCCATAGACATGGCCACAATAGACAATTCCTCTTAGAGACTCTTCTCAGGTGACTCTAGGTTGTGTCAAATTGACCAGTAAAGGTAACCATCACACCATCTTACTGTCATATCGTAACTGGTACCTTCTCAGCAGCTTCAGATACCACTCGTATTATCGTTCTACCAACCCTTCACTGTCCCTTTCCTCCTTAACTTGTCCTCTCATCGTGTCTATAACCTTCCAACTTAATAACAATACATAATGTATAATTAACCAACCCATTTTTCTGTTGTTTGCTTGTTCTGGGAGAATGCAAACTCCTTATTAGCAGACATTTGGTCTGCTCCCATGCTTGATGCTTTCCTGAAGCATATGAATATCTGGCACATAACAGATGCTTAATAAACACTTGTTTAACAGAGGAGACTTTTTAACCTTGTTTTTACAGTCTTCCTACACTGCAAGTCCCTTTGGAGCACAGATCTGTTACATTCATCTTCAGAATTCAGTGTGGTATTTGGCAAAGTGAAGGCAGTTATGAATGTTTGCTGGCATAAACTCTTGAAGAAAACCACTGCATGATCATTTGAGTGCCTTCCAAGGTGGGCAGAAGAATGGCAGAGGGCTGTAGAGATAACACAACAAGCAGCAAGACTGAGAAAATAACTCCAAATTGAACAGCTCCTAACGTTTGCATTATATGAACATGGAGACTCTGAAAACAGAGGCAGAAGACTCTGGAGTGATTTCTATCAAGAGTACAAGCTTGGAAATGAATCAAAAATCACCTGGGAATGTTTGAGGCATTCAACACGGCAGCCTCTTCAAGGGAGCCACTAACACTGGCCGAATATTTATTATGTGGAGGATTTTTATTGTGATTCTCAGTGGCTGCTCCCTGGTGCTTGCCTAGTCTTCCATCCCCTGGCTTCAGTTGTGTTGCCCTAAGTGGCATTGCTTTCTGCTACCCCAAGGCAGCCAAACAAGTACATGGCATTTTTTCTTTTACTCCTTTTCCTACCTCTTCTTTCTCTTTAATGGAAAAACACCTGCCAAACCAAATAGTCGTTTTGGGAATTTTAACTGTTACATGGATTCTAGAGTTCTTAGTTTAAGATGATCTAAGTATTAAAGTCAATTTTAAATGGGCAAACTAGATGTTTATTGTGGTGGGTTTGTTCTGGGTTTGTTTTGAGACAAGAGTTTGGCTTTGCAACTGAGGTTGGTTTCAAATTCATGATGGCTTCATTCGCTCTAATGCTTGGATTATAGACAAACACTACCATGCCCAACTTAAAACAGCTTTAATCCTTAAAAATAAGTATAGGATATGTATATGTATACATACACATATGCACATATACATATGTATGTGTCTCTGTGTGTGTACACATGCATGTGAAGGTCAGAGGACAACTGCTGGGTGTTGGTTCTCTCCACATTATGATCCCTGGGGATTGAACTCAATCTTCAGCCTTAGTGGCAGGCACTTTCACCCGCTGAGACATGCCATTTGTCCTAAACAAGCTTTGACAAGATTTCTTCCAGAGCAAAATCTTAGCTAAACATACCATAATGATAAGTTTAGCCTAGTCAGTATCCTGGGTGTTTTGAATGTGGTTTATACTAAGCTGCATGTGTAGAGTAGGCCTTTTCTCAAACAATTGAATGCCTCTTGAAGAGCATAAAAATAGTTTGCCATGATAAAATAATTATAAGCATCTCAGCTCTTTCTGTAGAAAGCTTTTATAGAAAGGTCACCCAACAGTAGAAGTCAAAATAACCCCTTCCTGTTAAAGTTCAATACAGATTAGTTATATTTGTTTGTTTATGAACCATTTGTTTTAGATTGAAAATGTTCCTTTTCTAACACTGGTGGGATTCCATCCAAGAAAAGACATGTCTACTTAACTCTAAATGCTCTGTGATGATGTTCAGACCCTAGTCAACAAACAAAGCTATAGCAAGTAAAGACACATTCATATCTGAATGAGGAATGTAATTAGCATCGGTAGAAGACAGGACTCCTCCTCTGTGTTACCATAACAAAGCTCTAGGCTTGCATGGGGTGGGAAATGACACTTGGCCTGGAACAGCCGCTCTGGGAGAGGTTGCAGCTGTGCCTTCAATACAGACATAGTGACACTACTTTCTTAACTTCACGTTTTCTGGTACTACTTTCCAAAACACAAGAAGAAACAGATAGGATCAATTCCAACACTAGGTTTTATTACTAGGTACAGGACCAGTATATTTCAGATGCTATTTCAATAGGTAAGCAACATAAAGATTTGTATCATATTTGTCATTCTTTGCATCACAGTAAGCATCAGATGTCTGAGGTGTAACCATAACCCATCCAGGTTGGCCACATATCAGGTGCTCCACGGCTATGTCTGGCTATGGCTACCCAATGAGGTGGACTATACAATTGGACTAAGCAGGGATTGGGGGTCCTGCTCCTGTGACACCTCCTAGTCCCGATTGCTGCTGAGGCATTCTCTCTCTCTCTCTTTCTCTCTCTCTCTCTCTCTCTCTCTCTCTCTCTCCTCACTCTTTGGTGTAGAGCCTCAGAATGAACTTTGTTAGAAGAAAGAATCCTGTCCTTGGTGGACTGTGTATCATCATTTAGAACCAAGAATGGACTCACAGTGCTAAGTAACACAGTAAGTTTCATCTACAGAAGCAGCCACTTAAAAAAAAAAATGCCTTCGAAAGAAGCAACAGTCATAAATGGGGCATAAACGATACATCTGGGAGGACCCAAAGTGTTAACCTGAGATTTAGTTACATTTGGAGAAGAATTAGGATGAGAAATTGGGGCAGAGAAAGATCTAGATCCCTGGTGAAGAAGAAGAGAGAGTAAAAGTTGTGAACAAAAAAGTAAACCCGGTTAGGATAATTCCACGAATTGAAGATCAGACAAGTCAGGGGGCCGCTGAAGAAGCAGCCTCGGGAGACTAGTCCTCTTTTCCCCAATGATTTACTCCCACTTACTGGTTTAGGAGTTAGACACTAGTTAAGACAGCTCCAGACAGTCTGTGCTTGGGAGAAGGTTGGGAGGAGGTGATATAGACTTGGCAATAGGAGATAAAGTGGAAAAATAGACGTGGTTGGTTCTGCTTAAGCAAGCTTCGGGTAATCAAGGAAGTTACTGATGACTGGTAGGAAGAGAGGAAGTGAAATCCCCACGGCCTCTTTGTAGGAAGACAGAGATGAACTGGGGATCACATATTGCTAAGTAGATTCTTACTGACTGGAAAGGCTGGGAGGAGAGAGGAAAGCATGAGCCAGGCAGAGCAGACCACAGAAGCTATTTTAAGATGCCACGAGAATCTGGTCACTAGAGGTTTCCAGCTGTAAGCCCAGAGGATGAGTCAGAATGGTGCATCCACCTTTGTCCTTGAAGTCAGCAAGCTAGACTCTTTTAGAAAACCACAGAGCGGAGCTCAAAATCTAGGGTCTACTCCTTCTTCATGTCTGGGCTGTGCGTATTTTGGTTAAGTCAGGCCTTCAGAGCAACCCTTTCTTTGTATGTAAAATTAAAGGTTGGGTAGGAGTAACTCCTATTGTCTTCTTAGCCTTTAAACACCTATGACTTGTGCTTTTAATTCTAGCACTCTGGAAGCAGAAGCAGGCAAATCTCTGTGAGCTGAAGGCCAGTCTGGTCTACATAGTGAGTTACAAGCCTGCCAGGGCTATGTAGAAAGACCGTCTCAGAAAATCAAAAAAGAAAATAAAAGCTCATGACTCTGAGTTAGCTCTACTCGTCTTATTAAAATTCTTCATGGTTGTCTCCCTGATATCCACTGAAGAATAGGCTCTAAGAGCTGGAATCACAGACAGACAGACAGACAGACAGACAGTGTTAGACCATACATAGTTCATATATATTTTGTTCTCCGTACATGCATAATTACAATAAAGTTTCACTTATAACTCAGGCACAGAAAGAGATTAACAACAATAACTAAATGTAAAATAGAAAAATTATATGCCAATATAATAAAACTATGAGAATCACAACACTTACACTAAGGGGACAACTATTAAGCAAACTAAGAATCATTAAAACATACGCGCTGTGATACCTTGACAGAGACTGATAATCCAGATAGTTCATAAGTAACTCATGAGCAGGTAGTATATACAATACGGATCCCAGGAAGGACACAGAGCCTCACTGAGAGATTTTTATCTCTCTATCAAGAAAGGCATGTAGTTGAAAGTGACTAATGCTTGCTTCTGGATAGCTCCATTTGATACTTTCAAAATGCAGTTGGCTACAAATAACTAAAACCTTAGAGAGTAAAACTGCAGACAATGGAGGACCATTGTGCTTCAGGGAAGTCAGCCATGTTATTTGTTGACTCAGGATAGAACTTGATTTGGGAAATTAGACGCCATGCAATTTTGGAAATTGCCCTCTTTAAGGATACACAGGAATGAGGAGATGGCTTAGCTGGTAAAATGCTTGCTATGCAAAGAATAAGGACCTGTATTTGACCTTTGCTGGGAGGTAGGGATGGGTAGAATTCTTGAGCTCACTAGCATGGCATCCTAGCTTAACTGACTAGCTCCAGATAGCAGTCTCAAAATGATGAACAAGATGATATCTATGGAATGACCAATGAGGTTGACCTTTGGCTTTCCACATATACTTGCAAACATTCACGTATGCTTATACGCATGGTATGTACACATATACATACATACATACATGCATACATACATACATACATACATTTATACATACAAACACACTCAAGTAAGACAAGACAACTATGAACACAGAATTGGATATGAAAGTGATTTAGACTAAGAAAAGAAATTATAAGAAATGTCTTCTAGACATTAGCTTTCACTCTTTTTCTTCTGATAGCTCTGTTGATGACTCCCAGGCATGATCTTACAGAAATGTTTCTTGATTCCAACCAGACCTCCCCTCTTTACCCGTTATAACACAGTCCAGGTACTGTCAAGAGTCTAGCTCATTTTAGGGTCTGTGCATGTTAAAGTTCATTGTGGGTGAAACATTCAAATTCATATGCTGAAGCCCTACCCCCACCTGCACAGTTAGAATACAGACTTATTTGGAGATAAACTCCTTAAAGGCGTGATTGATGCCACTGTTAGAGGAGAGATTCTTTTCTTTCATGCTTCATGCCTTTGATCAAAACCATGTTTTCTCCTCTCTGTTCCAATCAACCTATCCTAGCCTTCCTTGCGTTGAAGCCTCCCATGCTCAGAGTATATTAACAACCTATTGGCTGTCATTCATTTTGCTATTTAAGGGCAGCCAGACTTCCTAATAGCTACTCGTGCTATTATCCTGTAGTATGACTTTGGAGTTTGATCCTACAGCTTCTTCCTTGTTGGGTAAGTCTTCAGGAGACCACTAGGATAGTATCTTAGATCAAATTCAGATGTTAAAAAAAATCCCTTAAACAATATTGTTTTTGAGATAGGGGGATGGAGACGCATTTAATTTTTTTGAAGTCTTTTCAATGTTAGTTTTGAAGATAAAAGATAATGGAATCTACTATACTTACTGATGGTCTATTACAATATCTGCACCGAACACATAAAAGCCATGTCAGAGTGAAAGCTATTTTGGCGCTAAGGCTGAAATCCCCCACTGCCTCCCACCACTTCCCACTAATTCACTTATCTCTTCTTCTGTTGTGGCAACCCAATCCTGGCTATTGCCTTCTGTTTTTCTACTGCTTACGCCAGCAACGGAAGTTCACAAGAATACCTTCCAAAACCCTTTGGCCAGAACTAAAGGAAGTGAGTACATTCAAGGGGAAAGGATGATTCAATCTCCTTGAGTGCTCAAGTCTTGGTACCCCTTTGGAAACCATTGAAAAGAACGCCAGCAAGCTGTAATTACTATGGTGCTCCCTGGGAGGTGGAGACCTGCCAGTACTCACTGGATCTCAACCAACAATTCATTTCTAGTGAGTCACTGAAGGAAATAAGTATCTAGTTTGGCCAATTTTTTTTAGGGAATATTTAACACCCTTAAAAATCCAAATGTGCACTTGATACAAAGATTTATAAAACTATACTTATCATTATGACATACGATATATATGTATATGATATATATATATATATATATATACATACATACATACACATATATATACACACATATGTATATGTATACACACATATATTCATATATATGATACACATACACATACACATACACATACACATACACATACACATACACATACACATACACATACACATACACATACACATACACATACACATACACATACATGGTCCTGGCAGGCCTGGAACATCTAAGTAGGCCAAGCTGGCTTTGCAATGGCCTCTTGAGAGCTGAGATTAAAGGCATGTGCTACCACGTCCCAGCCTCACCAGCACTTTAAATGGAGGCTTAAATATGCACTAAAGATAGTATTGCATGAGAGATTTATGACAGAGAAAAACCAAATAAGAATAAACTTGGTTCATAAAAGTCTGCATTGATAAATGAATCCTTACTTCCCTACTGAGAAACTATACCTGTATTCAAGATATTTCCCAAACGTCACATTCTTCTACCAAACAAGGATCTCATGGATGAGAGGGATCCAGTCCTTTTCTCAGGAAAGCAAGACTGCTTTTGCAATCAGAACAGCTTCCAAGACTCTGATGCCAATAATGGCTTGGAATGATTTAGCATGAGCTTCGGAAACTTCCTTGGGAGCTGAGTGGGCAGCTATGAATCACCGCACACCCTCTGCATACATTGTTACCGAGCTCCTTGGACTATTATATGAAAATCATACTTTGCATTTTTTGGGTAAGAAATGCTTTTCCTGATGGCATCAGACTGTCTGGGAGTAAAAGCTGCAGCAGCCCCCAGTGAGCCGTGTACCTTGGGGTTGGATGTGGTCCAGACGTATCTGCAAATGATGTTTGGAGTCTCAGTCAACACACCTGATCGGGAACACTGCCACAGGCAAAAACCGTGCCTCTGGCAATGAGGAGACAGCTTCCTTCATTCTGGTGATTTCAAAGAAAACATTGAACTAATTTTTAACTCCTTCATGGTGGATGAGAAGTAGTATTGGTGGCCTGAACTTACTTCTCTCGGAATGTATGGTTAAGACTGTAAACCTAGAAGAATCAACCTACATTCTATTGACTGAATATGGATCTCTGATTTGCTATGCCTGTTGCACATTAACTGGGCCAAAGTTGATACTGTAACATGCTGTCACAGAGGGAGAGTTAGTGATAAGCCCCAAATCTTTGTGTTTTAGTCCTACGTATATACTACATTCTCTGTGTAGCTTCAGTGCTGGACAGGTTCCCTGAGCTCTCTGTCAGGGCTGATGGATGGATGCCCTTTGTCAGCAACTGCAGATGACAATCGTTCTGTGGTGAGATCAAAAGCTGCTGGGTTTCTCAATCGAACGTGTTCTTACAGGCAGCCGCCAGTGCTTGCGTCTGTATCAAGCCTGCACACAGACAGTGCCGACTGCTCAAGCTAAAAAGGCTGTGAGTGCCACACTCTGCTGGCAACGTCTATAGCATGTGAAGATCAGTAGATGGAACTGAGGATGTCTAATTCATAGACAAATATTTCAAGAACGTTTATCATCATCACCATCATCATCATCATCGTTGTTTCTGTGTGCATAAAATTCTTCTGTGAAGGAATTTGGTTTTGCTACTGTAACCTTAAAGAGTAACATATGACCAATAGGTTGAAGCCAATTGGAAACAAGTTTGAGACTAAACCAAACGCTTTGTCCCTCCCTTCTTTCTCCTTCTTTTCCTCCCTTGCTCTACCCGCCCCCCTCCTCTCACTTTCTTTGTGTTCTCTTGAGCAGATATCATGCTTCAGGCTTCCGAGCGCTAGGGTGACAGATGTGCCTCTCATAGATCAACTGGAATATTGTTCTCTAGCTCTACTCAGTAGGGTGGATGCCACAGTCCCGACCGATGGGCACAACTTTGAAGGTGAGTGCTTCATGGCAGGGCTGTAAGCAAGGCGCATCTTGTCTAAATGACAGGAATTTGAGTTGCTTTCTTTTAATGTGGACAGTTAAGGACATTTTATTTTTCATTGATTACTGTAATTACTTGACAAATAAAAGATACTGTACATCAAGAAGAACAGAAAGGAAATAATATAAGAAGAAAAATGGTTTTGGAATAATATGGAAATTCAGCTTTATAAAATATAAACTACTCCTATAGACATTGCAGGACAGGGCTATCGCATTCTTCATTCACACATGTACACCATTACAGAAATTGACTGGAAAAGGAAATATCAATTCATGAGATGGTTACTTGGATAAGGGATTTAGGATGAAACATGTGTTATTTAAGTTATTTACTATATTAAGTTTTTTAATTAAATGTTTGAAATTAAATAATAAGTTATTTACAGTAACTCCAGTCATGGTACTTTATTTCTTTATGTAAAAAATGATAATGCAATTATCATATGATATCTTATGTTTCAATTTTAGATGTGTGGAGCCTGGATATTTGCTGTATCATTACTGTCTATAGGTGACTGCCCTCTCCCTGTCTGTGCTGGTTATTATTATTATTTTCTTGATTTGTCAACTCAACACTAAACAGGGTTATCTGGGAAGAGGGAATTTCAGTTGAGACAATACCATCATAAGATTGGCCTGTAAGAAAGCCTGTGATAGTATTTTCTTGATTAATGATTGATATAGAAAGGTTCATGTCACTGTAGGAAGTGTCACTTCTGGGCAGGTGGTCCTGGGTTTTATAAGAAAGCAGGCTGAGCAAGCCAGTTGGCAGCGTCCTTCTTAAGTCTGTACTTCAGTTGCTGCCTCTGGGGTCCTGCCTTGGACTCTGACCTACTAGCTGAAATAAAGCCTTTCCTCCCTATCTTGCCTTTGGCCATGCTGTTTTTCACAGTAACAAGGAAAGCAAATCAGGACACAGTCAAATAAAAGAAAGCAAACCCTTTCCGTGGTTACAATCCTCTGACTTTTCTCATCCCAGCATGCACCTCTCTGTTGCCCATTGTTGCAGATCCATTGGCCATTTTCTGGGAGGTCTGAGGACCATTCATGTATCAAGGGCATCTTCCAAGTATAGTATAACCAGGGCCTGATGTCCAAGATTCCTCCAATGGACAGGAGCCTCTGTGATTAGACCGAGAACCCTTGTGTTTCTATAGGTCTTCACTTTTACCCCTTATTCTTTTCAGTTTCGTCCACACCTCATATCTCCTCTGAAACCAGAAGAAAGGTCTTCTCACGGAAACTGGTCAGAAAAGCTGATGACCTTTTGGGGCCAAGAGAATATCCCCTCCCTTCGGAGACCATTCAGATTGTGACAACTTTCATCATTCTAAACCCCGCAAACGCCGTTTGCTGTTCACCTTCATAGCACACATATTTTGAATGTTTTCAGCCACGAAAGCATATTTTCTAAAGCAAGTCATGACGTAAGTGCTGCCTGTCCTGGCTTCTGCAAGAACAATCCCAGCCCTGTCTTGAAAGGTGATGAAAACTCTCTAGTGGCAAGGGAGGTTAGGGGCCAAGCACAGCTTCAGTTTCATTCCACTGCTCCTGAGAAATCGAATGCCATGCTGGGGTTTTCTCCAGCTCATGGATTTTTTTTTTTTAAAGTGTGTGTTTATATAAAACAAAAGATCCTAAGGCAAGGATATGAATGAAGATTTTTTTTTAAACAGGTGAAAAATGTTTATCTATGAAATATTTAATTCCTGTTTTATTTACTTCACAGTTTTAAATTAATTTCGGGAATAGTTTCCAACTCAGGTTTTGGGGGAGTCTAACAGGGGTAAAGGCAGCAATGTGTTACTGTTAGAGTTTTAACACTCCAGGATACTTTAGTAAATCTCACTTAAAATGTCCATGTTAGTTAAACTGACAATTCTTCAGAGTCCCACACAGTGGCTTGTCTCTGTTTATTAAATTCCCTAGGCTATTTGTGCTTTCATTTTATGAGAATGAGGATTACTGCTTAATAAATTATTTTGTGGCCAAAAATTCAGAATATGAACTCTGTGGGTGGTGAATCACAAAGGGAATAACTTGGATTTTTAAAATGTGCAATGATTTCAATATTGTAAATGGAAGACCTAATCTGATTTGACTTCAGGCACAGCCCAAAAGATGACCTTCAGGAGAGCTGATGACAAGGACACACTAGTTTCAAGCATCTTTTGAGGCCTGATGGTGGCTTCAGAGTGATGATGTATTTCTCCAAGAACAAAGTGTTTATTTCATTTAAACTAAAGAAGGATTAAGTCAATTTAAGATTGGAACCTTCTGGAAGCTAAGGACAACTTCAGAAGGAAGAGTCAGCGCAGGATCTGGGGAAACTAATCTTTTAAATATGTGCTAAGATAAAAAAAAAAAATCTGTGAGCTAGAGGACAAAGCTAAACACATTCACTGTCCACATGAACTCAGAGCTCAGCTCTTTGTTCACGAATCACTTTTCGCCACTTGGGCAGGTACCATCACACAGGTGAACAGCTGGGTTCAGATGCAGTGGCTTCAAATTTATCAAATCCCATAGGATGCTTTTTACATTGAGTATGGACAACACGTTGGACAATGCTTTTGCTGACTCCCACCTGTTATATGATTTAACTCTCACAGCTACTGCTTAATGTCAGTAGTGTTGCCGTAGATTACAGATGAGATGCCCAATAGCCAAATGTCTTTCTTGAGGTGGCATGGCTAGGAGCGACAGACCTGAGCTGCATACATAGGGGTTTAGCTCAGGATCCTACATTCTTAGTAAAAGTAGACACAAACACTGATGCTCTCTTTCCTACATGGAACTTTGTGTATGCATACTGTCTCAGAGACTAACTTCATCTTGGATACTGTGCATCCTATGGAACCCAGGCTTGACTCCAGGTCTCCAGTTCCAGCCCCAACTGTAATTACAGAGAACAGGAGGAAGAGGGGATAGTCAGATAATTGAATGCATTGAGTTTCGTGTACATAGTTATTATGAACAGCCAGCATCTTTATTTTTGGATTTCTCCTCCTCTTACTCTCCAAATAATAAAGCAAGCTGGCTGTTGAAAAAGAAGAAAAAAAGGAGCGGGGTGGGGAGACCCAGCAACCTGTTTCTGATTTATTTGGGACTGCATCCAAGGTTTGGCGAGCTATTTGAAATTGTATTTTCAGAATGCTCAAAGCAAATACTTTCTTTCGAAATAGCTTCGGGATGAAAATCTAAAATTATAAATTCTGTTGTGTCAAACTTCTATGTCAAAGATGTTTTCACATCATAATGAAGATTGAACAACTGCAGTAGTTTATAAAGTCCATGAGTATAAAACCAAGTAATAGCTTGCAAACAAATGCTTTATAGCCATTTTGTACTTTCTGATAGTAAAGCACTAACTAATTTACTAAGAAAGCAAGTTGAAGAAGGTAATGTTTAAACAACAAGACCCATAAAGCATAGTTGAAGATGGGTCCACGAAGTAAAGTTTGTAAATTATAATATTTTAGACCCAAATCCACAGTCCATACTTTAGTTATTGAAAAACCACTGGAGTTTAATGATTAGGAAGAAAATCAATTTCTATCACAGAGACATTTGGACGCCACCCCTCCGCTTCGTTGTTTTCCTTTCTGATAGTCAGTTTGGATCCGAAGCTTACAACCTGTTGGTCTCAACCCCTTTGGGAGTTGAACGATCCTGTCACAGGTCACCTAAGGCCACTGGCAAACACGTGCACTTACATTATCATTTGTGACAGTAGCAAAAAACAGTTACGATGTAGCAATGGACATAATTTTATGTTTGGGGGCCACCATAACATGAGGTACTGTATTGAAGAATCGTGGCATTAGGAAGGTAGAGAAAGTCCACTGCTTTGGATGCTGTATGGAAAGCTCATGTTCTTCGCTGCTGGGGCCATGTGACCTGTTCTCTGTTTTCTATATTCAACATTGACTTTGCTTCCTACACAATGATTTTACAACTACCCACAAGGAAGCTCTCAGTTCATTTCTTTGCCCTCTTTTGTAAAGAGAGGTAGAGATTTTAACCTTCCAAAAACATCAGTCCATAAGGGGCTCCTTTGGAACGGTCGCTTCACACGCCATGCCTCTCTCTGCCTGCTCTTCCTTATATTTAAAATAAGGCGGACTCTGTAGCACGTAAGCTGCATTCACTTACTGTAAACTACTTAATTGCTTTTAAAGGTCTTTATTTTAAGTTGTACGATGTTCGAGACAACTCAGACCAAATGTTAATAATAACAGGGCACAGTATTTTTTTCTCAATAATTTATTGTGATGACTTCTTTTCTTCTGAAACAGTATGACTACAGTTCAGCAAGTATGATGACCAGAGAATTTCAGTTGGATATTAGAAATACGAAAAGGAGGCAGATGTGTCAAGTGTCTGGGTTCCTACCACTGCCTTTGAGCTCTACTGAGACAGCATTTCTAACACAGGCCCTCTCAAGAGGTAGCATTTGCAGGAGAAGCACAGCAGCTTTGTCAGCATTCCTTCTAGGCTGTGCCCAATAGTTACCTGGCAACAGACAGGTAGCCATGGCTTGTTGTAAAAGGGGCTGTTTGGACCCTCCTTGTTCTCTCTGTCCTCCCTCCCTCCCTCCCTCCCCCCTCCCTCCCTTCCTCCTTCCACCTCTCTCTTCTCTCCCCTCCTCTCCCTTCTCTCTTTCTCTACCTCTACTCTCTTCTCAACTCTCCTTCCCATGTCCCAAATAAACTCTGTTTTACACTACACCCTATTCTCTATAAACTCTATTCTATACTATACCTCAAGAGGAAGGAATGCCTCAGCATGGGCCCTCTGAGACACTTCTCCCACTTCACCGTACTGCGCGCGCCCTTACAAAACACATCCTGGCTCTCTTTTGGGGTTCTCAAAGGCTGCTTTAGCAAAGGTGTGTTCCTCGGCTGCCAATGATATTTTGGGAAGTTTGGGAACTTTGGGAGTTGGGCCTTGCTGAAGGAAATAGGTAGGTAGCTGTGGGCATGGCTTTAGGCTGTACCACTCTACTAGCCTCCTCTCCTCTCCTTTCCCCTCCCCTCCTCTCCCCTTCTTTTCCCTCCCCTCCTCTCCCCTTCTCTTCCCTCTCCTCCTCTCCCCTCCTTTCCCTCCCTTCCTGTCTCCTCTTGTTCTCTCCCCTCCCCCTAATTTTCTCTTCCTTCCCCTCCCCTCTCCTTCCCTCCTTCTCTCTTCCCTTCCCCTCCTGTCCCTTCTCCCTCCTTCTCTCCCTGCTTCTACAAGACTTTCTGTCTCTGCCTTTTTCTGTCTCTATGGGTGCTGCTCCGACATCCCCTTCCTCCCCGCTAGATTGAAATCTCTAAAACTAAGAGCCAGAATAAATCTGTCTTCCTTTAAAGTGCTTCTCCTCCGTGTTCTGTAACAGCAAAGGGAGCAGTAAATAATAGAGATCCTATAGTTGGTGAGCATGAAGAACTTGAAAGACAAACAAGACCTGTGCCCAGGCCAGCGTCCAGGCTAAGCATGCTGCGTCTGGACAAACAACTTGATAGAGCTGATTGGTGTCACATCTTCCCTTCTTGCCAGTTTTATTCTAAGAATATCTTTCCCTTCCTTCTATACTTAGTTTTAAACACAGGCTCCTACATTTTTAATACAAAGGTTCAGAGCTATGGATAGAGAGGAAATTCCATTTAAAATAGCTTGGTGATAGGACTTCTATCCTGTTCCTTAAATGAAATAGATTTTTTTTTTTTGGTACAATAAAATAAAAAATGGATAGGAAATAACATGATAAGAAAGCAGCTTTGTATGGAGTAAGGAGAGGAGAAGATGAAGTAGATGAGAAGCTAGGTGATGAAAGAGAGAAAGAGAGAGAAAGAGAGAGGGGGCATGGAGGCAGAAGTTCACGTGTCTCCACCAGTCAAAGATAGTTTACATATCTAGGTTGGGTATTGTGTTACACTTCTGATTGAACATTATCATACTTATAAAGCCTTTGATTAACATTCAAAAAAATTGTATAAAAGCAAAATGGAAAAGGGGGCACGGGATAGGGGTTTTCTAGGGAGGGGAAATGGGGAAAGGGGATGGCATCTGAAATGTAAATAAAATATCCAATAAAAAAAAAGAAAGTAGCTTTGTAGTTTACATTGATTTGCAGTCTAATCTCTGCACAAAGAAGGTGACTCACTTCAGAGTCACCTCCACTGCTGCTGTTGCTTATGAGAGACAGCTGTATGACCCCTGTGTATGGCCACAACATTAGTGCTTCTTGGATCTTTGATGTGCATTGGGCCAACAGAGCTGCTGTAATTGCAGTTTTGTTTTATAAAGATACTCAATGAAAAAGTCTCTGATTAAGGAAAGTCTCGCTATCAAGTGAGAGATGTTCTAAGACTCACGTGGCATAGTGAATCCCCCAAGGTACCATCCAGAGCCATTGACTCGAAAGCCTTTCAGACTGGACTCACTAACCATTAGCTGGGGGCAGCCCTAGACCTGACAAGAATAGCTGACTACCAAATCCACTCACTTTCAGTTATTTGCAGGTCAAGGTAACAAGAACTTCAAACCCAGGTTAAGGTTAAACACACTGTTTCCTGTAGACTTTCAAGTTAGTGTTAGCTTTCTGTTGATAAGCTCGGAGCGGCAAAGCTCAAATTCCAGAGTAAAAAAAAAAATAAATAAATAACCCAACTTTTTAACCTAGAAATAAATAATTATAGACCATCTCAGGGTAATTTTAAGTCTTTTACACATTCCAAACACACACAGACACACGTACGCTCACAGGTTTTAGAAGCAATAAAGGATTTAATGGAGCTCAAGTCGTGGCTATTTTGTTTCATTATGAGCAGGGTATGTTACAAATAAAATAAACCACTGGCAAATAAAACGCTGCGCTTTAATGATCTGAAAACATGACCTCTTTTTAAATAGTTGCTCAGTATTTTGCCGATCTCAACCAATTACCTGTCACACTCTGACTGGAAATTCTGAACGGTTCCATTCCTTTATTAACTCAGCCAGAAAACTGTTTTTAACTTTTTTATGAGAATGCTTGTGGTCAAATTCCTCCACTGCCTTTACAGATGACTAAGTGGAGAGAAGGCTTTTCAAATCAGTTAGTAGTAGAAGCACCTGTCTTGTATTTTGCAATGTAACTATAAACGGGCATACTAATTGGCTTGTTTCTTAACACCTTCTCGATCATACTGCCTGAATCCAGCCAGTCTCGCAATGGGGCATTTGTAATCACATGCTCCACCGTAACAGTTATAGACCAGATGGCAAGACTGGGTGGGCAGAGGCCAGAGGGGAGAAAAATCCCAAATCCCCTACGCCAAAAGAAAAAAAAAATAGCATTGCAAATTCTAATTTTAGACAGGAAAATAAAGTTAATTTTAGTCTGCAGCTCTAGGTTGGTGTCAATCATTTGCCTTTCTGAGGACACCTACTACTTACTCTAAGTTAGGGGTGATGTGTTTATAAAAAGATATAGAAGGGATAAGTTTTATGGATGTATAGTGAGGTGTGGGGAAGGGGTGCCTCTGAGGGCCCATGCTGAGGCATCCCTTCCCCCGAGGGACCAGACCAGACACATGATGGTATAGTATAGAATAGAGTTTATTCAGGGCATGAGGAGGGGAGTTGAGAGGGTAGTAGAGGCACAGAAAGGGAGAGAGAGAGGGAGTGAGACTAGAAAAGGGAAAGGGAGAGGGGGAGAGAGGGAGAGAGAAGTAGAGGAGGCTAGCCATGAACACCTGGAAAGAGAGGGGAAGGGACTGGAAAAGAGGGGAAAAGGAGAGAGAGAAAGAGAGAGAGAGAGCAAGAGCAAGAGAGAGAGAGAGAGAGAGAGAGAGAGCAAGAGCAAGAGCAAGAGAGAGCAGAGGGACAAGTAGCCCCTTTTATAGTGAGTCAGGCATACCTGGCTGTTGCCAGGCAACTGTGGACGAGCTTGGACAAAAATACTAACAAGGGGCTTTTGGGAGGTATGGTCTGTGAACAGTGACTGTGCATTATGGTCCACCGGAAAGAATATGATTAGCCTCCATTTTCTGATGTTTGATGTTTTGATGATAGAAGAATGAAAGCTTTTAAACATTTAATGTAGGTGGATCAGCACTGGTTTGTACCTCATCCCATGTGGCAAATTGTATTTAAGAGAAGCCAAATCTGTTAGGGAAGACTGAGTCCTGGACAAACTGGCAGAGCTTTTTGGCCACCCATTGCTTGCATGTGTGCTTCAGTTCCCTTACAGTCAAGCTCGACAATTAACAGATACAGCGTCTCACTTGAAGCTTAGCTAAATGGTAATATGACGACGAAGAGTAAGACATCACTGGTATTCCTTTGTTTGGATCTGAATTGTTGATGTGCTGACAATCTAGCTATATTTGGCAAAATGTCTGTCCTCTACTCCTTCTGCCCTAAAAAGGGTCAATAAAAGTACCAAAATATGGATATACAATTACTATATTCAAAGCACATCTTTCTCAGAAGTAAACTGGACCTTGAGGCATCAGCTGAGTACAGTAGAACAAAGTCATCAGGATTAGCAAGAAATTCTACACAGATGCACCTCCAAAACGCTTTATCAGATTTCTCCCGGGATGTTGATTTATGTGATATTGAGTTTCATCTTTATTGCTGAGAGACCGTCACTGAGATTTTCACTTAACTACCGGTGACCTAAGGAAATTTCAGGGTGACATGGTTGTACTTTGATAAAAATGGCTGAAAAGTCAATGAAACGTGGTAGGAAACTCAGATGAGTTCCTTTGATGGTCAACAACAGTATGACAACTGGTAGGGACCCGAAGGGGTGGGGTTTGTGAAGCATAGGGTAGCAAGGGGTTAGGAATAGGTTGCTAACTGATGAGCAGTTGTTCTGATGGGTCTCAGCTCTTCACTAAAGGCTTTTGTCAGAGGTAGAATAAGTGAGTACATTCTCCTCTATGATAAGCCACCAAGGATCAGAGCAGTCAATGAGGTAGTATTCTCAACAGTGAATGACTCCTTTAATTCAAGTAATATTCTGTGGCAAAGCTATACATTTAACCACAGAATGAGTTCCAGGCTGATTTATGGAGATAACCTTGCACAATTAATGCTTGAGTTATTTAGGCAAAGAAGTTCAAAGTGTACAAAATGGTACATAAAAATAATAACCTGATATTTTAATTAAACAAACATCGAACTCTTCGCCCCATTTGGGATGACGTAGCAAGTGATCATAGAAACACCTGGTGCCTATGGAGATTTTTTTAAAGATTTATTTGTTGATTGTACGTATATGAGTATGCTATTGATCCCACACCAGAAGAGCACATCAGATCCCATTACAAATGGTAGTGAGCCACCATGGGGCTGCTGGGAATTCAACTCATAGCCTCTAGAAGAGCCGCCAGTGCTCTTAACTGGTGAGTTATCTCTCCAGCCTGTAGAGTTTTGCTTGTTATTTCATCAGAAGGAATGGGAAAACACCTCAGGTTACGGTCACATCTGTGACGATAAGCAGCTGTCACTATTAAGGCTCAACGTGTATTTTTAAACAAAAATTAGAGAGTTTCAAGATAAGGATGACATTCAAACAATGATCCTGTGAACGATGGCACCAGGATATGAATAACGAATCATTTCCTATCTAAAGCTCTGGAAGACAGAATGGAAATGTGTGCCCTTGAGTGTCAATTCACTATTGAAAAGCGATGTGCTTGTATCCCTATTGAAGTCCCCAAACTAGTTAAAGAAAACAATCAAGCAGAGCCGGGAGAAATGGATCCCCAGTTAAGAGCACCAGCTACAATTCCAGAAGACCTGGGTTCGATTCTCAGCACCCAATGTTGGCTCACAACTGACTGTGACCTAGTTTCAGAGGATCTGAAACCCTTCATGTACCTGCACACACGCATAGTGCACATAAGCTCTCGCAGGTACACATGCATAAATAAGTATAGTAAATGTATCTTAAAAAAGAAAAGAAAAGAAAACATAGTTTTCGAGCCCGCTAAATAAAATAATTGTAAAAAGAACAACTGTGTTAATTTTGAGCATATTTTAAAGAAATGTTAATGTGTAATCTTGTGTTTGTAAGACTTCAAAGTGATTTTTAAATTTTAGTAGAATCTTCAGAAAATGAATAGATTGCATGAAGAACCTTATGAAATGGCTTAGTGAGAAGACTGTGTGGCGGCTTTTTTTTTTTTTTTTCTTTTTAAACTTCAGTGGGCTTTAAAAGCGAATGTTCAAATAGACTGCAGTTTGAATCAGGGTGCTTCTGCTTGGTAAGATTTCAAGAACAACTTGATGGGTTGAGGATAGAGCCAGCGGTCAAGGGTTTGCCTCACATGTAGAGGTCCTTCCTGGGCTCCATCTCTAATCCCTCTGAAAGCACACAGGCAAGTCATCGATGCAATGAGAACATCATGTTTTCAGTAAATTTCTTTTTTTAAAAAACATCTTTGTGTGTGTGTGTGTACATGAGTGCTTACAAATGTATGGGCATGTGTGTATCATGACATGTCTATTTCTGTGTGTGTGTGTGTGTGTGTGTGTGTGTGCATGTATGCATGTGTATGAGTTGTGTGTGCTCATGCACACGAGTGTCCCATGGCACAAGGGTTGAGGTCAAAGGTTAATTTGTGGGTGTGTTCTCTTTGACTTCCATGTAGGCTCCTACCACTGAACTCAGCTCCTTGGGTTTGGTGGCAGAAGCCTTGCCTTGCTGAGCCATGTTACAGATCCCTAAAGAGTTTCAATAAGATGCATAAGAAAACGCAAAAAAAAAAAAAAAATTGTTTCATATTATTAAAAGAAAAACAGAATAAACTGAACCTTAAAAATTAGAAAGTCTTCATGTTTACTTTACATGAAATAGTGCTACAGTGTCACAAGTAAATGACTTAGAATAGTGTTGTCATTAGGGGTGTTGTTGCTCTCCAGGAGACCTTTAGCAGTGTCTTGTGAGCTGTGATAACTGGGTGGGTGGGGTAGGGGGCTGGGGGCAGGAATGTTGACAAGCCTTCCCTGGAGGACTGGGGTGCTACCTGACAGCAAACAGCATACAGGGTAGCCCCCTGAGACAAAGCAGTATTGAGCTCAAAATCTCAAGGTCAATAGTATGAGAAGCTGTATTTCATGCACATAAAAATATTTTATATTTTAAATATACACATTGTATACTTACAAATATTTTAATTATGTGTGCTTTAATTTAAAAAGTGTAGAGAGCACATTTCTGGGAACATAAACTATCAGATAAGACGCTCTTTCGTTCCAAGTGTGTAACATGTGGTATTGGTTTCCATGCACCACGGTGTTTTGGTCACAGCCCCTACCTCACGTGAGATAGATCACACTGGCTGATAAGGGAAGGGCTTCTCAATCAATAAAGCCCATTTAAAGGATGTTGCCATGGTTGATTTATTATTTTATTAAGGAGGACATTAAAAAACTAAAAACCACATTTTATTTTCTGTAAAATCCTACAGCTGGAATTTTAAATAACTCTACAATAGAAGGATTTGATAAGGTTTGAAACAGAAGAGAAAGGGAGAAAATTCAGGTTGGTACCTCCTCATCCCCCAAAACACCCACAGATTTTAAACAAATCAACTTTTTCCAAGTGGATATGGTGACTAATTGGTTTGTTATTTAAAAACAAATCATGGAAGTGTTTAATACAAGAATAGAATGTCCATAAACTGGTATTCATATGTATATATGAGATTCAATGATTAGTATTCAAATGTAGGCCTGAGAGTAAACATCAGGATACCTGCGCGCATATTATTAACTCTTAGTTTTAGGAATTGGACTAATGTGACTGAACCACAGCCTATCAGGTCCCATGTCTCTTTTGGGTCAATCTTCACAATGAAAACAAAAAGTTTTAGAAATATTAATCGTTATATATAAAGCATCACAATTAACAGAAATGTATAGGTTCATAATGTCAGGTGTAAGCAGTAATACAGTGAGTTTCTGACCCTGAGCACGTTAAGGCGGCTGCTTTTGTTGAACTACGAGCACATCCCTTACACTTTTTAAAGAGTCAGAATCGTGTTCTATTTTCTAGGCTATCCTTGAACTCACTATACATCCAGGACTGGAATCAAATTTTCTACCCTTTAGGCTATGATATATAAACATTTGTAAGCATTTTCTTGAAACTGGGAAAGATGTGAGAAAAAAGCTTATGTTGAAAAGTTACAACCAGTTACCCAAATTCATTATTTGCAAAGTAAATTGTGAAAACTTTACTTACAATATCTACGTTTGTTATGTCCAACAGACTGAGTTATTTTTAGTTGACGTTAAAGAATACGAGGAATGTTAAGATTATGGAACTGAAAAGAGTGCTAATGGTCACGATGACTTTGCTTTTGGTAAGTCTACCCAAAAGTCTGTAAATTCCAGAAGAATCAAGGCTCCCCGACAAAACTTGAGAACTGGAGCAGGGACTGGGACTGGTGCTCAGTAAATCTCTTCAATTGAGTAGATATTATATATGCATTGTTGGGTAGTTATCACTTTATGCATCTATCTATCTATCTATCTATGTATCTATCTATCTATGTATCTATCTATCTATGTATCTATCTGTGTATCTCTCTATTTATCTATCTATCTGTGTATCTATCTATTTATCTATCTGTGTATCTATCTATTTATCTATCTATCTGTGTATCTATTTATCTATCTATCTGTGTATCTATCTATCTATCTATCTATCTATCTATCTATCTATCTATGTATCTATCTCAATGAAGATAGATAAAGACATAGATTTTAGAATCCCCGAAGGCTTAATTTGCATAATTTTATATAACTACAGTCATCTCAAGTAATCTTTATGCTTGTTGCCAGACTGTGCCAAGGCTACCTATAATGACAGGATATGTTACTATGGCTCATAAGTAGAAAAGAAAAGTCCTATAAATGTTAACTGTGCAGATGACAAGTCTAGGCCGTCAGTTAAAAGCAATGATGCTTTTCCTGTGTTGACGTTGTGGTTCCTGAACACTGGTGATTTGCAGTGGGAAGGAAGAGTATGGACTTGCAGGGATTGGGAGATGAGGGGTAGAAGGAAGCATTTTCTTCTCTTCTATGCTTACATGCTACAGAAAAAGAGAAGGAAGCTGTAACCTGTCACCTATCTGTCATTACTATTGGATTGCTTTTATTTTTGCCTTTATTTTCTCCTTGAAATTGCCAGTAAACACCAACTACACTTCTCTTGTCTGTTGGTGTGTATGTGTGTAATATATTGTATCATATACATGAAATAAAAACATTTTTTAAGATTTGGGAGGGTAACATGTCAGTTTCTTTTTCCAGATCCCTGAAATAGAAACCATGTGTCATAGCATAATAATTACAAGGTAGAAATCCAGACTAGCATTAAAATGAACAGTAATGAAGGCCCCAAACTGTGGGGGGAGGTGGGGAAGGGGTGGGGGTGCTTTTCTAAATTTATCTGAAGTCTTGGCAGGTAAAACCATCTAAAGCCGTCTGATCCCACTTTCTGTGTCAGTCTTCTAGAAGGAAAATTCAGCTCCTCTCACATGTTGAACGTTGGCAACCTAGGTTAGGTTAGCTTTAGAGCTGGTCAACAATGAGGTTACATAAAATTGTGGACGGGACTGTACCGCGCCACAGACAAAGCACTTATGCAAACAGCTGGCTCTGCTCCCATAGACAAAAGATAACCATCGACTCCAGTTTAAACAAACCATGGTGTAAATATGTAAACATTCCATGCAGCATTTTGGCTAATATTACAAAGATTTCCATCCCTGATAACAAGCAGTATCAATGGCACTCTTTATGTTAAGAAGGCCAGACAGCCGTAATGGCCTTGTAAGCATCTATAGTTGCCTCTAATCTTGCCCATATCCCGGGTCCTCTCCCAGACTAAACATGGTCACCCTGGATTCACAGTTCAAAGACACTTATTTTCCTTGGCTCACTGAATAATTGCAGTCTCCTCTGCTGCACTGTGGGTTCTTGAGGGCAGGGATGGTGTTTGCATTTGTATGGCTGAGTCTTTAGTGCTTGACACAATGCTTGACATGAATTAATGCTTGCTTACTTCCTAAGATGGTATTTTCTTTTTGGCCTGGTACGTGAAGTTGTAGTATAGCTTTTGGCATTTACAAAATTTGTGTGTGTGTGTGTGTGTGTGTGTGTGTGTGTGTGTGTGTGTGTGTGTGTGATGTATTTGTGTACAGTGTATCCTTACATGTGTGTGCAGGTGAGAACACTCATATACATCAGAAGGGAGAGCACTGGGTGTCATATTCTACCACTCTGCTTTATTCCTTTGGGACAGAAACTCTCACCAAACCTGGAGCCTGGCATTTTTGCCTCGAAGCTGGCGGAACAGCAATCCCTGAGGATCCTCTTGTGTTTGCCTCCCATGGGGTTGCAGCTATAGACATGCTTGGTCATGCTTGCCTTTCAAATGAGTGGCCTGATCCAAACTCAGGCCTCAGGCTTATGAAGCAAGTATTTTTTTTTACACACACACACACACACACACACACACACACACACACACGAGCCACTTTGCCAGACTCTTGGATTGCTTTTGAAACTCATTTTTACTAAATGTTAATTATAGTGTGATATTTTAGTGTCAGAATACATCAGAGAAAGGTGAAATACATATATACACACATATACATTTACACACACACACACACACACACACACACACACACACACAAACTGCCTGTTTTGAATGATGAACTTCACAGTCTTATGGATGCTGCTTACATTTTCTGGAGTGGCTTTCCTAGAATAGTTCCAAGAACTTCAAACATGCCTTTAATCCTCACGTTATCTCTGTGCTACGTGAAACATTTTCAGTATCACCCCATGACAGCTTGGGAGGCTGTCAAGTCTGAGAGGCAGAAAGGCAGAAGTAGTTTCTATCCGACTAAAATGCTGGCCTATAGTCTCAGCCTTTGCTTCTGATCTCGTTAAGGCTGGCCTTTTTCAAGGACACAGGCTAAACTATTATCTATATTGCTTTCTGTTTGTTATCTCTCAGAGTTAAAAATCTGCCTTTTCATTGTTTATATATCTCTAGATCTCAAGAAAAGATATACAATGTAGTGAGAACAGGATATGAATATCAATGTATTGCTTTTCCTTTAGTCTCCCTCAGAAAAAGGGTAAAAATTAAATGTAAAAAAATTCTGCATAATATCAACCTTAATAAGATTTGGATGATGAATTTATAAGTACTGGCCCCCCTACCCCCCATAAAACTCTCCTCAAAAATTATTATTGGCTGCGTGTAGGTCATAAAGCACAATGAGCCCTCAGATGACCACCATGCTGGCACCCTCAATGCAAAGGGGCACAGTTGTACACCACACACCTGTCACACTCCAGTTCCCCAAACATGCAGAAATGGCCACGGATCAGTGTCTTTTTTTCCCACACAGTAGAATAATGTATTCCTTACTGTATTGGAACTTCTCGAATTTTTATAAAACATACAAATTTTAGCATGTTGAAAGATGTTGGAAAACTACTGGCACTCAATCCAAAGACATATTAGTTTTGAAAGACATGATATTTAAAAACCAAAAAAATTAAGTCGTTTTTCTCTCATGCATTGAACATGAAGTGGATGGGAAAGCTCCTAACAGTGACCAGGAGCCTTAAAGTCCCTTCCTGAGTGCTGAGCTCTCCCTGAGGCTTTGACACTGAAGGTGTTAAACCTTCATCTTGTAGGTGTCACAGCTTTGTCTGAAATGAGGCCCTAACTGTGCCCCAAAACTTTGAACCAATGTTGAGTGGCATTTTTGATTTAATGCATTCCATATAAGTACTTTTAATTGATTAATTGCCTTTCTTCCAAGGATATATTCTGAATACATTGTACCTGGTTTCACTTCCTAAGCTAAACGAAGGTTTTGAGTATATGGAAAATAATCTGAGGACTAACACAGGAAGTGAGGTGATGCTGTTAAAGGTAGATGTCCTCACCCTTGTGGAAGGGAAGGAAAAATACTTAAAGGAGGATCTTTCTAACTATGGGCGAATCCTCTTCTGATCCATTTCGAGATCTTGCTTTGTTTGAACAATTCCAGGAAAGTTGCTCTTGTAATTTCCAGAACTCTGTTGGCAGCCTTTCAAGGTCACCCCGTCTTTTGCTTTGTGAGGAGGACCATGTGGGAAATGCAGCCTGTGCTCTTAGTGACTGCTGTGTCCCAGGCTGCTCTTATCACTGGTGGAGCTGGCACCTTGTCAAGTGTTACTGAAGAGCTCTCCTTTCTGCACTGCCTTGCTTGAAGAGACCAGGCTGGAAGAGTCCTGCCAGCCACATCTCTGTAAGAGCCAAGTGTTTTTCTTCAGGAATGTGGAAATACTTCTCTTGGGGAAAGGTGTAAGGAGACAAAGCAATTGCCACTTCTGAGAAGAGAAAATCGACCCCTTTGGGCACTTATCTTCATCCACTTTGAATTTTACGGATTTACCTCAGCTGGGTTCCCGAGGAGGGAAAAGGGAGAAAACTACTAATCTGAGAGCCTGTGGTAACTAATGAGTGACAACAGATAGATTTTAACAAGATGAACTTGTCAAGAGCTCAGTTCATGATGAGAGGTGAGATACTGCCATACCCAACACCATGGAGTAGACACAGCACTTGTCCAGTCACTCAACTGCTTTGCAAGAATGCACAGACAACATATACCTTTGTAAATGAATGGATTGGTTCATCCATCTGTCCATCCATCCATCCATTTATCCATACAATAAATATTGAGTGTTGGCTAGCATGTATTGGATATTATTGTAAGCAGGGTTATAGCAATGAAAAACAACAACAACAAACCAAATCAAACCAACTGTGAGCTTGGCCCTATAGACCCTGTGTTTGAATGCTTGGCTTGTAGGGAGTGGCACTATTAGAAGGTGTTGCCTTATTGGAAGCAGTGTGACCTTTTTAGAGGAAGTGTGTTACTGTGGAGTCCAGCCTTAGAGGTCTTAAATGCTCTAGTTAGGGCAAGTGTGGAATAAATCTAGTCTTCTTCTTCTGCCTTAGGATCAAGATGTAGAACTCTCAGCTCCTCCAGCACCATATCTGCCTGCATACTGCCATGCTTCCTGCTATGATGATAATGGACTGAATCTCTGAAATTATAAGCTAGCATCAATGAAATGTTTTCCTTTGTAAGAGTTGCATTGGTTATAATGTCTCATCACAGCAATGGAAAATCTAAGACACCAACCAACCAACCAACCAACAGCCTTGAGTCTCTTTACTTTGGAAGCTTACACGCTAAAGGACCAATCTCCTTCATTCTCCATATTGTTATCATGGAGTAAAATTACTGCGTCATATTAAGCTGCTTTACTTTTTTAAAAAAAAAAAAATTAAAAAACACTTAGCATGAGACTTTACTGTGTGATGAGCTGGTAGAATCTTTATTTAAATGTTTACCACATGTGGAGGAAATAAACTTCAAAGAAAGAGACGATACATTTTACCATATATACAGGCTTTAAAAATTGTGCTGTATATAGCACTGTTGGAGATAACACATTACTCAAGGAAGACTTATTATCTATATCTGTTTGCAGTTCTACTTATTATCTTTAAAATATTAGATGCCCATTGGAAACTGTATGCATTTTGTTCAGCTGTGTTTGTCTTATTACCTAGGAATAGAATAGAAGCCTGTGTAGCAACCTGTTTGCTTTCGTGCCCGACTCTACAAAGGGCTACAAACTATTTCTCAGTGTGCTCACCGGGCGTGTCATTCTAGTGAACTCACTGTTGGCTAGGTTCCTGCTATTGTCCTTGGGGACAGCAGTTGCCTCTACCTGGGACCTTTGCATCTCTTATGTACTTTGCTAGAACAGACTTTCTAGATGGCTTCTCTTCCCGGCCCCATTTTTCCCCGAGTACAAAATCATGATGCTCCTTCCCTTTGCCACTTTTTCATTGCTTTTCTGCTCTAGAAGATTTTAGCCCACCTTGTCTCCTCTCTTGCCCAGCTTCCAAGGCTCTCACTCCCAGCCAGGTACCAATTCAATTTAGTAGCCATTACAGTGACAACGATAAAAGCAACGCTTCAAAGTTTCAGTTAGAAATGATTTTACAAGAGGGTCTCGTCTCATGCTAACTCTTCATGAAGTGTCATGAAGTAACATGAAGTGTCAAAGACCTTCAAATGATTCACATTTGGCTGAGAGTTTTTTTTTTTTTTTAAAAAAAACCTCTGATTAGCTCTAAGCCATGCGCTAGTGAGTGGAAGAGGCACAGCTGGAGTCAAGGTCTAAATTCTAAACCACTTATCTAGTTCCTGCTCTTTCTCATAGCACATTCTTTAGTCTGCTTGGCTCAAGTCCACTTTGGAGTGGCATCTCCTTCCAACACACCCTGGTGCTTTCACTACCCACAATGCCCCACATTTCCATTCAGCTTAACTTGCCAGGACTCAATGGTATGCTGAGGTACCCACCTGCTTCTCCATGTTCACTTCCTAAAGGGTCTGCCTCACAGTCCCCCCCATTTCTCTCTCACTCTTTCTTCCTATCTTTCACTTTCAATAGTTTTCCAGCAAAGGGTTAAATTAGATCTGAGTTTCTGAACCTCATTTTACATCAAATTATTCTTTGTCATGAGGGGCTGTCCTGCATTAAACAGCATACATACCGATAACACTTTTGGTACTGAAAAAGAGAAAAAAGGACACTGTAGATGTTCCATGGGAACCAAATCGATACAGGCTGAGAATCTGGCTTAGTTTGTCATTGTTCTTTAGTTGCACGACATGGGACAGTTGTGTGTCCCATGAGGTATGTACTAAGGGCAGTATGTATGCTTCACTATGAATATCCTTGAAGGTATTTTGCACAAAGACAAAACTGAACATAAGCTACAGACCCTACTTGTATCTCTCTTGGGCAGCTATTGTCTCAGAATTGAAACATCCCATATTCCCCACCCACTGAGAGGGAGGAAGGATGCTCAAAAGACTCAGGAAGTAAACAAAACTTACAAGGCTGAGAAAACTTATACCACTGAACAGGATTCACAAGGCCCTTCCTCAAAGGAAAACATCTGCTGCCGAGGTGGTAGTGCTCTGTGATGAAGCCTCCAAGCTGTATAAAGAGCCTCATAAAGCAGCTGGGCATGATTATAGATATAGCTAGCACTAAACCACTTCCTTATCATGAACAGGGGCCTTGGTTCTATTACCAAACACTAACACACAACACGCACACATACACACACATACATACACACTCAGTGAAAATGAGTGTTGGAATAAAAAACTTGCATAAAGTTTTTGTATCAGCACTCTTCCTAATAGAAGAAGTAGAAACATTTCTTCAAAAAGTAGAAACATTTTAGACACCCTCAGATGGTCTAATGAATGGATGGATAAATGTCCATCCAAACTCCTGAACATTATCCATTCTCGTAAAGAAGGGGTAGTGGTGCATGCCTGTAATCTCAGCAGCTGGCCTGGAGGGTAAGGCAGGAGATCTTTGAGTTCCAGGCCAGCTAGGTCTACACCACAAGTTCTAGGCCAGACAGGGACATATAGCGAGACCCTGTCTCTTTTTCCACCCTTCAAAAAGTTAGACACAAAAGGCATGTACTATAGGTTTTGCTTCTGAGAGATTTCTGAAACAGATTATTCCAGAGATAGAGACAAATGAATACTTTGCAGGAATGGAAGAGGAAGTTACGGACGGTATCTTCTCAAGCATGAGGGGATTCTTCCAGAAGGATGAAAATATTATTTTCTTTTTGAAATAATATTTTTCTAGTCTCTGAAAGCTCCATCCATTTATACTTTGTATGCTGATCATATGCAGGAAGGATGATTATTCTGGAAGTAGATACTGGTGAAGGTTAAAATATTGTGAGTACAGTAAACGTTTCTCAAGTGCAGTTTTTAGAGTGGATGAAACGGTGACATTTATGCTATGTGCACTGGTTCATAATAAGAGGATATGTGAGAGGCTCAAAGCACGTGCAGAGCTGAGCCTTGTGGTCAAAGGTAAAGGTGACCCCCATAAATATGAAAGCAAAGCAGACTGGCGTGACCAGGGAGGACAGCTGAGGAGTATCTCTATAATACTGATCCTGGGATAATTAATGAAAGCACACAATACATCTTCGCAGGAGACCAAACCTTCCCAAACCAGTTAATGACCAATAGCAACATATAAAGTGGCATATTACATCCTTTGAATACGACCACAAAATACTTTTCTTTCCTGTGACTTTAAGGTACATATTTATTTGCATCATTCCATCCTCGTTTTTCAAAAAAAAAAAAAAAGTAACATACAATTTGCAAATATTGAGTCCTTGTCGAGAAGAAACATAGGGACCCACACAGCATATTTACTTTTTTCTGTATCCAGAACGAATACATTCATCATTACTGTAAGAACTGAATATGTGCAGCTTACTTTTGATTTATTATAGCAGTAAAGTACAACTTTCAGGTCAGTTTGAAACAAGAATTATTCACAGGAAAATCAACAGCCTTGTGGGTGTCTGGGTGTGTGCGTGCTCCCTGCAGAAGAGGCCCACTGAAAGACAATCACAGAGGGATCTGTCAGCAAGGCAGACTGTTAGTGGAGTGATGAAGTGCAGCCCCACATAGGCGAGTGCTTGGTGATTGTGTTTCGGACTTCACCTTACAGATTTCTTCGATGGCAGGGTTAGAGGTTACCCCAGAATACCATCTTTCAAGTCTTCAGTTCTTAGCTACTTTACACTTTTTGGGTTTTCTCAGCCCCGCCTTAGGGTTGTACCACGGTTCACAGGTCTTCTCCATGAATTAAGCAAACTTACTACCGTCCTCCAGTCAGACACAACTGTCCCAGATCATCACCACCTATGGCTCCCAAATAAATGCATCTAGGTTTTGGAAAAGCTTCACAGTCTGGCTGACAACCAAAATCCTCACTCAGCAATCCATTCAACACAATGGGAAAAGATGGCTTTCCAGGGTTCTGCATTGCAAGGTCAAGGCCAGCACTGCAGAGAGAAGTTAAACTTACCTCTTCTATGAGAACGAAGGTGTAACTATGATACCCAAGATGGCCTTGGCGTTATTTTCATCAGTTAATGGTATGGAAAACTTTGGTGTTTGTGGTATAATGTAGTACAATATGTTATGTAAATAGACTACATCAAGAAATGTATAACAATCATCTACTTGGTATCATGAAATAAAAAGAGGATAAGCCCTGTATCTTAAATTCCTTCTAATTATGGCAGTAGAGTTTAACCTAAGATGTTTAGAAGTGTAGATTATTTTCTACATACTCTGTGTTCTATATTATTCTAGTGTCTACTATTCTGTTAGTAGATTTTGAACTATGTTTAAAGTGTTTAATTCAAGAAGTGAGCATTCCAACTTAGGATTCAGTCTGATAAATAGACAGTATTTTATTTCGGTTCAACACAACTTTAAATGTTTAAAAGTAACATATTAAACATTTTGCTTTTGACTTTGCCCTGGGGTGTTGGTATCCAATTATTTTGTTAGAAATTCCAAAGTACCTTTGCTAAAATTTCTTTTTTTTTTTTTTAAGATTTATTTATTTATTGTCTGTATGTGAGTACACTGTTGCTCTCTTCAGACACACTAGATGAGGGCATCAGATCCCATTACAGATGGTTGTGAGCCACCACGTGGTTGCTGGGAATTGAACTTAGTACCTCTGGAAGTCAGTGCTCTTAATCGCTGAGCCATCTCTCCAGCCCAGCTAAAATTTCAAATCTGTCTCTCAGATTTAAGTGGCACCTCATGATTTATCAACTATCGACATCCCTACTCTGTTGCGATTTGGATGTTGAACTTTTTTTCTGTTTCCTGGGTACCAACTCTTACTTTCCCACTACAATAAGGGAAACTCTGGATCTGCAGTCCAACAGGCCCGAAGAAAATTGAAGTCCTATCAATGATTAATTCATGAGAGCTTTTATAATATTCTTGACTATTTCTGCCTCAGCTTCTTCCTTTGCAAAAAAGGGAAATGACACTATAGAATGTTCTGTGGATAACTGAAATATTTAAACACACACCACACACACATAAATAGATGATAGACACTGAGTTGGAAAGTAGAGAGAGGATATACACGTATATACTAGATAGATGGCAGATAAATGAAGTAAAGATTGCTCTATTAAACCACCAAACTGGAGCCTCCTCTGCTCCCATTGAAAGTCTGAAAGCTGGTACCTAATACCTTGCACAGTATAACTATATAATCAATCTGTGCTGTCTTCAACAAATAGAACACTCACTTTTAATAACACAGTAATTGTTTTTTTTTGGTGATATTCTAAAGACTTTTTTTTGATTATCCCTATGTGTCTGTGTGAGCGTATACACAGGTGAATGAAGTGAGCTACTCAACTGGCGATGGGAAGCAAACCCAGCTCCCCTGCAACAACAGGACCTGTTCTTAACGTCTAAGCCATCGGTCCAGGCACTGCGATGTTTGTTTTTGATCATTCCTTGTGCCCTTGTTTTGAAGGGGATTACAAACACAGGGCACTAGACTACCAATAACAGTCCTTAACTATGGTAAAAGGAGAACACATACAATTAATTTTATTTCAACTTAGTCTCAAAATGAACTTTGAGTACTGATTAGTACAGAAGCTTCCCATAACAATAATTTTCCCCTACAGGAAATGTAATAAAAGAATGAATTGGTTGTCTAAAACCATTGGAATGGCGGTGTCCAATAAACAACGAATGCTACGTTTTATTGGTCTGTTAGCACTATACATATCTGAAAATAGAGGTTTATAATCTGAAAGTTTTACTTTAGCTTTCAGGTCTTTAAAACTGGCTTCAATGATTCCTACTGTTTTTAATTTTTTTTCCAGTGGTTAATATGCCTCCAGTAAAAGGTAGAGAGTTTTACATGACACATTAAAGCAGGAGCAAATCAAAAGATTTCCAAAAAATGCAAGGAATGTCTGAAACCAACCCTAATGAAAACAAAAATACACTTAAAGTATGTGCAAAAGCTATTTCTTCTCATAAGCATTTACCTTAGACCACCAAAATTAAGCTAGGCAGGTTTTGGAATTATTACACCTATTGAAGGCATACAATAAAGCAAAAAAGTATTTAATATACAAACCATCTGTTGGGCAAAAAATTGAGATGTTTTTATTACAAATATTACTTGGGCAAAGTTGAACAGAAAAATAGTCACTCCTATATCCTGCCATGGCTGGTGGGATTTTCTAAGGGAAGGGACATAAATTAAAATGGTTTGCAATCTAAAGATGGAGATACTAGTTGTTTGAAACATTAGCTATAACAAATCTGTTTTCCCGAAGGTTCCTGTTCAGTCCCGTGTCTTAGACGAGCACCTCCCTGAAATAAATTGGCAATGAGACTTCATTAATGTTTTGATTCTTAGCTAGAAGTTGATAGAATCTTCTAGCAAATGAGAGAGCAAATGGTGTTGGTTAGGGTTTATCTGACATCTACAAATGACAAGGACATCAAATTTAGAAAACGATTAGAGTGTATGGGCAAGCGCAGGCTTAAATGGGCTTGTACACGTGTCTTCTGGCGAACCGGAACTTGGATTCGAAACAGGAAACTCGAAGAGACGGTCAAAAGTGAACTCTATTTTGGGAAGGCTCTGGTTTGTTTTTCCTGCTCTGCCCACTTCCTTCCTTAAGAAGGCGTTTCCTTTTCACCCATCTTTCCTCTCCTGTCAGGGCAAGCACGCACAGCCCAGCAAGTGTTAGATAGCTCCAGTTGATCAGAAGGAGTACGAGCTCACATGTTTTCTATTTCCGGTGCTGGTGCTGCTACTTTCCCCATGGCCAAAGTTAATCCAGCCTATAATAGTCTTTGGCATTAAGTCAGTTAGCCATGGAAGAAAACAAAAAATACTTAGAGTTGGAAACTTCTTTGGGAATTTTCTAGACACTAATGAAGATGGGACGCTTAGAAGACGGCCTCAGCTCTTTAATTGCTGCTGTTTCTGTTCTATGAGTTTCCCGATCCACACCAGGAAACTAAAGGCAGGAGAGAATTCTCTTGGAGAGGCCGGCTCTTCATCTTAACCAATTAAAGGCTATTTCGTAAGGCGGAAATGTCTGTTCCTTCTGCACCCCAGTGCAAAATCACTTAAAGAGCTGATGGTCTGTAAACGTGGTGCCTCCGCCTTTTGGAGTGTGAGTCTTGAATGAGAGTTAGCTTCCCTTAGATGGTTGAAGTGGCTGCAGGGCGCCTTCAAAAGACTCCCCCCACCCTTTCCTTTTTTAAAAAAGCTACTCCAATCCATATTATCACACATATTATGGATTTTGAGGTTTCCCAGAAAAATCAAGAGATCCGTTAGAGTTTAGGAAAGAATGAAAAGCAGGCTGGCACCTACAACCAGCAAGAGCAAATAACTTACCCACTTCTCTCTACTCAAGGGTTTCTACTTTCAGCGCTGGCTAAAACAAGGTTCAAGAAACACCTATGTCACCGGGATTGATGTGTCCACAGCCAAGAATCCATTTTTGCCAAACAAGTATGCGTTTTCCTCTCTGCACACAAATAGGTGTTGGGCTTTCGTTTGTGGCTTGTTTGTTTGAACACCAGTCAATTTGTTTAGATATAATATTCTGATTAATGTAGTGCAGACTTACATGTTGAATTTTCTGGTGAAAACTCAGAGTCCTTTCACATACCATTTCTGAATAAAGGATGCTCTGTACAATCCTTCCAGCAATAACACACTAATGTTGCATGACGACACAGCACCTTACATAGACCTGCCCTGTTCTTCCAACTAATGTTACCAATGGATGCTGGTGGACTGACTACATAGCGACTTTGCAACCACCCATGCCTTTCTGTACTTGAGTACTGGCCAGCATGCACTATCAGAGCTAGAACTAAAGTGTGTAAGTGTGAACTTTTCTTTCCAGGGCTTTTGGGGGAGATGCTAATGGCATCTTCTGATGGGTATAATAGGGACTTACAGGCCCTACACTTTCATAATGGTTTACAACGTTCTAATCTCCACTGAATTTTGCTTCAGAAAATATTCTTCATACAGGGATGGTTCTCTCTCTCTCTCTCTCTCTCTCTCTCTCTCTCTCTTTCTCTCTCTGTTACTCGTATTGACTCTGAGTCATTGGGAGCTCTGTATACACTCGGGTTTTGATCCAAGAAAGATTATGGTCTACTTTGCTATATCAAAAGATTTAATTGGTTCTGTTTTTATCAAGTGATTCAATTCAAAGCTGTCAGCAGGACACAAACCAGAAGCACACAAACTAATATGAGGCTAAACTTCATGAGCAGTTTTGATAAAAACCTAGAGCACAAATGTGAAAAGGATTATTACTACCCTGTATAGACTACAGGGATTAGGGGTGGGGCGGGGTACTGAATGTATTCTGAGTTCTTTTGCTCAGTGATCTTATTAATTAAAATGTATTTTTTCTATATTCCACCTTTTTTTATTTTAAAATTCCAATTGTAGATAATCTCAGAGATCAGTCAGGAAAATCCTATACAGTCAAGAGATCATGATTTGGAGACTTGATAGATTTCCAAATGGTGGGTCTGGGCTGGGAGGATCTATCTCATGCTTGCCGGAGCTCACGTAGTATCTTAGCTGTGGGCAGCAGAACTGCTTTCTCAAATACATCCCTGTTAGATTAAAAACTCAAGATGTAGGTTCTAAGGTGATGCTGAGTTCTCCAACGTCAGTGTCACTTCTTGGAGGCAGACTCACAAAGGTAAAACGTGACAGAAGATGAATGAAAGCTTTGGGATGTCTGGTGTCGAAAGGTTGTCAGAGCTGATTTATTGTGGCAAATCTATTACTTTTCATCAGCTTAACTTTAGGAGTTATATACTAATGAATAAATCATAGAATAATCATTTTGATATTATGAATTTTGTGACATTTGTACTTTATTTAATAAACTTTTGAGTTGGATATATTGGCATTTACGTAGCTGGTGTTTAATGCCAAAACTAGTGTTAAGACAACAAACTGCTATATTGAATGTTTCTGTCCTTTCATTCACATATATGTACACACATACATATGTGTGTATTTGAATATATATATGTACACATACACACACATATATATGTATACATATATATGCAAATAATAATACTGCTGGAACAAGATTGAGGAAACTCTAATAATTATATTCTCTAGGCTCTTATATTATTAGGGTTTTGTTGAGAAGTTGTATATTTAGCACCAATGGGGTTTTGAAAATTGCTCTCTGTTCTCTATTGTGACTCATAACTTCTTTTAAAAGAAGTCATGGTTCTTCAAGCCAGGAAATACACAGTTGCCAGGGAACAGTTAAATACAATCAGAGAAAATTTGAAAGTCATATACTTGAGAGAGTACCTGCATCTAGAATACACGGAGAACTCATAACTCAATGATAACATGACATCTACATCAGTTTAAAATGGGCAAAGGACAGCAACGGGCATTTCTTCAGGAAATGCTTACAAACACCAATGGTCAACACACACACAAACAAGTTCAGCATTATCAGCCATGCATACAGGACGGCAACTGAAATCACAACCACAAATAGCTGGTTGCGTATCTCGTAGGATAGCTAGTAACAAAAAGGCAGACAGTAATGAATGCTCACGAGGATGTGGAGGAATCTGAAGTCTTATCTGCTGCTGAGGAAAATGGAAAATTCTATTACTGCCTAGGAAAATGGTTTGGCAGTCTCTTAGAAGGCAAAGGGCAGATGTAACATGCATGACCTAGGAGTCCTGATATATATCCCAGAACAAAGAGTATGTATTTTTACATATTTACCTATATTTAAATACATAAGGCAACATTACTCATAATGACACCTATTAGAAACAACGCAAATGTCCCTTAATTGAAACAAGGATAGATATGGTAGGTGGCACACACCTATGGTAGAATATTTTGTGGCAATATAAAGTAATAAAATATTGACCCATGCTACATTGTTATGAACTTTGAAAATATTGTATGAACAATAGAAGACAGTCAAAGAGGGCCCTGGTAGGTTATGATTCCACTTATATGGCATGGTCTGACTATACAAACAGGGACATCAGGCCAACAGTTGTCTAGGACCTGGTTCTATGTGCAATGGCCTGTAATGAGAGTGGACTAACATACTATCTTAGGTTATAGACAATATTAAATGTGTGCAATTCAGTTCTAATAAAGGCTATTGAATTGTATGTTTTAAATGAGTGAATAGTGAGTGCACTGTGTAAATGATAATTCAATAGTGTGAAGGGAGGGAGAGGAGAAGGAAGAGGTGGAGGAGGAGAAAAAGAACTTTTTTCCTTGATTATATTTTGTATGACATTTCTTCACTGCAATAAACTAAGTTGTGTCTTTACATCCCAGGTTGATAAAGAAAACATGCATTAGGTTCTGAGAGTTTTCACTTCACTCCAATTGGTGACCTGCAGCTATGAAAAACATTTCCATCTCAGACAAGACAGATTAGTAAAATGAATTTGGTCCCATGTGGACCTAAAAAGTAATGGCCAGAAGCTTTGATGTTGCCAAACAACTAACCAAATAACACTCTGGGTAAAAAGAAAACAGATGTCCAGACCCCACTGAGGCTGGCTTTGATCTCTTCTGTGGCGGCTGCCCACTCATAAAGAACACCAGGAACTTTGTTGCTCTTCTTAACAAGCCTTACTTTATTAGGTTCACTGATTTCATGCACACCAAACAGGCGGGAAACGGAACAGCTTTCTAAGAAAGGACTTTGATGTTTCGCTAACACCAGCCAGCAATGCATGTCTTGCACTCTCAGCCAGTAAATGGCGATTAAGGGATATCTTTATACATGTTATGTTCAGTCTCTGCTGGTGTGGATAGCATTAGAAACTGTGACAGCCAGGCATCAGAGACTTCCTGGGAGTTCTAATCACATACACAGGGAGAGCCGCTTGGCCTGGCTGCTCGGACATCGCCTCCTTGAAAGTCATTGCCTATTTGTCTCTTGATGCTGTTCAACTAAAAAGTAAAGGATGGGGGACTTAGAGAGATAGAGCAGAGGTTAAACCACATGCTCATCTTCCTGAGGACCAGAGTTTGATTCCCAGTACCCACACCAGGCTACTTACAACAGCCTTTAACTCCTGCTCCAAAGGATCCTACTCCTACTTCTTGCCTCCAGGGGGCACCTATATATGCATTGGAATTCACACACACACACACACACACACACACACACACAAACACACACACACACACAATTTAAAAACCCTTTTTAAAAAGTAAATGATGAAACAGAGAACACGGAGCAATTCTCTGGTCTGATTTTTCTGGTTTAAGAGCTCACAGGATAAGAACCAGCTTAACCCAGTTCACACAGCTTATTGGATTAAGCACTATCTGTGTTCCTATATCAGAGTAGTTTTAAACTCTCCTGTCCTCTCATTATTGATTAACGTCATTTGTGACCTTAAAAGTGCTCCACACAAGTATGGTCTTTGAACTATCATCTCTCCTTCCCTCCCTCTCTTTGTTTTTCAGTGCAGGGCAGAACATCCTGGGTCTTGAAGGCAACAGGCACGCACTCTACCACAGAACTACATCCCTGGCCTGAACTGTCATGTCTTAGATTTAGATACGCTGAGTTGCACTTTCAGTTTTTTTGTAGATATTTTCATTGACTATCAGGTGCCCCGTGTCCAGAGAACACAAGCAATATAACAAATCCCGACATTTCTGAAATGTCCAGTTTGGCCCACAGAACTTTTTTGTTCATTTTGGTGTGACATTACTAACCATTCAGATAGACTTCTTAGCTATCTGGTCAATGTGGTGGCACTGTTCTTTGGGGAAAGAAGTGATCCTGTTTCTCTTGGCCGTTGGAGTCTGCATGGTATGGTGTCAATGACACAAGTTTCGTGAATGTGAAAAACAGGCTTAAAGTGGGGAACAAAAGTAATGCTTGAGCAAGCCTCTGAAGCCTGGATAGGGCATTGTCGGGTTATCTGTCTCCACAGTCCTTCACAGACTCAAAAGAAATGGAAAGCCATCCCTATCGACTGCCATTCCAGGCCCGTAATTCAGCTATAACCCAAGAGTAGAGAAGAATCCATAGATCTCTGCTCCCCACCCCACTTAAGAGTCCTTAATATCGCCTTGGCAGCTTCGAGAGACTGATATTTAGATAAACATCTCTGGAATTTCAAAACCAAATACAAGTTTCTAGATTGGTCACACCTCACACTTCATCAGACAGAATTCTTGGAAACGGCTATGTATGCCATTATCTCGTCCCCTGCATGATGATACATCGAGCTTTTCTATGTTGGAATTTTTTACATTAATCTAATTATTTAGAGAGAAAAATAGAGGTATGGAGGGGGAGAGGTAAGAAGGGAGGAAGGGATGGAGGGAGGAAGGGAGAGGGGGAGAGAAAGAGGGAGAGTGGAGGGAGAGGGGAAGGGAGAATATGCATGCCATAGCATAAACCTAGAGGCAGAAGACAACTTGTAAGTTGTGGGGTCAACTCTTTTATTTTACCATGTGGGTACGGGCATAGAAATGAGATTGTGAGGCTTGGTGGCATGTGCCTTTACCTGCTGAGTTACCTCAACAGCCTTCCTTCCTTCCTTCCTTCAGAAAGTAAAGTTTTATTTGTTTGGTTCTCCCAGAATAAACAATACTTTTAGAATAAATAAGTACATATTGGACAAGTGATAAACAGTATTCGTCAAACTTGTGGTCACCGAGAACTTGATATTTTATGATTGGTATTATGTACTTGAGAACTTTGGAGACGGTCAACATCAGTAATATGTTTTAGTCCATCTTACTTTAATAGTTAGTATTTCATTTCCCATAAAACACTTTGAATCTGAATGTTATTTAATATTGGATTCCCATCGTGGATAATTTCCAAAGAGAGGATTAGTAGAGATGAGAAGGCATGCCAGGCATTCCAAATGGAGGTTGTGTAATCTCGCAATTAACATGCGACTCATCTTCTATCACGCTGTTTCAGCCTCAATAAAATATTTAAACATTCGAAAGAAAGTAGAACAATTTGGCTTCCCATCTGGATATTTTGTCAATGCAATGATTTGGTATTGGGACATGCCTGAGTTGTTCAATTCCACCCAGCTGTGTAGCAGTAAATCTATCTGTCTGCCTGTCTACTTGTCTGTCTACCTCTATGTATCTGTCTATCTGTCTGTCTATCATCTGTCTATCTATCTATCTATCTATCTATCTATCTATCTATCCTACCCAGATCTTACTGTCACAATCAAACCTACTCACCTATCCCTGTCTATCACCTATCTCTATCTATCTATCTATCTATCTATCTATCTATCTATCTATCTATCCACCTTTCTGTCTATCAACTCTATCTTCCCACCTATCTCTGTCTATTTACTTCGCCCCTTTATATGCAGAAGAGATCTGGGGTCTGGTGAGCCTGACTAGATGCTTTACCTTTTCTCCCCTGTGAGGCACTAAGGTAACACAAAAAGCCTCAAAAGTCTCCCAAGCTATAGCACATGCGTATTTTCTTTCTTTATTCTCCCTTTTTCCTTATTTTAAAAATAACTAGGATTGTACAAGTCAGGGTAAAAACCTTAGATCATGTGGTAGTTATTTCTGTCTAACCTTTTTATACTTAATAATTTGGTAACACTATGCAATTATCTCTAAACTAGATACTCATCCGCAAAGATGGATTTCAGTGAAACATTCAATGAGTAATTGGAAAGTTCAAGAGGAGAGGTCTATTTCAAGTGCATTTCCTGTTTACATAAACACTGCAGCCCAATCTTTCTTAGCATCCTGCAGTCAGCCTTAATTAAGGCTTTTGTTTTGGCCACGTAGCTACTTTAAGACAAAGTACTTAGCCTATGAGGAAAAGCTTTGTATATGTGGAAATCCGAAGAGATAGTAAAAATGGAAGCAGTTTTTCTTCATGTCCCTGTCTTAGAGGGACAGAGTAGGGACAACGTGTTTGCTTTAATCTGTCCCCAGTCATCTGTCTGGGTGTCTGTTGAAGATAAAAAACAGTCCATGCAAATTACCTTGCTGTGATAAACCCCGGGGAGTTGTATAGTTAGATCCTGAAGCCACATCAAGCCACACTAAACTCTGTTCACAAAAGCTAAGTTCACAAAAGCTAAAAAGTTTAATTTTGTCTCAATTTTTTTAGCCATAGAATTTTGTTAAAAAAAAAAAAAAAAGATTCGACTCGACATAAAACAACAGAAACCATCCCAAACTAAAACAACTAATATGCAAATCATATTGTCATAAATGATGACAAAATATAGACTATGCTGTGACTTGCAGCAAAAATATGTGTCATTGAGACTGTGAAATCTTTGCTCCTCCTTCGTTTTCGTCCGGCACCAGGCTATTTAGTTATGGCCGTGGAGATCTGTGTTAAATTTTATGATGGAATCCTATCCAGTTATTTGGTGAGGATGGCAAGTTTGGATGTGCTTGCAATTTTATACATATAACCATTTAATAATGAAAAGCTAAGGGGAGGCACTTAAGAGAACGGGTATAATTATCTTTGATTTCAATTTACACACAAACATGAATCACTTAGTGTCTTTTTCTTTGTTTTTAACTTTGGAGAATTGTCAATGGGTCAAGAACAATCCTGACCTTTATTTACAGCTAGGAGATGAGTTACTAATGATGAATCACTGAATCCAATGCTAGATCTTTAAAAAAAAAAAATTGGAATATAGAAGGAAGATAGGAGAGAATGAACGTACTTCCTCTTGAGGTTAAAAGCCAGAGACAACTTGAACACCTAGTGTCCTTTCTATCTTCTCTCAGCTTCCCAGAATGGTAAAGGTCTTCAGTTTCTGTTGCTCTAAATCTGCTCCAAAATAGCGAGTATTCAGGGCTAATTTGTATCTGTGTTCTTTTGTAGGGGAAATAGGTGAGCTATGTCAGGGAAGTCTCATTAGGCTAAAATGTTGTGGTAATTAATCCATAAGATTGCTAGAAATGTAGTTTCTCTTTTAGAGTGGAGGATAATTAAACCTGGCAGAAATTCAATTGAAAGATGCTGCATAAGAAACGGAGCCAGATGGCCCATCCTCACCCACCAGACCACAGTAATAGTTAATTTGGACAAATTGCCGTATACACTTTCAGTCATGTGACCTTTAATTTCTAACAGCTTTAAAGCATCCATTAAATGAAGGGCAAAGGCTATGCACAGCCAACAAACATTTTCTGAGAGATGTTTGAAGAGGGCCTTTGCTGCTACTTAATGTTACACAGTAGTAAGGAGCAGTGAAAGACAAATGTGGGTGGGACTTAGAAGGTAACTACATTGGAGCACTGATGAACTCATTTTAAAAATCCTTAGCGACTTAAGACAAACCCAAAATGTGTACAGTGAATGGGAGCCATTTCAAATATTCGTAACAGAAGAAAACATTACCTTATTCAAGTATTGACTCAACATGGAAGGCAGAACGGATTGTGTGGCTTTAGCAGGAATGAATTGGTGCAAGGTCAAGAAACGTAGCAATCTGTGTTTGGCTATAATTTCTTTAAGTCTTATTCATTTTTCTTACATTTTTATGCTCAAAGATTCTTCATTTTCTGCTGATTTCAAGGGCTAGATTTTACGTTAGCTTTTCTTGTTTATTGAACTAACGGGAGATGTGACTACAAGATACTGTCTGCTTCTCATTGAAAAATTAATGTTAAAACTGGAGCTAAAACCTAAAGGTCCCTGACTTGTCTGTCAACCTGACCATCGGCTGGTTGACTGTCACCCATGGGAAATCAACAGTGTCCACGGCAGACAACACCTGATAGTGATGCTGTTGAGTGTATTAAACCACAGGCCTCTGGGTCCTTTTCAAACTAATTGCTAGTTGGCCGGGTGAGGTAGCATGTGCCTATAATTCTGGGAAGATCATAAGTTCAAGACCAGCTCCAGCTATATGTGAGACCCTCTTTCAGCCAGAAAAACAAGCATAGCAACAACGACAGCCACAACAACAAACCCCAAAAGGAAACACGAAACCCCAAACAACAACAATCAATAAGAACAAAAACATAAAAGCTCCCTGATCTCTGAAAATATTCCTTCTAGAGACTTCCAGAACTCTAAATGCAGGGAATTTTACGGTATGAACTGTATACCAGCATGAGCTGGAAATGATCTGACCACATACATTAGGACTCTGTGATAAATGATCTAATGAGTAGTGATTCTAACTTTGTCTCAAGAATTTAGTGACAAAAAAATAGAAAAGAACTTAGTGACATAATACATCTTGAGGGGCGATCCCATGAGGTCATGCTTATCTAAGAGATCTGTCTACCACATGCTCAGTGATCCACTTTGTGCAAGATGGACAGTTATAGCTGGTTGTTCCTGGCTCCAGGAGTCTGGGACTAAAGGAGACAGAACTGGTCCTAAAAATAATTTTGCCTCTCTAAGCCAAGAAACAAACTGGAAACCACTGAAGATTTCCAGGTTTAAATATTCCCTGTAAAAGGGAAGAGTTTGATGGCTCAAGGAGCTAAGGGTTCCTTTCCAGCTCCAACTTTTAATGATTATATAAATCTATTTCACCTACAAGTACTCATAGCATTTCCCTCTTTCTCTCGTTCTTTCTTCCTTTTTTCTTTCCTTCTTTCTTTCTTTTCACCCTTTTTCTTCTAAGGACCAACAGTGAGAAAGACCATGCCCAGTGATGAAGGAGGAGAGGCAGGGGACAAAAGGCTTTCCCACTGCCAGGCTTCTGAGTGCCCTGTGGAGAAATAATTACAGTATCTCGTGGAACAGAGCACAAGGCACCTTGTTCCACTGTCTAGGCTGTACCCAACTGTTCCCAACTGTTTTTAAACAGCACTAATGTAATACATATGTAGGAAGAAACAAGAAAGGTCCAGAAAGAGCAGAGGAAGGGAAGAGAGAAGAAAGAGAGAGCACGGAGGAAGAAGGGGAATGAGGGAAGGAGAGAAGGAAGGAAAGAAGGAAGGAAGAGACAAAAGCATCATTCTCACATCTTTGGAGTAAATAATCATAATTATTGGCAGATATCTTGGTCCTGACACACACACACACACACACACACACACACACACACACACACACA